>JAFBMS010000390.1:0-144430 GCA_019788955.1 Albula glossodonta | reverse complement strand
TAACTTGCATGCAGGCGATGTGGCTCCAAATGTAGCTAGAGAGAGATGACCGGGCTCTCTATTTTTTTTTTTTTCTTATCAGATCTGCATTGATCCAAGAGATTATTATTTGTTGCTCTTCCATGTTGGAATACATATCCACTATTAATGTATTAATCCACTATCAACTATTTTCTTGTGCGGGTAGATAACATTGTTGTGTTTTGACTGAGATGATTAGGGTGAAGTTGCTCTCTAATGTTGTGGATTATTCTACTCTCTCAGTCTCTGCTAACTCATGTATTGTAAGATGCTGTAATGTTTTTTCCAAATAAGCTGACAAATTCTCATGCCCTCCACCAATTTTCGCAACCCTTCCCTACATTTTCTATCCAATAGGTCTAACAAATACATTACTTCACACATTAAACATAACTCCAACCACACATTGCTACATAAGCAAAATATGTCACTTAAAATTATACCCTGGCATATCCTTGGGATTAGTTCAGAAGCAAAGAGAATTAAAGTTTTAAACCACTCAATCAATATAAAGGCAGACATATGCTTAATACAAAAAACTCACCTCAAGAGTCTAACTCTCAGAAAACTACAAAGTTCGCGATTCATCCAAGTATTTTCATCAACCTTCAACTCAAAACAAAGAGGAGTATCAATTATAATAAACAAAAGAAAATAATTCACAACACCACCATCACTGATTCTGAAGGATGATCTCATTATCAACGCCTCCATTAACAGTTATAATATCACTATCGCAAAAATATATGGCCCACAATACAGATGATCCGATGTTCTTCCATTCATTGTTTTCCTCATAAATATAATTAAAAAATCTCAAAGTCAACAATAATAACCAGAGGTGACTAAAACTGTTATCAATCCCATCTTAGACAGGTCAAAAATTACCGCTAATTCTAGACCCTGGCACTCCACTGAAAACACTTTAGTAGTACATGAGTGACTTTGGTTGGCGATAGTGGCGACTAAAAAACCCATGTACCAGGGAGTACACATTTTTCTCTCGGTTCATAAATCCAATATTTCAGACTTAAAAATCCATCCCAACACAATTAGGGACCATGCCCCCAGTGTCAAAGTAATAACATCACAGGGATCCAAACCTCCTCCACACACCATAAAATCAACCTTTAAGCAGATGATATATTGCTTTACTTAAACCCCACTAAATTCCCTCCCAGAAGCCATCAAACCTAAATTCTCTCAAAAATACCAGAGTATGCCATAAACTGGAAAAAATAAAACATCTGAACCTTATATGGTGATGACTGGCACACTACAGCTCAAAATTCACCCTTACCTCCACTGGCAACATCAAATATCTGGGCATATACATTTCCACAATCTGTCAGAGTTGTTGCACCTTAATTTCACTTTATTAATAAAATAATATTACTGGATAAAAAGCAGAACAGGATTACCAATTCAAAATGATCCTGACTCACTCCGCTGCTAAACAGCAAAATAGTTCCATTACTAAGAAAGTTTACTGGAATGATAACATACCTCGAATTACTTACATACTGTCAACGCTAAAGAAACATAAAAATGGAAGCACCAAACTTTTATCATTACTGTCTAGCTAACCAACTACAGTATAGCACAAACTGGATTCACACCAACCAAAAGAGCAACCATGGATGGAAATAGAACAACAGTAGTAAAAAAAAAAAAAAAAAAAAAAAATTCAATTTTCGATTGACCTTTTCTCACTACCTCCATCAAACACCATGACTGCTTTAAAAAATACTGTAATCTCAACAACCCTGACAGCTTGGTGGAAAGTGAACGAAATCTTTAATTTCACAATAACACCATCTAAATATACCCCAATAGAGCACAACCCCAACTTTCTTTTAACACCTTCACAATGACTACTAATACGAATTTACAACTAATACAGTACAAGGTAATCCACAGAACACACATCACCCAGCACAAGGTGACACATTCTCACAGTGCACAACGAACACCCTTGACGATTATTTCCATGCCACCTGACTTTGCCCCCCAACGCATCACTTCTGGAAGCAAGCCAGCGACAGCTGTAGTGTCCCACTCTCTCAATCCCTCTGTCTGCTCAGAGACCCTCAGCAATCAAACCAATGCTAAACACCAAAACCATTCTTATCGCCCTAGCTATCACCAGAAAACTATCCTCTTAATCTGGAAAACAAGAAACACAATCACCATCACACAATGGTTAAATCTTCTCAAGATATATTTCCATGGAAACACACTCTCATCCATACAAACCTCACAATCTGTAAAATATGGTCCCCTTTCATAATCTCACAAAATTGCCTGATAACTAATCCCCATCTCTCACCACAAGAAAAATAAGAGGTCATCATTCAACACCCTACACCATTACCTGTGTTACACTGCCAAGGAATGATGAAGACTCACTCCAGGGTAACACATTTACTGGGGGTTTTATTTCTTCCTTCTGCAAAATAGTAGAAAACACTCTGAAGCACACATTGTCTTGTGGCTCGAACAGCATACAATCAATATATATATATATTTTTTTCCATCTGACAATTTTCCATCCTATTCAATCGTACATGACTGAAATTTACTCAGTACTGTAATATCCAAATACATAATATAAAAGAAAAATAACACAATGGCATATTCAATAACATATTGATTTCCTCTGACATACTTGCATCATAACAACAACTTAAAACATAAGAAAGCATGAAGTATTCCTACTAACCAAGACTGAACTACATAACATCAATAACACAGGTAAATACTTTCTCTTAACGGTGAAGACACACAGGCAGCGTAGACGCCGGCCGCCGAAGCCGCCTCCATTCATTGTGAATGGGGACCGCGGGGCACGATGGGATTGCAGGCGTCGAGCGGCCAACCAGCAGGGCGTGGAAGAAGTTGAAATCAGTGAACTTTGACCCGGGCCGCTTGAAAACGTCACCAAGCAGCAACCAATCGGATGTCACAACATCGTATTTTCACTTAGCGGGTACAGTAAAATGCATGAAATAAAACGAGGAGCAACTTATCGTAGTTTTAAGATTTACGACCCTGCTCTGCTGTTATACAGCTTCAGTGACAGAATAAACATTACCTTAAAAATGTAGCAGAGAAATCATCGGCGTTTCTGGTGTACAAATATAAATATGTGTAAACAGATCTCCAGAAAGATTAGCCTACGTGGTACATTGATATCGCCTTATGTACTATGACAAGGTTTCAACAGATGTTTGGCCTATCTGGTTTAGCTAGGCCAGGGGTCGGCAACCGCGGCTCACGAGCCGCATGCGGCTCTTTGGCCCCCCTGCTGTGGCTCCCGAAGTTTGGGGGAAAAAAGTACTAAATATTTTAAAAATTAATTCAGCTATTTTTATATGTATTTACGCTTTACTCTGAATGGTTAAATTGAGTATTAATAAAACTTAAATTTTATTTCACAAATATTAGTATGTCCCAAAATATGCGTCACACCCTGCATCCACCGCCAAAACCTCTCATTCTCCCATGCACTCTTCCTGCAGGTGCCTTATTTTCAATTCCAGTCCCCCAGTAAGCTAACCATGGATCAACCCAAAAAAAAAAAAGTCTTGGAGAAAAATCGAATGTTTAATTGTGTATATTTGCAGCGAGCAATGCAAACCGCATTTGGGGAAAGATTCGGTGAATTCAGAAAGGAAACACACACAACCTTCTCCGTGACGCCGCTGTACATCAACCCATCACAACTGACATGTCATTGTTCACAGCAGGAACCATGCCGACCTTGAAACTGAACTTGCCGACATAGCTGATATAAAGACTTATGGATGGCCAAATTCAAAAGAATGATCGTGATCTGGAGGATGTAGCCCGACAGCAGGCTGTTCTCGCTCAGGAACACAAGTGGAGTGAGATTGAGAGCCTCCCCAAAGCCATTCCTGACACGTATGTGAACATAAAAAGTATGTTTTTGGAGCCCTGTCCATCTTTGGATCCATATACTTACGTGAGCAGGTTTTCTCTGACATGAACTGCATAAAGTCCAAACACCGCTCTTGCCTCACTGATGACAGCCTGCAGTCCTACATGAAGATCAAAGTCACATTTACAGCCCCGTAAGAGAAGCTCTACAGTGACGTTCAGAAACAGAAATCAGTTATCATTTTTCTATAGCTATATTTTATCTGTTTTCGACACTGAGCTAGTTTTACTTTATGCCCATGCAGGCTGAACGGCTTTTCGCTGCCCGCGGCATGATGAAAAACAGAAGGGGAAGACGGTGTACACTGAAATGGACTTAAGTCATAATTACGTACTAGCTGTTTTCATGTTTATTCTTTTTATTTCAAAATTATCTGGCCACTGCTATGTTTTATTTTCAAAATGGGATATTTTTATTTGATTAATTTTCCACAAGGAGAGGACTCAAATAGCCCTGCAAAATTGTGCTTTATTTTAATGTAGGCTTGCACGTACCAGTGTTGTGTTTTTTCTCTTCAAACTGTTCGTAAACAAAGTTCTTCTATATAGCCTTCTATAACCATCTTATTTTGCCAATATCATTTAAGTAAAACTATATAAAACTCCACATGCCACGCTATCTTCATTTTCAGAGCCAGGCTCCGCTGATTCTTTCTGAGCGCTTACTTACTAAGCGATCCCCCGCTCCCCCCGCCTATGCTGTTTGTAAACACGTATTATTATTATATCATGTATTAAGAATATTGCGCCCCCCCCCCCCCCCCCCCCCCCCCCCAACCCCATGCGGCTCTTTTTCCTCCTGTTGGTTGGTAGGAGGGGCTGAAATGGCTCTTCTGATGTTGAAGGTTGCCGACCCCTGAGCTAGGCTATGGTTCCCCCCCCAACATCATATAGCTAACTTGTAATTAGCCCACAACATTAATCAGAAACCAATGAATAAAATTGCCAAAAAAGATCGTATCTCATACGAAAGATGCCTGGGAGAATTAATCCGAGTGAAACAGAGCTGGCGCTTATTAACGTTCCATCTATTAACGTGACCACAAGAAAAACACTTTAAAGTACTTGTTGTCCCTAACTAAAACAGTGATATTTCCAATGAATGTATATACAGTATATCGACAGTGTGCTATTTACTTGTTTCTGGTTATCCGTGGTAGTGAATAAAAAATGACACTCCTGAGTGTACTGTTCTAGATATCACAAGCTTCTTCGATGCTGCCTGTGTGTCTTCACCGTAAGCGTAACTAAATACAGTATCACTTAAACATTTTCTTTAACACAGGTGCCCATTGTTTTCTTCACAACACAAGTAAGTGTCATTTCTTTTCCAGAAAGTCTAAATATGTTTTAACCATTTAGTTTTAACACTTTTCCTGACCTCAATCAGCATTTACACTTGTTGCATCATTTAGCAGAGAAACTGCTAGAAGAGAAACTAGAGAAAGGATCGCTTTCTATTTTGAGCTCTTACCTGCATAAAGTACACATAACTTAACTGGTTGTTTCTTTCTGCATTATTTCTTCTAATTTTATACACTGAAAAACATAAACCGTGTAATCGAGAATATCGGCACCCTGCTACCTTAATATTGTAGCTCAAAGCCAGAAACCCCGCTAGCAACATGCTAATCACATCCAGGTGCTGGTATAGTAATACAATTGTTGCGGCTACTAGCCCACTGTCATTTCACCCACATTAATTCGGTTACATCCTTCACAATAATTTACAATATATACCCATCAATGCTGTACAAGTGCTAAACATGCTGTTAAGTGTTATATTTCACATGGATGGTTTACTTTACAACATTTCGATACCTTTTTACTACGATGGTTTTAACATGCTAGTCCGCGCTAGCCTCGTCTTCATTTCGTTTCGACGAAGACATTAAATATCGTGCACTATTATACTACTGGATTTACCATTCATGAATATACGTATTGGATGCCTTAGCTACCACATTTACATGTATATAGTATTGATTAAAATGTATATTTATAGATTCTTACCTGCAAAATAGTGAAAACTCTCTGAGACACACATTCTCCTCGTGGCTCTAACGGCTTGCAATGAACGTTTAACAAGACGATCGTCGCTGCTGTACAGCGTTACTGAAGTGTGCACAGCGCCACTCGGCGGTCAGGAGTGTGAACTACCCTCCTCTCAACTCGAATAGATCGGTCTTAAATGGAATATATTATAGTCCCACCATGTGCCACACCTGCAGTCACTTTAACTCCACCGCAGTTACACTACACTCATGACACACATTGGTTTCTTTTATTCTTTTTTTGTTTCCTCTACCTTCTCTCACACCATAGGCATTGTTGTTGCTGTTATCTATTGTTATTACTGCTGATATTCAGATTGTCATGATTTTTGTTGCAACTGTTATTCATATTATTATTTGTATTAATGACTGTTACCTTCATTATCTTTAAGATGTTTTCTTTTTCTTTAATTATATTCCCTATATAAAATTCTTCTCCCACCTCATGCCTACCTCATATTACACACCTACCTTAAGTGTTCTTTAGTACCTATCTGTCTTTCCGTTTCTCTCCATCTGTCTGTGTGTAGCTGTCTGTCAATCTGTATATCCACTCTTTTTTGTTTTCCTTTTTTTGTTGTTCTTTTTATGTCTGACAGGGTTTTTCTTTCCTTTATTTTTTTAAGGATAATGAATAGAGAATAGCAACTTCACCACCGTGTGCAATGCGTGCAATGTGTATATAACCTCAATAAAAAAAAGGCATACTTTCATCCATATAGCAAGGTACATGAGTCATTTCGCGGATTTGCTACTTTGGATGTTCCCACAACCATAATATGAGTGTTGTGGGCTCCACTTGTGTTATATTTTATTGAATTCTTATTACGGTTAATTAGCATTAACGTTAAATTTACTTGCTAAAACGCGCCACTTTGGGTAACATTAGCTAAAAGTGACTGTTAGCTGATGGCTGAAGAAGAGTTAACATTAGCCAAACAGAAAAGCAATTGAAACATATAAATGTATGTCACATTTAAGCTAAAACATTGGGGTACATATGTTAATTTACTTACCTCTAGATTCACTCCACTGTGTTGCAAAATCCATAGGCAGAATACGTTCTCCGACTTGCTGCTTGTCTTGATTCAAAATTTAACATAACACCTTGCAAGGTCCCACGCTGATATACATTTTTCCCAGGATGGCTAGGGCGTGACCCGACCTACTCTGCCTCTGATTGCCTCACCGTGATATTTTGCCCTAACCGTAACCAATTATCGCTTGTTATGCCTAAAAAAGCTCTCCCCTCCTAGGCTCCATCCAATCCTCTTCCAAGTTTTTTCCAGTAGCTTTCTAGCGGTGAAACTGATCAGTGTTTACAGCATGGATGGATTATAGCCCAGTTAACTTTCGCAGTGCGGTTGACTAACTACCATACTAAACAGCTATGTCAAAAAGAAAACACCTTACTCCAGACATGACTGAAAGAGACTGGTTGAGGAAAAATGTTCATACACATATTTTGACAAGATGGAAAAAAGGTTTGTGCAATATGTTTACTAATGCAGTTTATAAGTAATGTTAACGTTACAGTGATTCATGCCTAGTTACTGTCCACTGTTTCATTAGGAAAATCACCAGAACTTCGAATGACACAGGAAAAGACACTACGCAACAACCTGTCAGTGCAATCCGGTTCTTGTTCTCTCTTTCTTATCAGCTAACATCTTAACAGTTATGTATAAGATACACAGCTAATTATAACAGCCTACCATACAAACATTATTCAGGCCCTAGTCCCAGTGGTATTTGTTTTTGCTTTGTACTTTATTGCAGGAATACATTTTACATAAAATTGCATTTTCTAACATATTGGACTTATACTTCTAGCATTCTTACAATATTTGTAATTTTTTTATTTGCTGAGATATCCTGATAATAAAGAAAAGAGAAAGAAAAATGCATCGATATGTGCCAAATTTGAGGTGAAATGTTCACTTTGCCATAAAAGGTCAAGGTGGGCTTTTGAGGAGTGGGTAGGCTTCTTGCCCCTCTCATGACTACATTGACACTCTGTCACTACCCCAATAGCTATGCAGCCATAGAAGGCTATTGGCGAGGTGATCAGTTTGTAGGACCCTGATCTCGGTCACTGCTACTGCCCACTGCACCCTTCTAACAGTCTTATTTGTTGTTGTCTCTCCATGTCTGTGGCAGGGCTCTGCTCCGAGTCCTTGACCATGCTGCTGCCTGGTCTCTGCCATGGTTGAGTCCCCAAGCATGCCGCTGCCTGTTCTGCCATCGTCGTTGTCCGAGTTTCTGCTCAAGGGCTGCCCGGTATCCTCCTTTGATGTCGTCCGGCTTATGACACACTCACGGTCTATCATCCTATCCAGAACCGCACCTTTCTCAAACTGACTTACTGACCATTTTGGTCATCACAACCTATTCCCTGGGCCAGTCAGAGGAGGATGGGCTCCCCCTCTCAAGCCTGGTTCCTCCCAAGGTTTCTTCCTATCTGTTCCGCATAGGAAGTTTTTCCTTGCCACCGTCACCTCAAGCTTGCTTTTGGGGGGTTTCAGGCCAGGGTTTACTGTAAAGCATATTGTGGCAAATGTTTACAAAATGGGCCATACAAATTAAGGTTGATTGATTGAACTTGATTAATGTAATGAATATATTATGGTTTAAAAAATACACTTTAGACAACAGAATTTTAACTTGAAAGGTAACTTAGACCCACAAAGTGACCAAAGTACCACAATATTATAAAATCATACAAGACACACTGCAAAAAATTATGAATAGTTAACGCTGTCAATGGCACCTGGACTTCCAACAGTTCTTAGAGCTATGAAAAAGTACCTCTGGTCCAAAAGCGCCAAATGAACACTATAGGTATTAGGTTTTCAAAAACACCATCCATTTTGAGTTGTATAAAATGGTGGGGTCAGTCTATGTTTGTCTAAGCTTGAATCAGGTCACCTGCAAATCAAGAGAAGCTACAACATGAATAAGGCAACTCAGTTGGCTTTTCTCATACCATTGTCATGCTTCCTGAGCAGTTTACACAGGTCAAAGAAGCTAGCTAAGATAACCAACGTCCCCGACACAAAAAAAAAAAGTTTGGGACTGACAGCTCGTCCAAGCGGGAGAAGAAAGGACAAATTCTTCGGCACAATCTGTGAGGCTACAGAGCAATGTACAACTGCAGCTTTTCTGTAGACTTTCACCACTCAAGTCTAATTAATATTGCATGGAGCCAATTGCTCCTCGAGTCCATGTAATATTAGCTATAGCAGTGTGTTGGTGTATTGCAAGGATGACAATGGCACTAGAGTCATTAGATAAAGGGAAGTAGCAGAGACCCATCTAAATGTAAACACCCTAACTGTTGCTTTCACTCACGTGACTTTATTTTTTTCTTCATCCACACTGTGTATGAAAGATGAAAATATGTAGCTATGCAACCATCACATAAATAACGGGACTTCACCACTAGCTTTAGTGACAAGTAAGTTAACTTACTGTTGCTACAGCCTCTTCTCACCCTTCAACAGTTCTCCAGGGAAACATTTTTTGGCTTTACAATGTTTAAAAATAGTAAAGATAACAAACAGTTGGGGCCATGTTGAGAAGATGAAAACCCCAGATGTGCCGCACATGGTAGCAATTACATTACATTCAGGGAATTTGTTAGACACTCTTTCCAGAGTGAATTACAAGGAAAAGTGCATAAGAATGGTACAAAAAGTGCAAAGATAACCCGAGAGAGGGGTACAGTCCCAAGTGCCAAAGGTGATTGAAAAGATCAGGACTCCCCTACCGACTGTCTAAAGATAAAGTAAACAACAACCTAGGCTAAAAACAAATCAAAGTTAAAGACAAGAGCAAAATAAGAATAAAGACATTGCAAAGAGCAAGGAAGGGGAGGGGAGAGGCAGGGCAGCTGGAGAGCAGAGAGGTTCCACTTGAGGGAGAGGGGAGGAGGATGACGGCTGTGTGAAAGAGGAGTGCTGGCGACCTGGCTGTGCAGCAGGATCAGCTGTGGCAGCTGCTGATGGGGTTCCTGGACTGTTTTGCAAGTGGTGAAGAAGAGCTGGGGCAGACATCCCTTGTACAGCACACCATCAACACAGGAGATGCTGCGCCCATACAACAGCGCCTGCAACATTCCCCTGAGCAGATAGGAAGCTGCAGAGCAGATCCTATGCAGGCATAATAGAGCCCTTTGAGAGCCCCTGGGTGTGACTGGTGGTCATGGTTCCCAAGAGAGGGGGAGAGTGGTGTTTCTGTTCCAGGTCACAAAGAAAGACTCATATCCACTGCAACGCGTGGATGAATGCCTGGATCTGGTGGCTGGCTCCTCCTGGTTTTCAGCGCTGGTCTTATGGACTGGCTACTGGCAGGTTCCTCTGGCCTCAGAAGCTTCACTTCTTCCCTCCAATCGAGTGAGCCCTCCAGTGATGTAGCAGGCGAGGGAGCCCTTCCTGAGCGAGGGGGAGCGATGGAGGGGAGGGGTTGTGGCTGTTCCAATTGGAATGACCCTCGCAGTTCTTCCTCACTTTGCGTTCCTTCACAAGGACTGGATTGCAGCGAAACAGAAGTTTCAGCGACCATGGAGTAGGCTTGATTTGTTCCTCGCGGGCTGCAGTAGCTGTTCCAGTTGAACTCTCCACCGCATAACTAATGTGAAGATTGAGAGAATTCTCTTTAGGCTGCATTATGTAACTTAACCAGCAATATAGTTTGTCAGTGAAGATGCATGGTAGCTAGATACATGTTAAAAAATCCCATGCCAAAATCATATATTTTCCATGATCATAAAACCATTTTAAATCAATGTTTTTATCTAATATTAATTGACATGGTTATTTTCAAAAACGTTGCCAAGGTTTTTCTGATGTGAAGCCAGTCATCTACATGCCCATTTTATTAATAGCCTACAATAATATTCATAACAATAGTTACTGTAATTATTTGTGTAGCACCTTTTGAACAGGATGCATCCCAAAGTGCTTTGCATATACAAATAAAGATAGTGAAATCGGTAACGATAAAATATGGTAAAACAGATCAATAAACCAAAAAATGATAAATGTGAAGTGTAAAAGGTGTAAATGTAGACAAATATAGAGATGTGCTTTTGTAAATCTCTATATTTTGTGAACATAAGTATAGAGATGAAGCAAAAAATTAAATCAGTATCGATTTCAGAAGAATTAACCTGAAGTTCTGCCGCGATTCATATAGCCAGTTATACCGTTATGTTTAAATGGCAATATGTGCAAATGGCAAAAAATATGTGCTCAAAAGAAAATTCTATTTCATGCTGTGTAGATGATTTAAGATAAGGGTAGCGTAATTCTTACATTTCAAGAATCAGGAAATGTAGGCTAGTCTTAACAAAATGCATGGATACGGCTACTATGCCTCCACGAGCTTATGAGAGCTGAAACGTGATGGCCAAAACGTCCATGCATTTTTGGACTGCTGATTATTTCATTTTTTAACTAGATAAGCAGGTATTAAGTGAGTGCTGGGCATTTCCTTTGAATCTGTAAGAATTTAATAAAGATCACCAACAACAACATGGCAGATTGGGGAATTGTGAAGGAAAGCCCCGCCCCTTCCCATGAGGTATGTGGAGGGAAAATATGGAAAAAAAAGGGAGCATTTAGGGTTTTGGCAAGATGAATTACAATAAAATTGTTTGGTGGTGTATAGCTTGGCCGTGGCCAGCAACAGTTGATGATGAAATAAATTATTTGATCCACCTGGACTCTTTATTCCATGGCAGTGAATGCTACAGTATCATCAGCCAGTGTAATGATGGAGCGTCTGTCATGAGTGGGATCAGGGTTGATGTACAGACATTGTTACAACAGAAGCATAATGTACTCTTTTTGCTTAGCTTACTTTACTTTACTAAAGCATTTTCATTTAACTATGGGTTAAGTTATCATTTTGATAATTTTGTGAGTGAGTTTTTTCTATGTTAATTGCTAAGAGGATGTGATTGTGTTGTTATTGCAATACAAATAAAACATTTAAATGAGAAAAAAAGAAGCAGAAGATTAATGCTTGGAAGAGGTCATTTTGTGTGATGCAAGAATAGCTTTTCTTTCTTCAACCAATATTCACCCTATCATTTTTTGGGTCTTGGGATTTAATTTTCAACCAATTTGAAAAGGTTTATGAAAAAGCAATGCTTTCATATGTTCATAGTTCATGCATATGTTTAGTTCATAATTACTTCAGGTAGCTTGGTATTTACAATTTTTCTTCTCAGCCATGGCCGTTGAGTGCATGAGGTAATCGACTTGTCAGCGTCTGCCATATCCTTCTTGGTGGCCGTCTCAAACACTCGACGTGCCATCGGGCTGGTAACTTTGGGACAGTTGTACCTACAAAACAAGTGTAGATATATATTAATACAAAAAGCACAAAAATTGTTCAGAGCATTTGAAAAGGAGGAAGAAATAAGACCCTGGTAGACAAGATGACCGAGGGGAGCACAGGAGAGAGGGACTCAAAGCCAAAGTTGGTTTAGCAGCGCCCAGCGCAGCCTTTATTTTCCTTTTTTTTCAGTTTTTTCCTTTGCAAAACAAAATGGTGCTCATATATACAGTGTTCCCAAAACCAAAAATAATAATAAAAAAAGCAAAAACTAATTCAATCAAAGAAAATTAAAGAGAAATCTCAATATCTACTCAAACAAAACAAAAAAAACTATAAATGCAAAGAAAACACCCTTCATAAGGGCAAGGCTCCTTTTCAGGCCCCCTGGCATCCTACAGCCAGTTACCATTACTTCTCATTCTTTTTTCTTTCTCTCCCTTTTTTTCCCATGGCAGACTGCATGGCCTCTATATAGGCTACTGCCCTCCCCCTGGAGCAAACCAACACAATAAAATCAATTATCCCTCCCCAGGACATACAAAATTCCCATAAACAACATACAACATCATAATAATTTCACATAAAACACAAAAACATTACAGACAACTGAAAACCATTTACAACAAAATAAATGACAAAACCAGTCTATACCACAACACCTCCCCCCATTTACTACCTTAGGAGGAACCTCCCCTCCCCTGAAAACGGCATAGGTATTGCTGCCCTGGTTTGGTTGCATTACAATGTACTGAGATATGCGGTAAGATGTCAATGAATGAAAACATATTTAGCGGAATCTTATGTGTAACTGTTTTAGAATACTTGGAAGCTGATTATTTTAACAGATGATTGTGATTGAATGTACCAGTTAACCTGCAGAAAAATATTTGAAAACCACTAAACATTAAACACGAACACATATATGGACACTACCAAACAACACAAAGACGTGACACAGGAACACCCGCCCTCAGCCCGCAGTCAGGAATTAACACGAAATCTTTCACGTTCTTTTGTTTGCCGGCATTTCAAGATTTGCGCGTTTTCCCCCCTCCCCGCAGAACATGACGGCACGGTAGTCCGTGACAACCCTAATATAAACTTAAAAAATATTCTAAAGACGGGTAAATGTAAAGCATCCCATGTCCATTGTGTGGTAGTGCATTATCATACTATTTGCATTATATATAAAACGTTGCTGAAAAAGTTGGCCTTGGTTCACTAACTTGTTGTGTAACCGTTCCAAGTCATTTGAAGCATTATAGATGGGTTTCCCCATGCCTGAGATGAAAAATCTGTCATCGGAGGCGTCGTCCTCCTCCAGCTGCCTTTTTTTGCCCAGCAATGTTGGCCGGATCTCTTCAAAGTACACCTGGAACCACTGTTGAAAGAATAAAAACAACAGCGTGTCGTAAACGTCTTGCTCTAGTATCGAAAACTAGTTTGCAAGTAGTTATCACAGGGAAAATTTTTCTTGTGGATCCTACCACCTCCCCCTCCTGGCTGAGTGCAGAGAAGCCACCTGTGTGGCAGCCGTCTTGAGCTCCATTACCACAATGACCATGTGGCCGTCGTGGCCAGGGACCGGTGTACACTGCTCCCACTCCTGCATCTACACAAAAAAAACAAGGAAGGGTTTTGTGAACAATTAGGCTACTGAAATGAATATCAAAAAAAAAAACCTGTTACTAAAACAATACTTACGGTCATGTGCTCGACAACACCGGGTCGCTGCATGTTCTGAGCATCAGAGTGGCCTCCAGGTAGTACGCTACTAGCTGGCACTCTGACTTTGTCAGTTCAGTCCCCTCCACAGCCTGCGGACCCACCAGCTTCGTGATGACTGCCAGGAAATCATTCCTGGACACCCTCAAGATGAGCCTGCAGTCATGTGGAGACAGCGGCCCTTCCCTCAGGACTGCATACTTGTTAAAAGATAAATGAGGATAATGTTCTTGTTTTATGAAACTGATCTAAAATAAACAGGCATCTAAATCAGTTGTATAATTACATGCACACACCAAATACGAACCTCTTTCTGACCACCTCCTTGCTGGCTGCTTTTGAAAAGAACTTCGGCAGCACTGACTGGAATTCACTGAAGTTTTTGCAATCCTGGTGCAGGTCCCTGTTTTCAATCATGAGCAGGTAGTCTTATACGTCAAGAATCTTTGAAAAGATTGAAAAGAAAAAAAAATGAATATATATATTCATGATACATATGTATTATATAATTTTTTTTTTTTTGCATTCATTACCATGGAACTGCATCTTGCATTTCAAAAACCACAACCACCAAACACAACCAACCTCTTCAGTCTCTTCATATAGTTCTGCACCGTCTGCTTGTAGAGCTTGGCCTCAACCAGCTTGTGGTAATACTCCCAGGGATATTCCAGGGAGTGCACAAACTTCAAGTTTGGCTCTATCAGGTCCATGAAGTGCAGGTATAGGGCCATGTTATCCACCTGAAAAACACGACACTTTTCTTTACCCAAACATTATGCAGGAGGTGCTTGGTGGCACAGAGCTATGTGTAAGCTATGTATTATTGGCTGACAAAAGCATTATTTGGGGGGTTAATGAAAAGTGTGTCATAGTATGTCAAAGTGATGTTTGTTCTTACCTCCTGTTTGTAATTTCCATTGGCAAGGTCTTTCTCCAGGTAGGTGGCAAACCCCTTCAAAAACTGAGGCCTCAACTCTGAAACAGTTCCCCCGAGCTCTCAGACTCAGGTTAGGAGACGGCTTCCCCCTCTACTTCAGCCGTGGAGGTAGCTGCAGCAGGAGGAGGGGCAGCAGTTGGGATGTTACACACCACCTGACCCTTACTCACCAGCTCCTCCATCATCCTTAAATAAAAAAATCGTTACATAAATAAAATTAATTTAATTTTTTCCCATGAAAAAAAAAAACATCACAGAAATGCAAACAGACAAGACTGAAATGACCACATAACACACCATATGAAAAGATCATCCACAAACCTGCAGAGGGGGTCAGGGCTATCTATAATTCTCTTGAGGGTGATGTGCTCCCAAATCCTGCCCTTCAGCAGCAACACAGCCACATCTTTCTTGGCAGCTTCAGCTGCAGCATGAATCTCAGCCTCTGTGCCGTTCTTCATGGAAGTCCTTCTCAGATGGACTGGGAGGCTGAATACGGGCTTCTGATTGACACCGCACACAAAGAAATGCCTGTTTGATTTCCTAGAGAGACAGAGAACTGGCTATATTTAGCAAAAACATTTATTTTTGCCTTTTTGTTATAAACACACAGCAACAAACTGTACAGAAGAGAATGTATACACGAAATGAATATACTGAGGAACCTACTCACTACACTATATACACTGCAATAAATAATCTGACCTTTTCCAAAACGCACAAATATCTGCATTTAAGTGAAATAAAATAATAATTGAAAGACTACAAAACGAGACAAAATGGACTTACTTGGGAGAAGACATATTCAGTGTTGAAATCTGGAAAGAGTGGTGGAGAAATCTAAGATTTTCCTCTGGAAGCAGTGGCGAATGAAGAGAAAGTTGTGTCCTCTGGCTCCTGGAAACATGATGAAGTGGTATTTACCTGCAGAATTTATCCTCCATGCAGCACTGCATACCTTCATGTTGTCACAGTCACACAGAGCAATCAGCTTGATCGTGGTCTTAAAACGGTAGGAGATGAGAATTGGCGAAATTTGGGGTTCCGCCCATGTTTTCAATGGGCATGTTTCATTTATCCTCCTGGTTTTGGATACAATTTTTGTGAGGGTTGATATTGTTTGTTTAATTAACAAGAGAGCGGTTTGACCCTGTGTATGGCGGACCAAAGCTGCCAGAATCAAAAATACATACATAAATAAATAAATAAATGGCTCAAAAAATACATTTCTTTTTAAATTTCTCGACAGAAGCTGCCAAAATAGAAAAATAAACACATAAATGACTCGAAAAATACATTTACTTCTTTTACATTTCTTTATACATTTCTTGTAGTAGCGAAGCTACTTAATTAGTTTAAAATTTTTGAGGTCACCTGAAGCAGTTAAGACTATGTACAGGCTACCACAGGCCTATCACTGATACATTAGGCATAACTGGGTCCACAACTTCACCATATGATAAAGATAAATTTACCCCCACAGCCATCCCTGAGTGCACGGACAGTGTCTCCTCATCATTGGTCTCCACCTGGAGAATGATTAAAGAAAACTGCATAAAGTGGATTCAAAACATCAGTAAACATTTATAAGAGTACATGACACATTGCTTTGACTGTATACTTCTCTGTGGGGGTGAACAAGAGTGTGTGCTGGCGGCTCCGGCAAAAGCATAGTAAAACTCTGTAAAACTGTAAAATAGATATAGACTTTCCACACCTTATGGCCACTACAAATATGCATTTAGTACTTCACCACCAAACCACTTATACATACCCTGGACAAACAAATGTTGCTGGGAGCTGCCAGCACCAGGATCAGAGGAGACACCCCATTTGATCCCCTCCATTATTGGCCGACCTTGTTAGGGAGGGCCAGCTCCTCTGAAATCGTGTAATCCAATGGGACTGGCCCACCTCCAGTCTTCCTCCTCTCATTTTTCCCCCTGATTGCTTCACGTAATATGAAAAGTTTAAATTTTATACAGGATATCATCCATACACGAAAAGAATGATGAAGGCACAGCAACTACATACCACTTTGGAAGATGTTTTTATGCTTGGTCCTGATTTGCTGCCAAGTCTGTTCAACACTGCTGGTACCGCAGCTATTACAACACAGATTAAAACTGTATTGGTCTTTTGTCATACTTAACATTGAACTTATATTTTGATATGTCATACTGTAAATTTGTAATGGTGCAATAGGTTAGGGTTCCTTGTCAGATGGGATTTTGTTAAAATATATCAAACTGTATTTCAAATTGTAAAACAAACTAAAAAATAAATACCTTGATAAACACCAATAGACTAATCAGTTTTTTTTTCACAGACAATATTCAATCAAAACAATTAATTTCACTTAGATGTGGCCAAAGACTTAAGTGGTTTGCACGTATCCTTCATTATGGGACACTGTCAGACCTAAATGCACTTCTTGAGTATAATGTTTAAATATGCTGCATCGAGTTTAAAGTTTGAGCTCTGAATGTGCAGCTGTCACGTTAGAAATAAACAGGAGGCATTTAAGAGTACACTGAGAAGTAAAATAAGTATATTACAAATTTACACGTTTAGCAATTTTCTGCCAGCATTCCTCTCTTGCTTTATTTGCAGCGACACTGTTGCTTTTTGCTGCGATAACTGTTTAATACTATTCATTCCTTTCCATTATACGAACCTGTTCCTTTTGCATACAGTAAGCGGCACGCAATCGGTTCGTTTTGTGCGGAAGAAGAGTCAAATTACGCGTCAAACGCCCCTTTTTATGGGAACGCTCACAGAGCATAAAGAAGAAAGCCTGGGTTGACAAAGACAGTTGATGACCACCGTCCTGATACTAAGTGACCCTTCGCTAAGCCCCTCTCTAGAATGGCGACTGTCCAATCCTACGTTAGCAAGCATAACTAGGTGCGGGAATCCTGTCAAGCTTTCAGAACAGGGGAACGGTATGGAACCCGCAAGTCCGACAGCTGATATCCTCAAAATTTGGAGGGGGATGTTGTATTTTTCGCTTTTCCGAAGCTAAAAACGCAAGAGTGTGTCGAACAAAGGGTTAAATCACCTGCGCGTTTGCCACCTGCGCTGCCTCTCGTTGTTCTGCGCCCTTCCCATTACACTCTGAAGAACGAGGTGTAGGAGTTCGTTCCACATTGTAAATCACCGCCTTTTCTTTTTCAAATACAGTACACTCTTATGCAGGTGGCTGGAAATAAATACAAATGCAGTGTCGTCGTTGTTCGTCTCCTGCTTTTTTTTTTTTTTTTAAACACAACGCAGAGTAAAAATAGAGCTGTTACACTGGAATCGTTGAAAACGCAGTGCTGGGTGCGAAAGCTTGACATGCGTAGCAATAGTAATTAAGGGGGACGGGACTTAACGAAGGTTCAATTATCTCTGATTGCGAGTTAAGGGTAGCCAGCTCATACAAAGAAAGCTCTTTTTCTTGTTCATCTTTAAGGGGAGCCAGCTCACACAGAGAAAGCTTGGTTATGTCGAGCTTGCTTCGTAGTATAGTACACCCCTCTGATGTGAGAGGATCGACGTTATTTCCAGTGAGATTACTGCCCGCAGTTCGGCGGCGTCCGGAAAATATTGGAAGTGGATTTCACAAACTCTTACACTCCGCTCGAATATTGTTTTTCTTTTTCTTGTTCATCTTTAATCAACCAAATTGTACGACATCATGGCACGCAGCCGAAGCTGTCGGGATCTTTTAGAAAACGGCGATTGCTGTGGACCGGGAACGCTTACCTTTGCAATCCCAAGACCAGGCTGTCTGTCCACGGTAACATGAGCGAGCTGCCCGCGGAATGAGAAGCTCCAGCGTTGGGTACAAGCGGCGGAGGTAACATCAGTCCTTTTTTTTCCTGTTGTATGAAAGCAAGCTGAACGTATCAGCTGCACGCCACTCTGGAAGATTCAGGGGATACGCTAAACTTAGCAAACCTTGTAGCTAGCGCTAACGAATGAAAAGAAAACCAGAGCAAGATCAGGCTTGCAGTATCTCTGCCCAGGGAGGCTGTGACGCTGTCAAGCTAGGAGTATTTATCCTGTTTTAGCACAAATATTTCGGAATATTTGTCAGTTTTTGACCATGTCGTTGTAACCGACTGGAATCCCGGGCTTCTTTCTTTCGACGAGGAGAAGTTTGTTGGAGCGCTACATCCAGCAGGCTAAACTCGGACATGGTAGGCAATCACTTCAGTCTCTCAACTAATTGACTGAGGACGCGGCCACAGTATAAACAATTGATTTGACTGCATGCTATGTATGAAACAATTATCAAAATTACTGCTGCTTCATTTGATCGTCTATGATTGAGTTTACTTTCAAAAGGTACCGGAGTCCGACATCACGGTGCCATGTTGAGTCCCTATAGCTTCATAGTTGTAGCTCTGTGGTAACCCCTCATCACTCCATGTGGGACAGCCAAATATATGATTCGCTGTTACATTTATCCTAGTTACATAAATTCATATTTTGGAACTTGACACAACTATGGAAGAGAAAATCAAGTCACAATTGAAATCAACGGCTCAAACAATGACCTTGCCTCTCCTGCCACAGTAAGAGACTTCAGCAGAGAAGCTTTTCTGCCAATTAGATTCTGAATGAGGCAATGTACCAGCTACCAAGCAAACTTAATCTGTTTACGAGGTACTAGCTTGGCTACCCACAAGGTATATGTTGGAATATTCTGTTTTATATTACACCAAATTGGTAACTTTAACAGAACTTTAATTTGGATGCCATTACCGGCTTGTGAAGTAGACTAAGGCTTTCTAGGTACGGGGGGGGGGGGGAACACTCACTTCCAAAGAATAACTGAGCGATTTCCATCCAGCGTTGGAATTTGGAAATACTTTGGTTTCACACCAGTAAATCATTATTATTTATACAACAAAAATGCTAACCTATAAGGACCACATTGAAAATGGGCTTTTCTAGCTGTTGCAACTCTGGGAAATGACTAGAGCACTGATACACAAGAACCAAAGAAAAGCTGAACGTTTTAAGATACCTGAAGTGCAATAAAATTGTTTTCTGAATTAGACATATAATTGTGATGAGTAATTGTAATCACAATATATAGAAAAATAATTGGGATTATAATTTTAACCATATTTTTTTGATTATATTTTTTAACCAATCATTCAGCCCTAATATTCAGTGAGTTCAGGCCAGTAACTTGAACAGAAGCACCTGTGAATGTTCTGAAATGCAGACCTGCTTGTAAACAAGCTCGGAAAGTGACTAATGCCTGAAAACCGGGAAAGCAGACCATAGTAGCCTTTAATATCAGTGTCTTTCTGGTTCTTTGGTTTTGTCTTTAATTTTTTGCTGTTGGTGTCTAACTTATTTTTATCGTTCAAAATGATGGATGTCACATGGAATTTTCCATCAAAGTTGAATACAGGAAGTCCTCGGGTTACGACGGTCTTGAGTTACGTCGTTTTGTGGTTACGACGCACTCCCATAAATTACTTAAAAAAAAAAAAAAAAAAAAAAAAAAAACCTAGTTTCGACCGAAGTGGTTCGTAAATACGACCACAGAAATAGATAAGAAATTGTTCTCTCTCTTTTTTTATTCATGTTTCATTTAATTACTGTATTTTATATGTCCTTCATGTGTTGTGTGTACAGTGTGAGTGACTTAAGATGTTAATTTAGGTATAAATTCCGACTTGCGTCGAAAATCGGCTCACGACAAGTCGTAGGAACGGAACTCGTTCGTAAGTCGAGGACCCCCTGTATTTGTGAATAACGGGCAGTTCTCGGATAATGAAACTCCTGTTAAAAATACAATTTTAACTTTTTTTTTTCAGACTAGGAAGCTGTGGTGTTAGAGGAGTTCTTTGAAATTGTGGCCTCAGCTCTCCAGTCATCAGACTCACCCCTGAGAGAATTGGACCTCAGCTACAATAACCTGGGAGATTCAGGAGTGAAGGTGCTCTGTGCTGGACTGAAGAGTCCAAACTGAACTACAGAGACTGGGGTGAGTAGTGCTGTGGACCATGTGACCTTTAGTAAATCGAATTAGTTTTCATGGCTCCACACAGAGAAATGTTAAACAGCTCCTTCTCTCAGTTTACTCGTCTGTTTGTTTGGCAAATCTGGGCAGTTCAAACATAGCTGTAGACATCTGGGCAGTTATGTGTAACTCCTCTCTCTTCAGACAGGAGCTGCTGTGGAAGGGTGATTCCTGGCTGTTACCCCCAGGCACCCTTGTGCTATTCTGACAAAGACTGTTTATCCTGGTGACTGTATCAATACATGTCAAGAAAAACATAGTGATCTCATCTCTATAGTTCATCTTAGTTTGTGTGATATCCTAGCCAGGAGATATATTTGAGCAGTCTTACAATACTGGTACTTCCTGAAGTCTAATTACTGATTTACATGCCACTGGGTCAGTGAGCAGCTGCTCACAATGAGGAGGTATTGAGAAAAATGCAATAATGGGGCAGAACTCCAGAGATATGTGCCCAATACACCTGCAAAGATCATCCTGTAGATGTGATTGCCTGACTGGGCAAGGCTTAACAGTCAAGAGTAACTGACTAAATTACCATTAATATTTCTGATTAAATTGCTTAATAAATTCATGGTTATAGAGCAATGGATGCTGTTGTTACAGGCAAACCAAGCTGAGTAAAAATGACTCATGCAGCCCCCTTTGGCTTGGTGGAGTTGTACAAAGAGAGAGAGTAATGAAGGAGGATAGGTACTTTGTTTGCAGGTTTCCTTGTCCAGTTGAGCATATGGGAACTTATGTTCCTTTCTAAGCAGTGGAGCTACAGTCAAACTATTCTGAGCTTCCTTCCCCATCTGTGTCTGTACCTGTGGGTCCATCTGGCTCAGGGGTCGGCAACCCGCCGCTCATGAGCCGCATGCGGCTCTTGGGCCCCCCTGCTGTGGCTCCCACCAGCTTGGGGAAAAAGAAGTACAAAAGAACTTTTAAAAATTAAATCAGCTATTTTTATATGTATTTACTCTGTGGTCTGAATGATTAAATTGAATATTAATAAAACTAAAATTTTATTTAGCAAATACTAAAACTTTGTCCACTAAAATATGCGTCACACCCTGCGTCCACTGCCAAAACCTCTTGTCCTCCCGCACGCTCTTCCTGCAGGCGGCTTATCAACAAAAGCTCACAAGACCATAAATTGTGAATATTTGCAGTGAGCAATCACAGCAATGCAAACCGCATTTGGGGAAAGATTCGGTGAATTCAGAGAGGGAAAAAAAAAACACATTAACCTTCCCCCTGATGCTGCTGGACATCGACCCATCACAGCTGAACATGTCATCGTTCACAGCAGTAAATCATGCTGATCTTGAAACTGAACTTGCCGACATAGCTGATAAAGACTTATGGATGGGGTCTGCCTGTAGTCTAGTGGCTAAGGTAAATGACTGGGACCACAGAGGTTGGTGGTTCAAGCCCCAGTCCAGCCACAGCAAGAACACCATTGCTGTTGGGCCCTTGAGCAAGGCCCTTAACCCTACATTGCTCCCAGGGAGGATTGGTCCTTGGCTAGTCTAATCAACTGTAAGTCGCTTTGGATAAAAGCGTCAGCTAAATGATGATAATGTAAATGTAAATGATAATGGATGGCCAAATTCAAAAGAATGACCACTGATCTGGAGAATGTAGCCCGACAGCGGGCTATTCTCGCTCAGGAGCACAAATGAAGTGAGATTGAGAGCTTCCCCAAAGCCGACGAACTTTTGACACGTGGAATGCCATTCCTGACGCGTATGTGAACATGGAAAAAGTATGCTTTTGGAGTCCTGTCCATCTTTGGATCCACATACTTATGTGAGAAGGTTTTCTCTAACATGAACTACATAAAGTCCAAACACCGCTCTCGCCTCACTGATGACAGCCTGCAGTCCTGCATGAAGATCAAATTCACTTCTTACAGCCCTGATAAGGAGAAGCTCTGTAGTAACGTTCAGAAACGGAAATCACACTAAAAAAGTGAGAACAGAGTCCTTTTATATGGTATCATTTTTCTATATATTTTGTCTATTTTCGACACTGAGCTAGTTTTATTTTATGCCCATGCAGGCTGAACTTTGATGAGAAAAAGAAAAAAAAAAAAGTGTCCTTTTTCCTTCTCAAAGTGTCCGTAAACAAAGTTCTTCTGTATCGCTTTCTTCTGTAACCATCCTTTTTTGCCTTTTTTTTAGTAAAACTATATAAAACTCCACATGCTGCGCTATCTTTATTTTAAGAGCCAAGCTTTGCTGATTCTTTATGAGCGCTTATTTACTTAAGCAAGTCCCCCGCTCCCCGCAATGCGGTATAATACAGGTATATATGCGTTGTTTACACAAGTATTATTATTATTCATGTATTAAGTATTTTGTGACACCCCCCCACCCCGATGTTGCAGGTTGCCAACCCATGGTCTAATCCAATCAGACAAGTTCCAGTCTCCTGAGACAGGGGGTGCTGTTTCTAAAATGAGTCTCTCTAAGGACCCAGAGACCAGCACTGGAACCCCCAGCCCTGACAGCAAGAAGTATAAATGCGTGAATCAGTTAAATAACATTATGTTGGGTTTGTATCTGCAGCACAGCTTTTTTTTTTTTTTTTGTTTTTATTGGAGTTTGTGTTTTTACAATAATAGTGAGGCCGCCCCGTAGCAAAACATTGAGAAACAAAATAATACTAAATAATTAAATAAATACAAAGAAAGAAAAAATATAATTTGAAGAAAAAAAGAGAAGAAAAAAACCCTAGGCAAAGAAGTAATAATGATGTTAATAATAAACAACCAGACAGACAGACAAACAGACAAATTGACTGATTAGACTGACTGACCGACAGACATAAACAACCAGACATGCACACATTCTCACACAGAGGCTAGACAGCTAATTGGACAAAATGATTTTGACAGCGATCAAGTCAAAATGCAATCATATTCACATGTGGAGGAGGGGACTATAGAGTTGTGTAAGCAATTGTATACAGAAACAGATAATAACAGTAATAATAATAATTAATGGGACCTTTGATGGAGGATCAGAGGAGAATAGGGAAAAGAAGGACAGAAATAGAAAAAAGGAAGATACAGGGGGGTCCTCGACTTACGAACGAGTTCCATTCCTACGACTTGTCGTAAGCCGATTTTCAACTTAAGTCGGAATTTATACCTAAGTTAACACCTTAAGTCACTCACTCTGTACACACAACACATGAAGGACATATAAAATACAGCAATTAAATGAAACGGTAATAAAAAAAAGAGAGAACAATTTCTTCTCTTTATTTCTGTGGTCGTATGTACGAACCAAACCGTGTAGGTTGAAACTAGGGTTTTTAATTAATTTATGGGAGTGCGTCGTAACCACGAAATGTCGTAACTTGAGACCGTCGTAACCCGAGGACCCCCTGTACATGAATTGTGGTGATAATGTAAGAATATATTGGGGTGTTGTATTTGTGCATCTATATGTGTATGGGGGTTAAGGTGTATGTTAGTATATGTATCCATGAGCATGTCAGAGTGATGTTAGCTCACAGGCAAATTTAGAAAAGGAAATAATGGGTGTCCAGATTTGTAAATATTATTCTGATTGGTTTTTTAGAGAGACAGTAATTTTTTAGTTTAACATGTGTTCTGTAATTATGTGAGTCCATAATGATGTATTGAGTTTATGTCTAGTTTTCCGGTTCATGAGTATTGTTTTCTTTGTGATAGTAAGGGCGACTAAAACAAATTTTGAGTCATAATATCGTGGGTCAAGAGTTGTTAGATCTCTGAGTAGGCAGAGCTTTCGGGATAATGAATGGTGCAGTCCAGAACCAAGGATATGGTGTGTGTGATTCTTTCCCAGAATTGATGAACCGGTGGACAGTGCCATGTGGCATGGATATAGGTGTCTCTGGTACTGAGTGAGCAGTGAGAACATATGTCAGAGATATTGAAGCCCATTTTGTGCATTTTATGTTGAGTGATATGTGCTCTGTGTATTGCTTTGTGTTGTATTAATTGTAAATTTGTAGATGATGTCATTGTTAAAGTGTTGGAGCAGATTCATTCCCAGAAGCTGGCATCGGAAGAGATGGATAAGTCCTTCTCCCATTTGTTTTTGGTATGGCAATGGTTGGATCTATTGCAGGTAAGAGTTTATATATTTTTGAGGGCTGTTTCTTGGAGTCTGATATTGTAATCAATTTTTCGAGTAAAGATAGTTGTTGGAGATTATTGAAAGAAATATTGATTTTTTTTTTTTGTTTTTTTGATTTTGATGTGTAATAGAAATTGATCTCTACCTAATGCCATACCTCTGGGTCAATTCTTGAAAGCTGTTGTTATCAAAAATATGATGGAGATGGAAGATTCCTTTTTTGTTTCCAGATTTGAGATTTTATTGGGGTTTTATTGACCAGGAAGTCTAGATTTGACCAGATTGGGTGTTTGCAGCCTGTCATATCAAAGTTTGTCATTTTATTTATCTTCCACCAGGATGCCAGAGTTGTTGGGATGACTGGGTTTTTATAACAGGGGTGTTTTTAATGGTTTTGCTCCTGAAGGGTATGTCTTTAATATCAATGTCTCTGCATTTGATTGTTCTATTTTAAGCCATGGTTTTTGTAATTGATTTTTTTAATCCATTTTGGAAATGTACTGTACTTGGTTTGCTAAATTCGAAAATTTTGAAAATTCGGCGCCTCGAAGCCTCCATGGGATTGATCTTATGGTGGTCAGTTTCATCCGGAGTGATTAATTTTTCCAATGAAATTTTGATATTATTAAGTCAAGGGTGGAAAACCAGTTTGCGTTAGGTTGGAAAGGGTGCTGTCAGTGGTGAGGGGTAGTGAGAGTTGGTTCTGGACTGCGTCATTCCACTTTGCTTTGTTGAGGGTTAGGATTGTTGATTTTGTCCAGTTGACAGAGTAGTCTGGGATGTCCAAAAATGAAATTATGAGTTTGAAAGCTTGTTGAAGTGATGTTGATGGGTTTTTTGTATATAGCAATATGTCATCTGCATAAAGGCTGATTTTATGGCTTGAGTTGAGAGCTGAGATTCCACTGATGTTGTCATTCTGTCTGATGGCAGTTGCTAGGGGTTCTATAAAGATTGCAAGGAGAGAGGGAGAGAGTGGGCATCCTTGTCTGGTTCCCTGTTGTAGTGTGAAGTGTTGAAGTTATTCTGTTGGTTGTGACTGCAGCCATAGGTGATTTCTAGAGTGTCCTTATCCAATGAATAAATGAATCTCCAAAGCCAAACTTTCCCGATGCAGTGAATAAAAATGTCCAGTTTACTGTGTAGAATGCTTTTTCTGCATCTAAAGAGGTGACTGGTGCGTTGATGTCTTTTTTTTTTTGTTGGACGATATGCATAAGATTGAACAGGCACTGTATGCTATTGCATGATTGTCTACCTTTTATGAAGCCAGTTTGATCTGGGTGGATTAGTGTTTGAATGATACCCTCAATTCGGTTGGATAGTGGTTTGCTAATGATTTTCAGGTCTGTATTAATGAGTGATATGGGGCGATAGCTAAAACAGAGGATAGGATCTTTGTTAGGCTTAGGTAGTACTGAGATCAATGCATTCATGTGGCATGGTATATATGAGGTGGTTTTGATTTCTTTAACCGTACTGATAAAGAGTGGAGAGGCGGTATTCCAAAAGTGTTTCTAAAATTCACCAGGGTAACCAGGTGGGCCTGGTGCTTTATTATTGGTCATTGAGTGTACTGCTTTCTCCAGTTCTGTTAGTGAGAGTGGTTTATCAGGTGTTTCTACCTGTTTTGATGTGAGTTTTGGGAGGTTGATGCTATTTAGAAAAGTTTCAATGTCTAATGGATTTGGATCTTTGACAGAAGTGTATAGTTGACTGTAGAATGTCTGAAACGCAGTATTGATGTCGTCTGAGGAATGTAAGATGTTGCCTTGTGAATCCTTAATCATTGGTATTATTGATTTTTCTTTGTCTCCTCTGAGCTGATTTGCTAAAAAAAATGACTTGTTACTAAATTCGAAATTATTACGTCTTGATTTTTGGATTAGAAATTGTATTTTTTTTTTTTTTTGGTGTGTGTATGTCTTCAAGAAGGAATTTTGCTTCTCTGAATTCACTGTCAGTTTGGTTGGAAGGATTAAAAGAATATGAATTTGTTAAATTTTTTTATTTTTGTTCTAGCTCATGTTCAATTGCTTGTTCTTTTTTCTTTTTGTATGTTGAAAATGAAATGATTTTGCCTTTCAGTACTATCTTAGCCATTTCCCAGAGGAGTGTGGGTGATGTGTCTAGAGAATCATTCATTTCTGGAAAGGATGCCCACTCTCTCGAAGTATGTGTTAAAATTTGAGTCCTTTAGCAAGGATGTTTAAAAGAGCCATCTAGAAGTTGCTTTTTAAAGTGTCTGTTATGTAGATCAAAACTAATTGGGGCATGGTCTGAAATGATAATTGGGTGAATCTGTGTGCTAGAAATATTGGGCGTAATGGAGATGCTTGTAAGGAAGAAATCAATCCTAGAGACAGATTTGTGTACGAATGAGAAGAATGTGTACTCTTTTGCAAATGGGTTTTGTAGTCGCCAGCTACAAAAGTGCAGCACAGCTTAAGTACACATAATTCTCATCTGATTTACTTTGCATTCATAGTAACAGCCATAACCTGAGCACTTCTAATGTTGACGTAGTATAGCTAAGCAGGTGTGGGCTTAATACTTGGTTGGTAGAGCCCCTGAGAAATCAAAGTTGCTGCCGGAAGAGGTGCTGCTCAGCCTGTATTTACTAAATGCATATACAGGCTGAGCAACACCTCTTTGTTACCTGGAAACTCTGTCTCCATGTACTGTGAATTAGAGCTGCAGTAAGAGGATGAGGTTAACTTGAAGCTCTGTTTCCATGTACTGTGAGTTAGAGCTGCAGTAAGAGGATGAGGTTAACTGAAGCTCCGTCTTCATGTACTGTGAATTAGAGCTGCAGTAAGAGGATGAGGTTAACTGGAAGCTCCGTCTTCATGTGCTGTGAGTTAGAGCTGCAGTAAGAGGATGAGGTTAACTGGAAGCTCCGTCTTCATGTGCTGTGAGTTAGAGCTGCAGTAAGAGGATGAGGTTAACTGGAAGCTCCGTCTTCATGTGCTGTGAGTTAGAGCTGCAGTAAGAGGATGAGGTTAACTGGAAGCTCTGTCTCCATGTGCTGTGAGTTAGAGCTACAGTGAGAGGATGAGGTTAACTGGAAGTGCTGTGTCCATAATTTGGTCTCAGGGTCCAGATGAAGAGGTCAGGGTCTCCTTCACCCAGCTGTCTGCCAGTTAAGAAGTACAGGTCTGGGGATCCACCTCCACAGTCCAGTGCAGAATCCCCAGCTGATCAGAGGTAAGTAAACTGGCGATATTTACACTACTGTTTCATTGTACCTCACAGCAGGGGCACAGCTGGGGGACTTGAAGGCTGCCCTGGGCCTGGAAGTGGAAATATAAAAAAGAAATGTAACTAAATTTGTTTCCAAGTTCTAAATTCTGTTCAGACTAAAAGACTAGTGACTGCTAAAATCTTTTCATCGTGTGTACCAGTCACATGGTTTCATTCCGGAACAAGTTGGGTATGCATTTGACTAACACTAACATTAAGCAATGGTTCTAGACAGCTATGTATTCACTATGCACTGTAGTCCATTAGGATAGAATAGGCCTTGAGCAAGTAAACTTTCCTATTATCTCCATAATTTTCAAATTGAAGCTGATTTGTTGTGTCCAGGGAGTGGGTGTGGCTTTTGAGCCTAGGAGGGACTCATACACTCCCCGGCTGCGTTCCAATACTCAAATTTGTCTCCTCCTTTCCTCCCCTCCTTTTCTCCGTACCCCGGAAGCTGATTATGTATCCTTATTCCCTCCACTGTTCCAAAACGAAATCTCGCCTCCTCCTTTCCTCCTTTCTCGTCTCCTCCTTTCCTCCAAACGAAGGATACATCGATTTATCCTACCGCGGAAGTCTTTTCACATTTCTGGGTGACATCATTGTGCTCACGACCAGTCAGATTAAAAGACCATCCCACTGAATATTTCACCATCAAAAAATTCTAAAACATGACAAGGGATTTATCAATAGTAAAGGATAAGTGGCAGAACAGTAAACAATGTAATTTACATTTATGGAAAATTTTTTGTTTTACGTTTTCAAACATAACCACATTGACGCAATATATTCACGTTTTTTGAGCTGCGAATGGTAATTTTACCAGTGTAAAATTGAGCGAGTTTATGTTGCGGTAAGTTCATTTATTCTTGTACAAATGTTTATGTTACATCATGAGCAGAATGCGAGAAACTGACATTTTGTATTTTAACGCTTGAAAAGGGCTGGCGGTATTTGAGAAGCGTGATTGGCTTTGGTATCCTCGGAGTCAGTTGAAATTATTGCTTCATCAATAGCCAACGTCGACTCTGACAGGCGAATCGGATTAGCCAATTGTTCCAATTTTCGATTCATCTCCTCTTTTCCTCCACTCGTTTCCTCCCCTCCTTTCCTCCACATATTTCCGGGGTAGGAAAGGGGGGGAGGAAACGAGTGGGGGGGAAAGGAGGAGATGAGAGAAAGTATTGGAACGCAGCCCCCCTCTCCATCCCTCACTCTCCTTCCACTCCAGGGCATCTCTCAAAGCAGTAAAGGGACAGTGCCTCTGAGTTGCTGACATCATTAGACATTCACTTGGGAGGTTGGATGTCTGCATTAGCGAGGCACTAATTGTCCCTGCCATGCTGGGGATGGTAGGGGTTGTTGGGAGAGTAACATGCATTTTATGGTCACTTGCCCTGCACTGTTTCTTTCATGGACATTTGCCCTGCTCTGTGTCTTTTAATGGTCATTTGCCCTGCTCTGTGTCTTTAATGGTCATTTGCCCTGCTCTTTTTATTTTATGGCCATTTGCCCTGCTCTGTGTCTTTTATGGTCATCTGCCCTGCCCAGTGTCAGACCTAAAACAGATAAGATAATCAGACAGATACAGCATACAGGGGGATACAGTTGTGCTCGTAAGTTTACATACCCTGGCAGAAATTGTGAGATATTGGCAATTGTTTGGAAAACGTGACTGATCATGCAGAAAACTTTTCTTTTATTTAGAGATAGTGGTCAGGTGAAGCCATTTATCATCACATAGTTGTGTTATGGGAACTGAAACAGCCCAAATGGCCCTCATCAAAACTTTACATACCCTTGAATGTTCAGCCTGATAATATACACACAAGTTGACACACACAGGTTTAAATGGCTATTAAGGGTAGGTTTCCACACCTGTGACCTGTTTGCTTATAATTAGTGTCTGTGTAGAAACAGTCACTGAGTTTCTTAGCTCTTGAGAGACCCCTGCACATTTCATTCAGGGCTGCACTGACTTTGCTGGATACTGAGCCACAGGGAAAGGAAAAGAACTGTCAAAGGACCTGCGAGAAAAGGTAGTTGAACTTTATAAATCAGGAAAAGGATATAAAAAGATATCCAAAGATTTGAGAGTGCCAATCAGTAGTGTTCAAACTCTGATAAAGCAGTGAAAAATTAGGGGTTCTGCTGATTTCAGCCACAGCTACCCAAAAAATTGTTTGGGATGCAAAGGAAAAACCCACAAGCAACTTTAGCTGACATACAGGCTTCTCCGCAAAAAAAGTGGTGTGGCTGTTTAAAGATGCGCAATAAGGAGGTACTTTAAGGAAAATGGGCTGCATGGTCAAGTTGCCAGAAGAAAGCTGTTACGACGCCAATGCCAGAAAACAGCCTGCTTACAATATGCCAAGCAACACCTAGACAAGCCTCAAAACATCTGGAACAAAGTCATTTGGAGTGATGAGACCAAAATGCAACTTTATGGTCATAATCATAAAAACTATGTTTGGAGAGGCATCAACAAGTTGTATGACAAAAAGAACACCATCTCTGAAGTTCTGCGGGTGTGTGAGCTGCAGTGGCACAGGGAATTTAGTCAAAATTGAAGACAAGATGAATGCAGCATGTTATCAGAAAACATTTGAGGACAATTTGCATTCATCAGGCCTGGAGCTGTGCATGGGACGCACTTGGACCTTCCAACACGACAATGATCCAAAACATAATGCCAAGTCGACCCTTCAGTGGCTAAAGCAGAAGAAAGGGAAGATTCTGGAGTGGCCATCACAGTCTCCTGACCTCAATATCATTGAGCCACTTTGGGAAGATCTCAAACGTGCATTTCATTCAAGACAACCCAAGAATTTATGGGACCTGGAGGCTTTTTGCCAAGAAGAATGGGCAGCTTTAGCACCTGAGAAAATAAAGGGCCTCATCCACAACTATCACAAAAGACTAAAAGCCATCATTGATGCTAAAGGGGGCAATACACAGTATTAAGAACTAAGGGTATGCAAACTTTTTTTTACAGTGACCATCTCAGTATTTTCTTATGTTTTTTTTTTTTTTTACTGATTGTGCTATTCTGTGATGCCTTATAGTTTAATTTGAATCCCATTAAAAATAAAAGAAATGTGTTTTGCCTGATCACTCATGTTTTCATTAATGAATGATACACATCTTACAAATTCTGCCAGGGTATGTAAACTTATGAGCATAACTGTAATGTCCTTTCCTCATAAATACCTCTAGATCAGTGACCACAGGACATACACTTAATTTAAGTAAGAAGCCCTCATTTTAAGCATTACAAGAAGTTAAAACCCAGGCAAATACTTAAAACACCAAACTAATTATGTCCAGTTAAAAGGCAGAATAGGGTGTCATATGATACTATATTTTAGAAATAATATTGCTACCAGGACTGTCTTATACGTGGCAAGTCAACTCCTTCAAAATAAAATAAGAAGTATGTTTGAAATATTTGTATTTTCACTGGCAAAAACAAAAAGACACTTTTTTATCCGGGATCCAAAATTGGCAATGTACCCTTCATTTTTGTGAGTTAAAGATGCAGTAGGTTAACTTGAAACAGTCTCGTTTTGTTAACAGGGTCCAGGTGAAGAGAGCAGCATCACCTGTACCCAGACCTTAAAAATGCGTAATTTTCTGAATTACAAAGGAATTTCATACAATTCTTAATCATGTTCTTTATCATCAAACTTTGTACACAAGAGAAGGTGACAGACTTTTCTTGAAATGTTTTCCTCAAATGTTTGTTATTGTTTTTGCAGAGTCAGAGAGTCCTGTGAACTAAAAGAGAAGAGTCCATGCGTGGTGAGATATCTGATTCTATTCCATGTGTTTTGTGCTTTATTATAAGGCTTTTTGTTTGTAATAATTTTCCATGTTTTGACCACTCGTCATCTGCTGCTTCTTATTGAAAGAATCCTCATGTGCCTCACACGCATCCATCTATCCAGCACTTTGCAGTTTCTCTAAAATTTACGTGCATATGTGTTATTTCCTTTTACCATTTCCAGCGATGGTTTGTTACATTTTCCTTTTTTCTGAGAGTGAAAGACTGTTAGTACTAGGTCTGTTTTGCACTTATCAGCTATCAGTCTGGATTTATTTTTTTAATTTGCGTACATACATTAGTTGACATGTCTGTTTTATTTTTATCTGAAAACAATTAATCAAACAATCAAATGCTTTGTTTTCCCTGTTGGGAATTTTTTCTTGCAGCAGAGAGATTCCTCATACAGAGGATGATGACAGATAGAATGATCTGTGTCTGATAGCATGATCTTTGCACAACACTCACTGAGCACAGGCATCACTGAGGATAGTCTGCTGAGAGCTGGACACCTTTACCATGCATTTCAGGGTGGTTTTGTTTTAGACACTCTGGTTTCTAAACTAGGCCACCATTGGAGAAGGTCTGGATTTTCTCAATAATAAACTTTTAATACAATGCAATTGTTATAGTTGTTATAGTTCTTCTATTGATTTATAAAAACAATGAGCTTCCTTAATAAATACTGGCTCTTTTGAGATCATTGTTCCATTTGTACGAAAAACATGGAACCTCCTCCAAAAAATAACTGTCTCTTGAGCTGTAGAGAATGTAGAAGCCCCATCTCTTCATCCTGGAGCAGGCTCATGATGACGGAATCATCAGTGAATTTCAGGGTCTGTCTGTCTCCATGGTAACTCCTGCAGCCCTTTAGCCAAACTGCATGGGTCACTGTGGCCTCTTCCACCCTCTCTTAGTCCTTTAGGCAAACTGCATGGGGTGTAGTGAATCCTCCACCATAATCAGTAGCTCTCTTTTCTGAAGCTTTCCCAACCACTTGATGACCAGTGACATCAGACCAACTGGTCTGACGGCATTTAGCTCCCTTGGTGATTTGCTTTGATCCCCGTTACAAAAGTAAACTTTTTCCATAATTTTTTGACTTTTTGTCGCTACTGAGACAGTTTGAATATGTTAGGTTAACTCTTTGCTACTACTAAGGCCATAAAGGCTAATAGGCTTACTTCCTTGCTCCCCTGGCCTGTCATGGTTCCCATGCCACCCCACACTGCTTCAGATCACTGCTGTTACATTTATTTTTGATTTTTCTTTAAATTGGCTTATCTGATTTCAGATCTAAACTCATCATTTTGCTTGCTCAGCACTCTGTAGTTAAGCCGGATGTTTCCTATCTTAACAACGCCTTCATAGATTTTCTGACCCAGACCTTGTTCGTAGAAATACCTGCACATGCTTCTTTGTAACATCAGCATCCTCACAAAAATAAATGTAGCTCCAAACCACATCAGTTAGCTCATCAACATCATTACCAGAGTCCTTTAACACTGACCAATCAGTACAGTCCAAACAACCAGACCAGAGTCATCAGTCCAAACCTTCACTTCCCTTGATTGGGCCTTCTCCCCCTGCAGTGTTGCCCTGTAAACAGGGGTAGGTGAATGGTGCTGTGACCTGATGAGCCAAGCAGAGGCAGCACTATAGATTTGCAGACTCTTCCACAGATCTGTAGCGAAAGTCCAAAGTAGTCGTGCTCATTCCAGGTCCTGGAGAGCCACAGTATTATGCTTGTTTTGTTTTCCTGAACTTCTGACTCCAGTTCAAACTTAAAAAAACCAGCTGAGGTGAGTTAACAGTGTAATCAGCTGTGTTATTAGTCAGTAAGTGCTGAGGAACAACAGAAACCAGCATAGCCTGCAGCTCCTCAAGAACTGCAGTGAGTATCATTTGGAAACAGTCTCACTGCTCCTCATTGAGCAGGTTATGTACTGGAAAAATTAATTCAGAGTACAGGGATAAAAGTCGCCCAGAGTTATATGATGCATTATTTGCAGCAAACAACAGTTATGGATATCTGGAGAAACACACTGGGCAGACAGTAAATAACAGTTGTGAATATCTGGAGAAACTCACAGGAAATAAACAGTAATAAGTTATGGATAAGATAGAATGGGCACACTGACAGTAGCTCATTGTGGGTTGTACACGCCTTTTCCCTGACAGTGATGTTTTGCACCCCTGCTGGTTGATATTCATTCAGACCCCTCCACCTTGTAATTTCCCTGTTGAGTGCTGTGCTGTACTCTGTGCAGCCAAACAGGCACACCGAAAGCACTGATCGTCAGTTTGAGATCCAAGTCCCCTTCTGTGAGCCATGTCTCCATGAACACCAAAATGTACATGTCTGTTTTTCTGCAGACGAGTTACGTTCGCCTGGATGTTGTCAGTATTTGACATAAACTGCTCATTAGACAGGATTTTTGCAGGCAGGATGGGGCTGAGCTTTTGGCATTTCAGTCTACACTACACCTCTTCTTCCTGCCTCATGCGTTTTGGTATTTAATTCCAATTTATGAATTTTATTTAAAAAAATAAACAGGTTACCCTCCTAGTATCAAAGGCTTTAAGATGCTGAATTCAAAGAGAAAGTCATAAATACAAAAAGTTCGATAGCATTTAATAAAATTGAATAGTCCCACACACCAGTACAGATAATTTCAGCTCACAGACCTTCTTCATTGTGCAGAGATCATTGTAACCACCCATTGACCACAGACCACTAAACTGCTCATAGACCATTTATCAAACAATTGGGTATCATTAACTATCAGTAGAAACATCTGAATAAAAACATGCCCTCTAGTGGTACCAAGTTGAAAAGCAATTCAGGCAATTGATTCTCAATTGAATCATTATCAAAACATTAATCAGGAGCACCTGGAACAGCAAGAAAGCATCACTTGAACCCACACCTTTACAAACACAAGAAGAGTCCATGAACAATTTACCAGCATTATCATGAGATAAAAAAAAAAAAAAAAAAAAAAAACCAAAAGCATGTAGCAAAAAAAAATCAAAAGATAAATCTTCATTCATGCTATGCAGTGCAACAGTATTCAAGGTAAAAATATACTTAACCTCTCTCTGTAAGAGGCGGTTCTCATGAGCAACACCCCTAAATGTCTAATTAACAATTTCCAAACCCATGAATTGCAGTGAATTGATGTCATGGCCTATTTTTATTGATTGGCTACTGGTGATTGATTGTCTCTGTTTCTAATAGCACATTTATGGTCACGAAATCTTGTTTTAAGTTGATGTTTGGTTTTACTGACATTTCAGTAGAATTATTTTTCAGACAACATTGCATTTATTGCATTTGGCAGGAGTTTATAGGGATATGGAAAGTTTTATATCAGTACAGAAATTTGATCTTGGGCTTGGAGTCCAAGGGGGGGGGGGCAGCGTCATGCCTCATTATTTTGGGTCAGGTGAACCCCCACTTGCCACTCGAAGAGGAGGTGAAATACAGAAAGAAGGGATTTAGACATGAAGGTGGAGATAGGGAGATGGAAGGATGCTAGAAGCAGAGAGTGATGGCAGAGAAGGTACGTGTCATGTAATACCTGTGTAGAAAACCAGATTGGACAGATAGAGGTATTTGCGTGAGGGGCTGTTTGAAAATACTTCTCCTGAACTTTTGTTTTAACAAACTCCAATAATGAGACAGCATGGACAAAGTACTAAATAAACAACAAATGTGGATAAGCATGTGATCCTACCGCTCACTCGAAATGTTTGTTTTTTTTTTTTTTTTTTTTTTTAGTAATGGGATGTGTGTAGCTGTTTTATTTGATCATGTTGCTACAGACAACACAATATAACACTTAAAATTACCTGCTGAAATCTCAAAGGGAAAAACTATTTAAAAACAATTTTTTTTTTTTTACACAATCTGCTCTATTCCCTTGAATCAGGGGCTCTGAAGAGATCCTCACGTTTGTTGTGCCGTACTCTATCAAGTCACCTGTGTGACAGGTGTCTCTAGTCTGAAATTGTTGACTCAACTCTTTTGCCTGCCTGTCAAAAGCCTTATCACAGTCACAAATGCTACACTTAAGAGTTGACTATACAGTGAACTGTGTTTTAATAGCTGGATGAAAACTACAATAACATAAAAAATACTCCTGTCTCTCTCTTTTCGATAAATCTTAGTATGAATACCAGTGTGTTATATTTTTTAACCAAAACATCAAGAAAAGATTTAGAATTACTGCCAAATGTGAAAATAAATTTGATAGTCCAAAAACAATTTTTAAAGTAATCATGGAGGAGAAATACATAATCTTTGGCACCAGGCTATTTAAAAAAGATATTGTCAATATACCTATACCTAACCTTGATGTACAGAAAAAAAATGGATTGTTGGAATAAACAAAATCCTGCTGAATTTCCCCATGAAAAGATTATAATTTACAAGTAATATAATAACACAATTTTTGGTCAGAATTTCATGTGTTAGTCATTAAAAACTCAGTGGAAGGCTGTAAAACTGCATGCTGTGGTAAAAAGTAACACAAGGCCTCCAAACTTGCTTCATGTGGAACGTTGGCATATCGGCTCGATATGTCCACAGTGCAAAACAATAAGACAATCTGGCGCAGTCCATCCAAGTTAGTAAGGAAGTCAGTGGTATCTTTGAGAAAAGAGGGTTTTGGATGGACCTTAAGTCCTTAAGTCCTTAAAGTGAGCATCAACAAACTGAGAAATGGGTTCTGTTAAAGACCCTCATACTATTGGGCGACCTTATGAATTTATTTCATCACTGAATCTAATGGTGGGATCAGATGCAGGGCGGGCTCTAGACATTTTGGTGCCCTAGGCGAGATTAGGATTTAGTATCTGCCCATCCTCCCCCCCCCAAACCCAAAATTCACAGAGACAAATGTAGCACAGCTGGTCTCCTTTTGTCATACAGGCCTATAATGTATATAAATATGTGTTAGTAGACTGTAGGTTTGCAAACGAGAAAGCAGAAATGTGTTTATAATGTGAATATAGGATATTTAATCTGAGAGGCATTAGCGGCTCGTGAACTTCAATAACAGTGGGGCGGTGACGTCACAACCACAACAAATTTTAGCTCCATGGTTAGCGTGTCCAACCCCTTGACCCAATGCTACAGCATCAAATCCCAATACAGATGGAGCAATAATAACAATAATATTATTATCTATAAAAATAATAGTAAGTATTCATTTATGTGAAGAGACTGCCTGATCACATGTTAGTGTTAATGATTCCTCACAATAATTTTATACATTAATTTCACAATACTTTTTTGTTCTTTATCAAAAAATTTCCAGCTGTAAATGAACCTTCAGTTGCTTTTTGTGACTTTTTCACCGGCCTCGTGAAAAAGGACTGCTGTTTGCCCAAAGCTGGGCCAAACTCATGGGCTTTTTCTGCCTGTAGTGCGCTGCCCGGTGGGTAGTTAGCATAGAAGCTTTTTTGGCACATACTGAAGTGTCTCTCCACGTTGTGCCGCTTTGCCGTCGCCACAGTCGCCCCGCAAATGAGACATACACACATTTCTTTCACTGCTGTAAAAAAGAACTCTTCCTCCCAATCACTGTGAAAATGGTATATTTTCTTTCGCTTTTCTGCCATTTTTTTCAGTATTTATTGGGGGTAAAAACTGCATCAAGCTCCCCAACTTAGCTGCGCCCACTAGCTGGTCTCAGCAAAGAGTGAGACGGAGGTGTGTCTTGAGCACGATATTGAACTTCATATTGAAGTTCCTATATGCATAAAACATTTTTGTTTTTTAAATTTTAAATTCAATATTTTCATTTTTACAATCATCACAGTTATCTACATCAATGCAACTGTTATTGATTCAAAAAGAACAGCAACACAATTAAATACAATTTTTAGACGGAGCTCCGTGATGACTAGTGCTATTCTTAGAACATGCCCTGTGAGCAACTCATGTGGTCCCTGCGGGCGACCAGGTGCCCACGGGCACCGTGTTGCCTACCCCTGGCCTACGCCTTTAGCCGGCCCTGATCAGATGACAGCAATATGTATGAATTGGCATCACTCAGATGACTTTCTCCTGAGCATATGCAGACTTGTCTTGAATCACAATAGAACCCCTTTTGCCAGCAGGTTCAATGAAAATACTCTCATCAGACATTTATTGTTTGAAAGCAGCTTTTTCACAAGCAAGCAGATTTTAGTGAACAACATAGTGTTATTTTGAACAAAATCAAGGGCCTCAGCCGCTCAACCAGTCTAAAAATAGGAGGGATAAAAGTACTCTTTGGTTTAAATACATTACTCTTGACAACAGGCATGGATTCTTGGGACTATATATCATAGGCGAGTGATCGCTGAGAGCATCTTTCCTATAAAACACTTAAGCACACAAAGGAATCTAAACATTTAAATCTTTGTAACAAATGGATCAGTGCACTTAACTGGAACAAAAAAGGAATTTGTATAATAAAGAAAATTGATTATCACGTAGCTGTTTCTTTGAGATGTCAATCACATTTGCATTTCTTTTCCCCCTCCTTGTCCTGTGTTTCCCCGTCCTGCCGTGAGTCCCAAAGGAATGGCTGATGGTAGATTTTTGGACCTTGAAAAATCTTGGGTGGACAAATCCATATCAGTGCTAAGTTTCTCTGAAATCAAACTACTTGAGGCCATTCTTGGTCATATTCCACTCCTGTGCTGTAATTTGCCTTTCATCCAAGGCATTGTCATTAAGATAATCAAAAGTGTCCCTTTGGTATTTCTCCAATTTGTGACATTCTTTTCATTAAGAACCTCTGGCTGTGTCCGGGTGCATGGCAAAGGACCATAAAAGAAGGGAGCAGGGTAAATAACCATAAAATGCATGTTGCTCTCTTGACAGGACTATTTTTTAAAACAATATCTCTGATACAGCACACGTCTTCATGTGTTTATTTCAGTCACTCTAATGCAGCACATCTCTTTGTGTTTTTATTTCAGTCTGTCTGATATAGCACACCTCTTCATGTGTTTATTTCAGCCTCTGATACAGCAAACCTCTTCATATGTTTCCTTCAGTCTCTCCAGCGCACTCTGATGAAGTTGAAGAAGGAGGAGTTGAAACTGTTTCAGAGCCACCTGAGACAGGATTACCCAGAATGCACTGCAAAACAACAGGACGACCATGAGGCCCTGCATGTAGTTGAGAAGATCCTGGAGACCTGTGGCAGTGAGAGGTCTCTGAAGATCACACTCCACATCCTGAGGAACATGAAGCAGAAGGATCTCGCTGACTCACTGGAGAGACAAGAGCAGAAGAGTAAGACACTTTTTTGGCAAATTGGTTGTTAATGCACCGACAAAGTGAAAGTTTCCCATATCACACATGTAAGAATAAGCAGTATTTAGAATGCAGAACGTTTCTGCATCTTCACACCTGCAGTTTGACTAAAAATGTGTGAAACCGTGAGAGAGGCGTAACACAATCCAATTCTAAGGATTTAAACGTTAAAATCTCTTTAATACAGATAAAAAAGCAGTGAGACGTTCACTTTAGTACTTTAACAGTTGGAGGAGAAGTACACTGAGTTAAGTACCGATTTGAAGTTTCGATCATGCATTGGCCTTTGTGAGTGTTTTCCACATTTCTTTTAAATGAGTGGATGCATCACACATCCATATTTTTCCATGTTTGTTGGTGCAGGCTTTCTGCCTCCACTTTTCTGTATCTCTTATTCACTTAGTGTGGTGTTAACTGACCACCACAGGCAGGTGCAGTTCTTCATTAAGTTGCTGTAGTGCTCATTTAACACCAGAATAATGGATATGTTAAAGTAGTTGTAAGAGAGCATATGCCAGATAGCACAGAAAAATATGACCGTGCCAAACAGGTTGTATATTAGTGTGTTGCAGCACTCAACCTGTTCAAGCATTTGAAATGCATTTTCAGCATTTTAGCATCACAAGAATAATACATCATACCACCGACAGCCTCCAAATGAAACCCAATTATGATATTATTTCTGTTACTAAGATGATTGTGTGCTCTTAACATGTGTAGAAAAGGTTTCAAAATTTCATCAAAACAAATGGTGCTCTGCACCAGGCTGTAAAGCTGCCTGTACTGTCTGTACATGTTCACTTAATGTCATATTTTTGATTTTTACATTATTAATTTCTGTTTACCATTTGAGCAGATTATTGGAGTGATGTGTAACACACTGTGTGACAGGCTTGTCTTAACTTTTCTCAAGGGGAAAAGTTTATGTTTTCAACCGATTATTTAAAAAAAAAAAAATAAATAAAATATTTCTCATATTTCCTCTTCTCAGAAAAACTTGCAAGAGTGAAACAGACACTGAAATCTTATCTGAAGAAGAAGTTTGAATGCATATTTGAAGGTTTGGTACAGCAGGACCACCTAACCCTCCTCAATGAGATCTATACAGAGCTCTACATCACAGAGGGGGGAGGTGGGGGGGTCAATAATGAACATGAGGTCAGACAGATTGAGATGGCATCCAAGAGACAAACCATACAGGAGACTGCAATCCCTGGCAATGACATCTTTAAACCTTTACCTGGACAAGAGAAACACATCAGAACTGTGCTTACAAAGGGCATCGCTGGCATTTGGAAAACTGTGTCTGTGCAGAAGTTCATTCTCGACTGGACAGAAGGAAAAGCCAATCAGGACATTCATTTTATCTTCACTCTTTCTTTCCGAGATCTGAACTTGAATAAAAATACAGAATTCAGTCTGATGCAACTTCTCCAGCACTACTTCCCACAGCTGAAAATGACTGAAAATGTTGAACTCAATGAAGTCAAAATTGTGTTTATTGTTGATGGTCTGGATGAGTGTCGACTTCCTCTAGATTTCCAGAACAATGAGATCTGCAAAGATATTACGGAGTCAGTATCAGTTGACGTGCTGCTGACCAACCTCCTTACGGGGAATCTGCTTCCCTCTGCTCTCCTCTGGATAACCTCCCGACCAGCAGCAGCCAATCAGATCCCCCCTGAGTGTGTCCACCAGGTGACAGAGATACGAGGGTTCAGTGACCCGCAGAAGGAGGAGTACTTTAGGAAGAGAATCAGAGATGAGAACTTGGCGAGCAGAATTATTTCACACATGAAGTCATGCTGGAGTCTCTACATCATGTGTCACATTCCAGTCTTCTGCTGGATTTCTGCTACAGTTCTGGAGACAATGATGGTTAAAGCAGACAGTATAGAACTGCCCAGAACTCTGACTGAAATGTACACACACTTCCTGCTCACTCAGACCAATGTGAAGAATCAGAAATATCATGGCACCAATGAGACAAACCCAAAGAAGATCTCAGTATCAGATGCAGAAATGATCCTGAAACTGGGGAAGCTGGCTTTTCTACAGCTGGAAAAGGGCAATCTGATATTCTATGAAGAGGACCTAAGAGAGAGTGGCATTGGTGTTAGTGAAGCTTCAGTGTACTCTGGGGTGTGCACAGAAATCCTTAAAGAGGAGTCTGGGTTGCATCAGGAGAAAGTCTACTGCTTTGTGCATCTGAGCATTCAGGAGTATCTGGCTGCCTTGTTTGCATTTCATTCATGTGTAAATGAGAACAGAAATGTACTCAGGCCAGAAGAGTCAAAACCTGAGGGTGACAGAATGCAGCTTTCTGCATTACACAAGAGTGCAGTGGATCAGGCCGTACAGAGTAAGAATGGACACCTGGACCTTTTCCTGCAATTCCTTCTGGGCCTCTCACTGGACTCCACTCAGACTCTCCTAGGAGGAATACTAACACAGACAGGAAGTGGGTCATCTGTTTCAGGCCCAATGACTAAAACAGGGAGAAAATCACTTATACACTCCAGCACAAAATTATTCACCCAAACAGGAAGCAGATCAGAGAACATTCAGAAAACAGTCCAGTACATTAAGCAGAAGATCAGAAAAGAGTCTTCAGCAGAGAGGACCATCAATCTGTTCCACTGTCTGAATGAACTGAATGACAACTCTCTAGTGGAGGAAATCCAGACCTCCCTGAGATCAGGAAGACTTTCTGATAAAAAGCTGGAACCACACCAATGCTCAGCTCTGGCCTTTGTGTTACAGATGTCAGAGGAGGTCCTGGATGAGTTTGACTTGAAGATGTACAACACATCAGCAGCAGGTCATCAGAGACTGGTACCAGTAGTGAGATACTGCAGGAAGGCCATGTGAGTACTGTTATGTCATTAATAATGTAGATGATAGATACGGATGTTTTCATAAACAGTTTATAATTATGTGAGAATAATGTGCCATAAATATAACTCGGCTGCATTATGTATATAACTGTATTTTGAACAGAAGCCTCTTTCTTTGCTCAGAATATGTTAACATACACAATTTTGAGGGGAGTTGGGGGGGGGGGGGGGGGTGACCGAGGGGTGCACAGCTTGGGCATACTGTCATAGCACACCCCTTCCCTGCTGTTCCCCAGTGTGATGGTGCACATCCCCAATGTGGCTCACTCTGCCTACTGCAGAGGGGTGGGGTTTGACCTGGCATTGTGTGAAGCTGTCCTTCACGCACAGAAGGTATTTGATGCCCAGTCATTTGATTGAGTTAGGAATGTGTTAGCACATGACTTCAGTCATGTATTTGACTTGTGTTTGGACACTCACCACCAGTGTGCTGCTCACTCTCTCAAACGCATATAGAGTCTTTGAGATTTTAAAATGATCTCTCTGGGAAACTGAAAATCCCACTGTTATGGAATTACACATTTTACTAAAATTTGAAAAAGTTTTTTAAATGTACATTCCACTGAAATACAGAGTGTATTGATCTTAGTGAAGAAAGCCAAATGATTAATGATTACTTTCCACAATCCATTTTACAATATCAACATTAACATTAAAAGTGACAGTAGGTTCATGTATTGTGTAAAACGTGACAGTGGGTGTGGTTGATTTGTGTTAAAAGTAGATATGCCTTCAACACCTCTATTAGCTCTAGAGGTAATTTGCATAACTGTCTTTTGCTTGACCGGTCTTTCAAATGATTTCATGACCAATGAGGTCAGTATTACTGGCCTGAGGGCATTGAGTTCTTTTGGGATTTTATTCTGTGCTATAGGTTACAATGATTGACTCCTTCCAGAGTTTAGGACCTTTCTCTTGTTGTTCTGTGGGTAAGTTTAACAGGTTGTGGAAAACGTCACACAGCTGTCATGTACAGATTTGAAGCAGTTTTCCGTAATCCTATTTGGCGCAGGGCTTTTCCTAATTTTGCATTTTCTGAACTTACCTCTAACATTTCAGGGAACTTGACTCAGTAGACTTAGGGATTACTTTTACACTTGGTGACCATGCGTGTTGGACTGATTGAATATATCTGGCTGTGTAAACACATTCCATTTGCACTTGGCCACATAACTGCCACAAATCAGTATAATTTAAATCTGATTTGCCATCCCTGCATTATAAGCAGTTATATGGCACGGTCTTCTGGACTGTAGGCAGCCAAGATGATGCTGGGCACCAAAATTTTGCTTCATGCCATTTTACAATTAAATTTACAATTTTGACTTTTCTGTATCTGTTCCAGTTTTAAAAAACAATTACAATATGTTCACCTTAATCTAGCCATTTATTGCTTGACCTTATGTAACTCCTTTGGCTTTATAGATATATTATAGATATCATTCTGCCTTGCTTTTCAAATGAGCTAATTTAGTTCCATTTTCTTCTGGTTTGTATTCATTGTATGTACTTGAGAATGCAATAATGGCTGTTATATTCATTTTCCTTTTTGTGATTTGTTTGCTAGGGTTTTGTATCTCAAATTTTAGAAGATCCCAGTTAAGATCATACAATGTTTCTTGCTTTGCTTTTATCCAGACAGAATTAATACATGCTATAATTTGATATCTAGTAGGCTCAAGTTCAAACAAAGAAGTATTATATTTCCAATATGACCTTCTTCTTTTTGGATGAACATCGTAAGTACTAAAAGCACAATTGTGTTCTGGTCCAACTGTGGTGTTGAACAATCTCTACGTTAACAGTTTTATTACCCCAAGTAAACATTGTGTCAGAGTTCCTGGCTCTTGTAATGCCAGTTGGGTCAAACATAGACATCACTGGTTAAGGAGGTGTGATTACAATTTTGTTGTGGCCTGTGATGTTATAAATCCATGTTCATTGAGGGCTGGTTTAAAATCCCCACCTAATAAAATGTTCAGGTTAGGATTGATTTCTCAACATAGTTACTCAAGTCATTATAGCATCTAGGAAGTAATTATTTCTCTTATTTTGGCTGGAACCATTCCCAAGCAGATAAAACTGCCCATCTGTAGCAACAACTACTAAGGCATAATGACATGCAGGATCTAGGTGTGATAAAGTAACGACCCTTAAATTTATGTTGTAAAATCAGAACCCCAGTTAAGTGACTTGATCCATGTGCTGACCAAATTTCATGCCCCCAAGTTGATTTCCCTAATGCAGTACCATCTGTGGTTGACTGGGATCCCTGGACAAAACAGACAGCTAAATTAACATTTTTGCATAGATAAAACCGCCCTCACATTTTACTGCATTTCTAAGCTCCTGCATTAAAGGTGATAATGGATGGAGTAGAAATGCTGGTGTTGCTAGTGACACAAAATGATCAGCTTCAAGGAAGAGAAGAGAAAGAAAATCAGGGAAAAGGACACAGTAAATGTGGGTTTAAAATAAAGAGAGAGGAAAGGAGACAAGACACATAAAAGCTTACAAAATGGAAGTAAGAATGTGGGGAAATAAAGTAAGTAAAAAAAGAAGAAAGACAAACAGTTATAAACAGTGTTGGGGAAGCTACTTTGAAAGTATAGCTTTGCAAGCTACCAATTACTTCACACTGGAAGAAGTTGAACTGCAACAAAGCTGCCCTAAGGAGAAATCTAGTATGGTTAAATAAAGGTATGTAGAAAAAGTAGTTCAAACTTTGAATAAATTGACAATGTACATGTGATGTGAAATTATAACAAAATATAATACAAAAAAAGTCACATGCCATCAAAAAATGTCACTCAGTTGGGTGTATTGCAAAAAGTGCCCACTAAGCAGGATTACTGAGTTAGCCAGGTAGCTTCTAAAATAGCATGTAACAACTTCTCTGAACATTCATTTATACATAGGAATAGTCAATACTTAACGCTGCAGACTTTATTTAATTAGACTAACGTTAACGTTCACTGAATTAAATCATTCGCCTGTATGTAACATTACAATGTGGCTAACTTATTGAACAAAATTGGCTAGCAAAGTCAATGTTAATACACTGAACTTTATATGCTGAGATTCGGGAGGTTGATCCATGATGATGTGGCTGTGTGAGCACTGAGCAACGCCCGCCCTTTTGCACATGCACTACACAAATGTCAGGTGTGTGGTGGTGGTGGCTGCCTGCGCGGTCAGGATGGAAGAAAAAGGGGGCAGGGCTGGTCAAAGGGGGTTCAATTACAGTAGAGAAGCAATGGTAAAATAAAATAAAAAAATCATTCCTTCTATGGCCCGGAACTGGTTGTCGTTTCAGTAGTTAACTACACAAAAAATGGTGAAAAAGTAATTTAACTACTTGAATGATTATGCAGATATGAATATAGTTTAACTACCAGCAAGCTACTGCAAAATGTAGTTAAAGTACTAGTTTAAATACATGTAATTCTCTACTCCCCAATACTGGGTATAAATAGTATAGTTTGTTACAAAAGACTAAAATTATGGTTCTCAAAAGGGAAAGCAAGAAGGTATTGGACAGGAAGCTAAAAAGAGAGAGATCCAACTGGTGTCACAGCAAAGAGAAAGTGATGGTTGTTATGATGTTAAAATAAGAAGCAAAACGACAGATTCACATTGCAAATGTGACATAGTATAGTGATATAGACATTGTTCTGCATATTAGAAAGGGTCTGAATGACACAATTTTGAATTTGGTGACATAATGTACATGTATGTTGGTACTTCTATCATTGAATCACAGTTAATGTGTAAAACAGATATTAGAGATCATAGTGATGTCAATAATTAGTAAAGAAAAATAAAATTATGTTATAAAACACACAAAAAAATATTATTTGAATATGAAAGGGAAATTCAGCAAAATAGGAAGCCAGAACTGAAGTATCAAAAGTTGTGTTGGCTGCCTTAAAATGTATCATATAGGCAAAAGTCAGAGAAACAATTATTTCAATTACAGTGAAAGTGTAACTTGATAAGTGGGAATACACTGTCGGTCCAAGATTTATTTAATTGTAAAAGAGCTTAAAAAAAAACCCAGGGGTCAATTCTGCACTTCAAAAAGTTGCCTTCAATTTACAGTCTGTCTACAGTCAAATTGGTGCCTTTAACAGATGGAACTTTAATTTGGGTGCCAATAGTGGCTTGTGAATTTTAACAACACAAACCGTGCACAGCCATTAGCTAGTGGTACCTCTGCAACGCATTGCTTCATTATTGTATCCTCACAATAGATTTGGCATGAATGTGTCGCAACCTGCTCCCTGTGGAGGGATGGCAGCACACTCTAGTGGACTCATTTAGTGACTGCAGCAGAATTTAGAGAGGAGTCAAAGCATTTAGATATAGAAAAACTGTTCTGAATAAGGGCCCCAAAGGATCCAGCTTTGTGTTTTATTTTATTTCTGGTTCATGCCGCAGCTGTGTTGGTTTTTTTTTATAGAATTCTTGAGTATTATTGTCCTAGAGGTTCTTTATTTTGATTACACCAAACATGACTAAACACAGCAAAAGATGGGAAAATGATGCACAAAATATTTACTTGTATTTACTTTCAAACCTTGTGTAAAATTATATTTCAATTGATGTATGGTTACACAGAATTTTCTGGCACACAACATGGGGTTTTATGTTTGTGAACTGGTAATTTAGTGGCACAGTGACACAAATTGATTTGTGCTAGATATATAACATTGACAGTCAGTGGTCAGCCATACTCCAAAATGTGGGTATTCATACAGACTAAATTGAGGAATCAAAAGCTTTCCAGGTACTGGGAAAAATCACTCAATTTCAAAGAATTAATGAGGACTTTCCATCCAGCTTATTGCGTGAGTTTGAGGATAAGGAGACTGATACCTTTGGATTCTGAGCACATTGACCCAGAACCTGGTACATGCCAGTGCAAGAGCAGCAGATGCCAGTTGAAGGCAGCAACATGAACATAGAATTTGAAATAATTTGGTTTCACACCAGTTTATCATTATTATTTATACAAGTAATACAACTAAATACAAAAAGTAAGGACAATGGTAAAATGGAAAAATAGCTTTTCTAGCTGTTGCAACACTGAGAAATTAATAATGCACTGATTTACAAGAACTAAATAAAAAAGATGAACATGCACTAAGATGCAAAAAGTGCAATAAAATGAAATTTGTTTCCTGAATCAGACTGATAATTGTAATCAAAATATTTAGCTAAATAATTATGATTATCATTTTATCAATAATCATTCAGCCCTAATATTCAGTAAGTTCAGGGAAGTAACTTTAACAGAAGCACCTGTGAATGTTCTGAAATTCAGATCTGTTTGTAAACAAGCTCTGAAACTGACTGATGTCTGAAAACAGGGAAAGCAGACTGTAGCCTAGAATATTTTGGGTTCTTTGGTTTTGTCTTTATTTCATTTTTTTCGGTGGGCGTCTAACCCATTTGCAGAAATGCTTTTTATCTTTCAAAATGATGGATGTAATTTGGGATCAGAGTGTCTAAAGATTTGTAAATGACGAACAATACAATCTTAACTTTTTTCAGACTAGACAGCTGTGATCTTACAGAGAAGTCCTGTGAAATTGTGGCCTCAGCTCTCCAGTCATCAAACTCACCCTTGAGAGAGCTGGACCTCAGCTATAACAACCTGGGAGATTCAGGAGTGAAGCTGCTCTGTGCTGGACTGAAGAGTCCAAACTGTAAAGTACAGACACTGGGGTGAGTAGCGCTGTGGACCATGTGACCTTTAGTAAATAGAATTAGTGATCATGGTTCCATACAGAGAAATGTTAAACAGCTCCTTCTCTGTTTACTCATCTGTTTGTTTGTTAGGCAAATCTGGGCAGTTCAAACATAGCTGTAGACATCTGGGCAGTGTAACATTTAATCAATCATGAAAAACATCACAAAAGAGATCACTACTAACAGTCAAGGACTGACTATTAAGGTACACTCATACCTACTAGGGCTGCACGAAATATTGTTTCAGCATCGTCATCACAATGTGCGCATGTGCAATAGTCACATCGCAGGACGTGCAATGTCAAGTAAGTTATATAACTCAAACACGTCATGCTACAACTTTTTTCTGCTCGATATAAACGGAAAACTCACACGGTTCTCATTTTCCATGACTATAAGAGAAGTCTGTCTGATATACCATAATTTACTCTGATTCACGGGTTCTTTGATATACAGTTTGTTGCGAGTGAGTGACGTGCAAGCTCTGCATGCACAGCGAACCACTAATCACAATCATTCTTGATCAGTTTATCAAACATCCAGAGCAGGCCCTGCCCCCGCTAGTCATTGACCACAAGCTGAAAACGAGCAAGGAACAGGACAAAAACACTGAAAATGAAGAGCAACGTCAGTTGAATAAAGTCATTTTTCAGCTTTTTTTATTATCAATAAAACATATAAACAATTTATAATCAATACAATTTAATATCAATAAAACAATTGCTTGTTATCTATCTATATATATATATGTGTGTGTGTGTGTGTGTGTGTGTGTGTGTGTGTGTATATGTATGTATGTATGTATGTACAGCTGCAACCAGAAGTTTACATACACTATATAAAAAGGTCAATTGGTCAGTTAGGATTACCAAAATTATTTCTATTTGCTAAATGCCAGATTAATGAGAGAATTTCTTATACAATTTTTTATTACTTTTTTGAGAGTCAGAAGTTTACATACATTTCATTAGTATTTGGTAGCATTGCCTTTAAACTGTATGACTTGGGTCAAATGTTTTGGATATGCTTCCACAAGCTTCTCACAATAGTTTGCAGGAATTTTGGCCCATTCCTCCAGACAGAACTGGTGTAACTGAGCCAAGTTTGTAGGCCGCCTTGCTCGCACATGTATATATGTGTGTTTTTACTAGTCTTACAATACTTGTACTTCCTGAAGTCTAATTGCTGATTTACATGCCACTGGGTCAGTGAGCAGCTGCTCACAATGAGGAGGTATTGAGAAAAATGCAATAATGGGGCAGAACTCCAGGGATATGTGCCCAATACACCTGCAAAGATCATCCTGTAGATGTGATTGCCTGATTGGGCAAGGCTTAACAGTCTAGAGTAACTGACTAAATTACCATTGATATGTCTGAATAAATTGCTTAATAAATTAATGGTTAGAGAGTAATGGTTGCTGTTGTTACAGGCAAACCAAGCTGAGTACAAAATGACCCATGCATCCCCTTTGGTAATGTGGAGTTGTACAAAGAGAGTGAGTGGAGGAGGAGAGGTACTAGGTGTTTGCAGGTTTCCTTTTCCTGATGAGCGTATGGGAACTTATGTTCCATTCTGAGCAGTGTAGCTACTGTCAAACTATTCTGAGCTTCCTTCCCCATCTGAGTCCGTAACTGTGGGTCTTTCTGGCTTATCTTTTTTTTTTCTTTCCACAGGCTGGGTTGGTGAATATTTATAGTGTATGTTTTCTCTCTCCACAGGCTGGGTTACTGTAATCTCACAGAGGGCTGCTGTGATGTTCTGGCCTCAGTCCTGTGTTCTCCCCACTCAGAGCTGAGAGATCTGGAGCTCAGAGACAACAAGCTGCAGGATTCAGGAGTGAGAGCGCTCTCTGCTGGACTGGAGGACCCACACTGTAAACTGCAGAGACTGGGGTGAGTAACAAACACAAATCCCCTTTCATGAAGGGCTCAAATGTGACTAAATATCCCACTAATATTAATAAGGACTCAGACTAAAACTTTCTGTTGGCTTTGTACAGTTAATCTGTGATTTTAAAATGTGTGTTTTTTCAATAGCAATTTCAGTGTTCATAACGGAATAAAATACTGAATTGTTACTTTTGAAAATTATTCACTGAGTATTACAATATTAATTGCATACCTTCAATTATAGTGTATAATCTCTTTCTCTCTGCAGGCTGTCAGGCTGACGAGACACAGAGAGAGGCTGTGATTCTCTGGCTTCAGCTCTGCGTTCAAACCCATCACACCTGAAAGAGCTGGATCTGAGCTACAATCACCCAGGAGACCCAGGAGTGAGAGCGCTCTCTGCTGCTAAACTGGACACACTTACAACGCTGTAAGTACAGAGCGTTTCCACACTGCACCTCATAGACACACTGCTGTAAGTACAGAGAGTTTCCACACTGCACCTCATAGACACACTGCTGCAAGTACAGAGAGTTTCCACACTGCACCTCATAGACACACTGCTGTAAGTACAGAGAGTTTCCACACTGAACCTCATAAGACACACTGCTGTAAGTACAGAGAGTTTCCACACTGTGTTACTCAGTCACTGTCTGTTCTGCTGTTCCTACAGTGTGGACCATGGAGGAGAGAGCAGGAACAAACCAGGACTCAGGAAATGTGAGTCTGTCAGCACTAAACACTCACTCCCTCCATTTCCTCTCCTCCCTCTCTCACTCTTTCTTTCATATCTATTTTAAACTCTCTTTTTCAGTCCTCTGCACCATTATCTCTTTCACACTCACAGTGACCCATGTCCACAGATCTGTATCGAGAGAAAGTCTAGAAGTCTGTCCATACATGCAGCACTCTGTGTGTGTGTGTGTGTGTGTGTGTGTGTGCGTGCGTGCGTGCGTGCGTGCGTGTTTTTCTCATGGTCATTGAGACATTGTGTGTCTGTTTGCAGACAGCATTTACAAACATTCACCCAGATTATTTAGACACCTACAAATTAACACACACACACAAACAACCCCACATACTCAAAACACACACACAAACATACTCGCACAGAGATGCACACACATAAAAACACAACCCTGTTTCTCTCTTTCTCTTACACACAGTCACACACATAATGAGATGAATATTAATGATAATCTCATTGCTGTCACTAGTCTGCAGATGGCTGTCAGCTCACACTGGATCAAAACACAGCATACAGACAGCTGTCTCTGTCTGAGGGCAACAGGAAGGTGACACTCATAGAGAGAGAGCAGCCATACCCTGATCATTCAGAGAGATTTGACTGCTGGCCCCAGGTTTTGTGCAGAGAGAGTCTGTCTGGATGCTGTTACTGGGAGGCTGAGTGGAGTGAGTCTGAGAGGGGAGGGGTTCATATAGCAGTGACATGTAAAGGAATTAGCAGGAAAGGAGTGGGTGCTGACTGTGTGTTTGGAGAGAATAAAAACTCCTGGAGACTGGAGTGCCGTAAACACAGATACTCTGTCTGTCACAATAACAATCCGACACACTTACCTGCCCCCCCTCCACCTACCACAGAGTAGTAGTGTGTGTGTGTACAGAGTAGGAGTGTGTGTGGACCGTCCGGCCGGCACTCTGTCCTTCTACAGCATCTCTGACTCTGACACACTGACCCTCCTGAACAGATTCCACACCAACTTCACTGAACACACACCCCTCTGTGCTGGGTTTGCAGTATGGGGATCTAACACCTCAGTGTCCCTGTGCCAACTGCTATAATCTCTCTTTCACATTCACACACACCTGTGTTCTGAGTTTTTAGTGTTGGATACTAACGCCTCAGTGTCCCAGTGCCAGCTGGAGTACAGTCTCTCTCTCTCTCGCTCTCTGTCTCTCTCACTCTCACTCTCTCAATGTCAATTTCAATTTAATAATGTTTTATTGGCTTGACTGCATACAGGCAATATTGCCAAAGCTAAAACAATGAAACATTTAAGTCACACATTGAGAACATACAGAATACAGTTAATAAATAAAAATAAAATAAATACCATATTAAAAAAAATCCATGACAAATACAAAAATACAAAAGACACTGCAACTAATGTAAAAGAGGAAATGGTGCTTCACTGGTTGTCCCTTAGTTTATGACAGGAGGCCACATATTTTGCGGCCTCCCAGAATATAGGGGAGTTTTTCTATATTGTAATAGTTTTTTAATTCAGGGAAAGTTCCAATTTTTATATAAAATGAATCTCTGATGTCTTGATATTTGGGGCATTCTGTAAGGAAGTGCAGCTCTATCTCCACCGCCCCCTGATCGCAGTGGGAGCACAGCCTGTCCTCTCTGGGCAGCCATGTCTGCCTGTGATGGCCGGTCTCTATGGCCAGGCTGTGCTCACTGAGTCTGTACATTGTCAGTGTTTTTCTCAATTTGTCATCAGTCACCATGGTTAAATATTCTGCCATGGTGTACTTTCTTTTCAGGGCCAAATAACATTCAAGCTTACGTTGAGACTGTGTAGATTTGTTCCAATGGATGATGTATTTTTCTTTTTCTGTAGTCATAATTTGGTTTACTCTAATTCTTTGAACATCTGTATGGCTGTCCTGAGGCTGATTGGGGTTAGTGGTGTTAGTATCTGTAAGGAAGCTCAGCCTCAGGACTAGCTGGCTGAGGGGACTCCTCTCTATGTTCAGCTCTTGGCATTGCAGGGCTTTGTAATGATATGATTTTGGGGTCACTCATTTTTATATGCTTCCAATATTTGATGGCTCGTTTTTGGATGTTTATTAGAAGAGGATATTGGCCTAATCCTGCCCTGCATGCATTGTTTGGAGTTTTCCTCTGTACCTGTAGGATGTTTTTACAGAGTTCAGCATGCAGGGTCTCAATTGGATGTTTGTCCCATTTAACATAATCATGTTGTGTGAGTGGACCCCACACCTCACTGCCATAAAATGTGATTGGTTCAATCACTGCTTTTAGTATTTTGAGCGAAATCCTAATTGGAATTTTGGTTTTGATTAATTTTCTAATGGCATAGAAAGCCCTCCTTGCTTTCTCTTTCAGGTCATTAATAGCCAAGCAAAAATTCCCTGTGGAACTGATACATAAACCTAAATATGTGTAATTGTTTGTTGTCTCTATTTTGTATTTTCCTATATTTAAGTGTTGAGAAATTCCCTGAGATCTGGACCTTTTCTGAAATATCAGTATTTTAGTTTTCTTTTGGTTAACTGTCAGGGCCCAGGTCTGACAGAATGTTTCTAACAGAGCCAGGCTCTGCTGTAACCCCTCTTTAGTGGGTGACAGCAGAACCAGGTCTTCTGCGTACAAAAGAAATTTAATTTCTGTGTTATTGAGAGTGAGGCCAGGTGCTGCAGATTGCTCCAATAATTTTGCCAGTTCATTTATGTAAATGTTGAATATGGTGGGGCTTAAGCTGCAGCCCTGTCTCACTCCATGCCCTTAAGTGAAGAAATCTGTTTATTTCCAATTTTAACTGCAAATTTACTAATTGTGTACATTGATTTAATAATTTTCATTTTCATGTATTTTAATTAAAGTAAGGGGATTCTGTTGAGGGGATGTAGATTGCGCAAAGGTACACATTTTGGTTAGTCAACATAATATCTTTATTTATTTTCAACCATGAGTGATTCTGTCATTTTTTTACTAGTTGGGTATGATGTTCCAGTTCTGATTTTAACCAAATTAAAACCCCCCCTGAGTTTCTCCCCTGGGTAACTCCTTTCAGTTTTGTGGAAGGAACCAACAATTCCCTGTAATAGCCAGTGGGTGTGTCTCCTCTGCACCATGTCTCCTGTAAAATGAGGATATCAACTTCTTTTATCTCTTTCACAAAATCTGGGTTTTTACTCTTCAAACCATACACAGCAGAGTGCAAACACTGAATGTTCTATATTGAAATTCTAAAAGACTTCCTTTATAAGAAAACAATTTTTTCACCTTTTCTTTTAAATGAGACAAACTCTTGTGAGTTGTTCTTGTAAACTAATTATACATAATCATTATTGTTATAATCATTAATAATAAAAATAACAATAACAACAACAATAATGATAATAATTTGCATGTACATACATATAGACCTTGTCAAAAACATTGTCTGAACATGAACAAAATATTATTGTAAACTTTTTTGTTAACTCTTGGAATTTAACAGTTCTCTGGCTCCTTTTCACGTTACCTACGCGGGGCAGAGGCCGCTGGTCTGCAGAGGGTCTGGGTGTAGCTCAGGCCTCCTGGCTGCTAGGGCTGCAGCTGGGCTGGTGCTGGGCTGCAGGGTGGAGGCGGGGGGCCAGGTCTAGTTGGGCTGTGTGCTGGGGTGAAGTGTCCACGCCGCAGCTGAGGGATCCTGGTTTGACCGTGCTGGTGTGACTCTGCTGGAGGGCCCTGGTGGGGGTACTGCAGTGGGCACCGGGGCGGGTACTGTGGTGGATGGTGGTCTGGTCGGGGCATCCCAGCTGGTGGTCTGTGGGTGGGTCTAGAGGTGCGAGGTGCTGGTCTCTGTGTGCTGGGGGCATATCTGTTGTTGTTGTGGGGGGTGCCTGCACTGTATCCCATGGCAGCGGTTTTTAGTGCCTTTGCAAACACTGGCACCTCTTCTTTATACAGGTGTACATGGTCGAACAGGCTGTCAGGACCGAGGATGGGGTGGTGGGCCAGATGAAAGTTCGGCCGCAGGGCACATTCTCTTGAGATGGCTACAGTTACTTTGTGGATTGTTTTTGGGTGAAAATCCTTTCTTGGAAGCAGGGTTGACACAATCATTTTTGAGGAGGGGAAGGTGTGTGTGGCTTTTTCTATCAACCCTCTGAGTGAAGTAGCCACCCTCTCTTACTGTGCTCTCAGGTCAGTTGTGCCTGTGTGGATCAGTATATGGCTGGGAGAGCCAAGTTTGGATTGTCTCAAAGGCTGTTTTGGTGTTTGGACACCAGATCTTTTTTGCTCTGTTTCCAGGGAAAAGCTGCTTCTCATTTATAAATATCCCATTTGAGTCAATGAGGAGCACCATTTCAGCCTCCTCAGGGTTTGGAGCAGCAGATGTACTGTGTGTCTCTGACTGTGTGGGTGGGGTAGGGAGGTTGTCTGAGGGTGCGGATGGGGTTGCAGGCTCTAGCATTTCAGGGGGATCCTGGGTGTTATGGGTGGGGGGCTGACTGTGGCTGCAGAGTGCGTGTAGCTGCTCCCTCAGGTCCTGCACTGTCCTGTCTCTGTCCTGCAGTTCTCCTGTCAGTGTGGCTAATTTCCCCTGGTACGTCTCCCTGTCCTGCTGTAGCTGACTCACCTCCTCTGTCAGTGCTGTTAGTTCCCCCTTGTATATCTCTCTCAAGCTGCTTTAGCAGAGCTGTGCGGGAGCTCTCATGGTCTTTTTTAATTTGTTTAATTTGCTCTTGTAGGAGCTGTGTGCTGTCTTTAGCACTTAGTTGTGTGAGCACCAGTTCCCTCAGCTGCACCAGTTCTATCTTTAACTGGGTGAAATTGTCCTTCATTTTAGTCACAGAGCTCTGTAACTGGAGGGGGAGGGCAGAGTCAGAGCTGGGTATGTCACTCTCTTCAGGGGCGGGGCCTCCTCTGCTGGAGTGGTGAGGGTGTGAGCCGGGCCTGTGTGGTTGAGTGAGGGCTCACGTTTTTGAGGAGAGGACTTCTTTCTCTGGTCTTTTATGGCTGAGAAATCTCTGTGGAAGTCCCTTAAGTTGCCCTGTACCATGACTGTCCCATTTTTGTATATGTTGACTGTTGCAATGATGCTATCGTGCTCGTCAACTTCATGAATTTGTAATTTCCAGCCATTACAAATGCCACTTTTTTTAACTGAATGGTAAAATTTGCACATAGCGGTGTGCCAAGCAGCAGGTTGTTCCGTGTAAAGAACGAGGTTGCTGATATCTCCATTCTGATACGTATCAGCAATGAGAGTCTCTGGTCTGTCCCTCATAAAGGCCTGCTTATATTGTTTCCGGGCAGACTCACTCCTGAGCTCTGCTGGGTACTGCAGTGTAGTGCAGAGGGGGGGGGGCTGCTGCTGCCCAGCTCCACTCAATGTATCCATAAGAAATTGTTACTTTTTTAAAAAAAAAAAAAAAAAAAAAAATGCAAGATGGCAGTTTGACTGTCACTTTAACTGCCACTTTAACTGTTCACCTTCCACTTATTAGGGTAGAGCTAGGCTAGCTTAGCCAACTTCTTTCAGTATAATTATTTAGAATCATTTAGAGTTCATTTATTTGAATCAGTAATTAGTTTATAAATTCCCTACCCACTTTTGAGTTCCCTTCTCCTTATCCTTTGCTTGCCTTTTGTCATCAGTCTTCTTTATACACTCATCTTGTTTTCTTGTTGTTTTTCAGATAGCAGTTAGCGTTGTCCCTCTGATTTGTTGTTCGGTGTAATTTATAAGATTTTCTTCTTTTAAAAAAAAAAAAAAAAAAAAGGTCTACTTTTGTTGTTTGCCACTGCTCCAATATTTTATATGAATATAAAGAGTTTTGAAGCATGTCTCTCTGAAAAACCTCTCTCTCTCTCTATTACTATTAACTGGAAACGTGAGGAATTATTAACTACATACATTACTAGGATCCCCCTGGCTGTACTAACATGCACCCAACTGTGAACAATCAACTACTTACATAGCTGTAGATGCACACCACATATATAATGGACACCATGAGGGGAATTAACCGTCTCTCTTTAGAATTCTCTCTCTGTCTTCTTGTGGGTGTTATCTGCTAATCTGGGAGGGATGCACCTTTGCATATAGTATTCCCTGCCCTAATTGGTGCTACGGTCCAGGGACAGCAGGAACGGACAGTTCAGAGGGCAAATCAAAACTGATAACCTAAATTATAGGGGTGCAGTTTACCCTGATTTATGGCCTTGTTTGTGTTCTTCTGGGGTGCCATAAAGGGGAGGGGGATCCAGACTTCAGTGCATTAAAAACTCTGTAGCTCAACTACTAACCAGTACCAAAAGTCGAGAGAATATAAGTCCAGTTTTAGCTCCTCTGCACTGGCTTCCTGTAATAGTTAGAATTGATTTTAAGGTCCTCCTTATATACAAAGCTCTTAATGGGCTAGGACCAAGCTACATTACTAACTCCCTTGTTAAATACTTTCCTGGAAGAACACTGCAATCATCTGCTGATGGTTTTTTGAAGGTTTTCAGAAGCAGCCGAAAGCAAATTGGGGATGCAGCCTTTGTCAGTTATGGAACACACTACCTATTGTTGGGAAACAGTTCTGGAGAGCGGCACGGTGTTTTGAGATTGGGTATTACAATTCCAAAAGGGTGTTGCCACATCCGACCAGGGCCAAATGGTGCCTCCTGTTAACAACATGTTACCTGCCATCCGGGGAACTTGGGGTTCCCCATTACCATGTATGAGCCATCACATGCTAATGTATTTCCCTTGTACTGTATAAATGTTGACTGCACAGTGCAATCTTTGGACATTTTGCTCCATGTTTGTGTTCCCGTGGCCGGCTGTATAAGTAAAGTATCTGTCTTCAGCTGTGAACATGGGATCTGTCTATTCATCAATAACATGGTTGCTTTATTTATTTTGAGTATTTATTTATCTACTAACACTATAGATGTCAGGGGAGCCAGCTCGCCAAATATTTTTTGAAAATAAAGCTAAAAACTTCTCTTCACTTTAGCCTTTAACTAGCTATGAATTTCCTGATACAGGCCTAATATATTTTTTTTTTTGCACTTTGTCTCGCACTTTTAAATGTTGAAAAATGTCATTTTTTATCTTGATTTTATGCATTCTATGTATTCCATTTTCATCTTTATTTTAATCTAATTTTTACATTAATTATGGCATTATATCAGTGTTTTTATGTTCATTGTATGTCTATTTTCATGTGAAGCACTAGGTACATGCAATTACTTTATTGTAAAGCACTTTCAGCTGCATTTTTTGTATGAAAGATCCAATACAAATAAAGTTTAGAATTATTATTATTATTAACTGCCATTGCTGCCTTATACCCCCGTTTCATCTACTACCAGAATTACATGATAAAAGATTCGGAAAAAAATATATATTCCAAGCCACAGATTCACATATCTTCTTTGACATTCTTTACTGTCTGTAAGGTTGGGATAAGAGCATGAGAAATTCAATTTCCTTCTTTTTTCCTTAGCTGTGTTAACGAATCCTAGGTGGAGTTTGTTCAGTAAATATTTATTCTGAGATCAGTGGCATGCTCAGGCTGTCTGAGGAGCAGGGACAAAAAACATAAAAAGGATGATGAGGTCGCTACATTTCCACGTCATCGATAACAGCAAAAGGAAGAGTGATAGGTGAGAAGTATATGTGCAGTTACAGAGATCTTATCGTTAGGTATCTAAATGCCTTTAGACTTGATCGAGTTCAGACCTATTTTTTGTGTTGGCCTCATAATCGAGAGATTCATAATCACAGGGTAACTAGATATACTGGTTCTAAAGCTGGAAACTGTACACATGAACACTAAAAATGTCACTTTTGCAGCAATATAGTGTATTCTGAAAAACTTGATAATGTACACTATGATAATACTGTCTTATTTGATGACACACTGTAATTATGCAGTAAAAGAAGATGTTCTGTGAACAGTACAACACTGAAAGTTATTTATATTGTAGTAGTGCCTTATTTGAACCAAACTGAAATTGTACAGTACTGACTTTTTATAGCAAAATGGGAATACATTCATCTCTCATCTCACAAATCTGAATTCCATCTTTTACCATCATAATTAATCTTGACACAAATCATTGTGGAATTTGACCTAGGATTCTGACATGATAAATTCAGCGAATTACATAATGTGAAGGACATTGTGAAGCGAACTGAAACATCCTGTAATATTAGCCAGTTTCAGAAAAACAAATCTTTTTACTTTTTCAAGGGAAATGTGAGAGAACTATTATTTTATGAACACTGTTTTTTGAAAAGTGGAAATAGACAGCTCACAACCAGTCTGATGTGCTGGAAAAACTTCTCAAAACTATTGAGACATTACCTGAGAGTTTCCCAATCAGTGTTATTTTCCACAATTATCATTAAAATCTCACTCGCAAAGTTTTCCCCCATGATCCTTCTTTCCTGCCAGCATGTTTTGTGTGTTGTGTGCGTAAACAAAAAGTAAGTTTTTGTTACAAAAAGAATGTTACATTGTTATTCGATGATTGCATACACAAACTGTGTAATTTTCATGTATCCACATATTGCTAGGAATGAATGGATTGTTGCATGTTGTACCTTGTTATTCAATATGATTAGTGAAGCTGTAATTTTGGTAGAATTGTTTATGTGCAATAACCTGACCTTGTCTATGTTGATTTATTCTATCCCTATTTCATTGCTATATAACTTGTATAATTTCTGTTTCCTGCAACAATTGCTCTTTTCAGTCACAGCTATTTATGGCCATATTGTATTCATGCCTTGTTTATATTGCCCATTTGATTCATGTTGGTTTGTTTATTTCTTTATTTTCCCCCTTTAGACCACACACACACACACACACACACACACTCACCCTGTAACTACTCTCACTGCCTGTAAATCAGTGCTGCTACCAGTAAGACCTTTAAGATTCAGTGCTGGCATCTTAGTGTTTTTGTGGACACACCTCAGTGAACACGCCACACCACCAGACCTTCTAAATGTCCTTTACACTGCGGGAGAGAAGTAAACTGAGAGAAGGAGCTGTTTAACATTTCTCTGTATAGAGCCATAATCACTAATTCGGTTTATTAAAGGTCACACAGTACACAGCACTACTCACCCCAGTGTCTGTAGTTTACAGTTTGGACTCTTCAGTCCCACAGAGCAGCTTCACTCCTGAATCTCCCAGGTTGTTGTAGCTGAAGTTCAGCTCTCTCAGGGGTGAGTTTGATGACTGGAGAGCTGAGGCCACAATTTCACAGGACTCCTCTGTAAGATCACAGCTGCCTAGTCTGAAAAAGAAGTAAAGATTGTATTGTCAATAGGAGTTCAATTAACAGAATTCCCCGTCATTTGCATACATTTAGAAGTTTTGATATTGTTTGATAATTTCATATGCTTTTTCCGGGAGTTTGAACAGACGTCACTCGAGCATCCCTAATGTGTTTCGCTAATTAAACCCCCCCATGCTACAACAGGTGAACCGGAACCTTGAAGACTCTCAATTTATAACCAGTATATAAAACAATGCACCAAAATTTTAACTTTGTATTAAAGGAATATTACAGTCAGGTTTTGAGAAAGTTCAGCTAATAATGAAATAAAAAATATAGCATAATAAACTTTGACTCAGCTACACTCAATCAGAACTTATTGTACATCTATTTTGTGTTATGTATAATTATGTGTTTGCATTATTTACCTATTATGCATCATTATAATGTAAATATAGAATTATTAGTATTTAGATTTATATTCATCTATTATATTTATTTGTTAATTGTATAATATGTTATAATTGTATATATTTTACTTGGCTATGTACCATTCTTCCTGGTTGTGCTATTATGACTTAAATTTATTAGATTTACTGTAGCATGCACTTTTAGATTTGTTGATGACTGTATCCAATCCTTGTATGTCGTTTTGGAGCCTGTGCTATGTTAATATTTGCAAACTTTGTACATACTGCAAAATTCTTAGCTAGAAGGACCTTGTTGCCACAGAGATATTTGCCGGATAAAAGCCCATTTTAACTGCACATTATTTAACGCTACGTATTGGTTTTGTGATTCTACCTTTACGGCTATTGGCATGGTTTCTCCTAAGCACCCAGAGCCGTCAGGCAGTGCGATCTCACTCTGATACGAGAACTAATGGATCATCTGTTCACTTTAAAATGAGGCTAGATAAGGACTTGCTACCGAAAGTAATGAAATTAAAGTTAATGTCAGGCAACACTATGGCTTCTAACTAAGAGTTCTGCTATGATTTGTTATCTTCAGTAAATGACCATATTACTATAATACTGTATGTCGGTCTAAAGAAATGTATGTTTACTTTATCACTTTGCCACTTTAATGCAAGACAGGGGCAGGTCATATAATATAATAGACATAATCCCCACCCAAGAATGAAAAGTGGTGTATTCATGTATTAATATTTTCTATGATGATGATATTATGAATATTATTGACATGGTTGTTTTTGAAATAAATACATATATAATACATTTTATAATACCAATAATCTATTAAGAGTCTATCTACTAATAGATAAGTGCTTCTTAATTGTTTTCTGTTAAGCCCCCCCTAGGAAGAAAAAAACGTTTTGTGCCCCCCACCCTCCACCACGACTATAAATAGTATCATTTGTCTATAAAATTGTTACAAGTACACCTCTGCAGGACATTGTATCCTTATTAACATTAAGGAAAACTAAAAAAAAAAAATAAATATAGATCCACTTACAACAAAGAATAACTTTATTAACTTTGTTTTTTAGTCTTAACCAGAGAAGATTTAAAATGCATCTATTTGCCTTAAATTCCACAAAATTAAATCATTATGTAAACTATAAACATTTTTCAACCGACAAGTTGAGCCATTTGATACTGAAAAATAAACTTAAATAAAATCAGTAAATAAAATTGATCAGCACCATTTCCTCAGGAGCACAACATATAAAACACGAAGTTAGGATTGGCTACAATGGCTACAATGAGCACATTTTGCAATGCACAACTTTTCGAAGCGGGGTTTGAAGCATGATACTGAAACTCTCAGCTCCTGCTCAATGTTTAGCTGGGATCTGTACTTTGTCTTCAGTGCAGCAACAGCAGAGAAGCCAATCTCACAAAGATAAGATGTTGCAAAGGGAAGAAGAATGCCCACAGCCCGATGCCCTAAGAGTGGATACTGCCTCTCTACACTCAGCCAGAATTCACTGAGTGTCTGTGATGTGAACCTCAGTCTCAATGTGGAGTCAGATGACATGTCAATGAACTGGTCCTCTTCTGCAGAGCTGAAACCAGTGGGAGCTGGTGCATTGAAAGGATCTCTCACCCAGTCATACTGGGAACTGTTTTCAGGGAAATACTTTTAAAAGAATCCCATCAGTGATGGAATATGCTGCTTAATATATGGAATCACTTAGGTGGCATCATAGTCAGTAGTTTCGACAAATTCATGCAGGTTCTCGAATGAATCAGTATTTCCTTCATCAAATCGCCTGCCCCACATCGCAAGCTTTCGAGTGAAAGAGCTGATCTTGTCTGTGACTTGAGGGAGGTGTTTATCTTTCCCTTGAAGCTGTAGATTTAGTTTATTTAGCTTTCCAAATATGTCACTCAGGTAGGCCAGTTTCACCAGGATGCTTTCATCACTAAATTTTTCTGTGACTTCATACTTGTGCTCCTGCTCCACAAACATTCTTATCTCCTCTCTGAGCTCAAAAACTCCGGACAAGACTTTCCCTTGTGACAGCCACCTTGCTTCACTGTGAAACAGCACAGCTTTATGTTCAGCTCCCATCTCCTCACAGATAGCAGAGAAATCGCTTGTTTTTAGTGGTCTGGTCTATATAAAATTGACTACACCTACAATATTTCTTACTTAATTCAGAGGAAATGTGCCTTGATGCCAGTGCTTCTCTGTGTATAACACAGTGTGTCCACTCAGCATTAGGTGAGGCCTTTTTGATGAGTGCCTGAAGCCCTTTTCTCATCCCTGCCATGGTCTGTGCACCATCACTGCAAACACCAATGCAGTTCTCCCACTTTAGCCCATTCTCAGTCAAGAAGCAGTCCAGTATTTTGAATAGCTCTTCAGCTGTGGCTCTGTGTCTGATACATTTACAAAAAAGTAGATCCTCACACAGGGAGTTTGTCATGTCAGAACGTACATAAGCAAAAAACAAGGAGTCTTTGTTGCTGTCAGAGGCTTCATCGAATTGTAGTTCGAAACAGTGTCATTGGACAGAGGGATAGTTTTTATTTTTGCGGCACTTGCGTCATCCAGCATGACAGAGACCATGTCTAATGCTACAGGGAGTATTTGCTCCTCTGCTATGGTATGGGGTTTTTTGTACCGAGCAACTTGGTACGCCACCTTATATGGTGCTCGCTGGTTTACCAAAGCAGCATTCATGAAGCGGGATGCTTGTTGGCAACATTCGGCACGTTCTCACTGAAAAAACTTAAGCGGCTTATCAGCGTGGTTGGGGTGTAATGTGTTTAAGTGATGCCTTAATTTATTTGGCTTCATGCTGTCTGCTGCCAACATTTTTACACACAGTAAACATACCGGTCTTTCCTCGTCTCCCACTGCAGTCACGGTGAAGCCAAGTGCTAAATATGCTTCGTCATATTTCCTCATCTTAGCTTTCGGGAGACTTTTTTTTTTGTCTCATTATCTCCGTCTCTCTCCGCCTTTCTTTGGCAATTACGCTTTTTTCTGGTACGGCAATGAAAAAGTAAACAGTAGTTTCGCCGTGCATGTTCCCCGGGGTCACACGCGCCCCCCCTGGCATTTTACCGTGCCCCCCCGGAGGGGTGTGCCCCACTATTTGAGAAGCACTGGCTTAACTGAACTCATTCTCTAAAATGGAGGATAGATTGACAGTTTAATTCTAACAATAAAAGAGCAGCGACAACTGCACCACTAGGGGGAGCCAAATTAACAGAATTAAGACCAGAACAGTAGAAAATAATTGTGTAGGATAGGAACTACTTCTCCTTCTGCTCTCTCCCTCTGCTCCTCATACGCACTCAGTCATGGCAGAAACACGCACAGTAAGTCACAGAATAAGATAGAATGAATATTGGCACAAGTGCTGCTCTGCCTTAATGGCAGAAATAAAGCGAAGTATCGTTTGGAGTTTTTTCACTCAACTAAACAGCAATAAAGCAAAATGATTGATATGATTGATTTCACTTAAGGGTATTTGATTAGCCCAGATAATCAGATGATGTGATATGAAGATTAACTCCAGAAAAGAATAATGATATGATTGAACATTGTTGAACAACTGAATATGTGTCTTATAATTGCTGTGATCTTTAATAAGCTTTAAATAAGTTGATCTTTGGCAGCTTATTTAATCCTAATATAAAGGCTTTTAAATATATTAATAATAATACAAATGTATTTTGGGATTTATATATAAATGACTCTCTTCACATGAATATTTTTCAATGCACATAAAAATAGTTATCTGTACACTCAAAAAAATGAAACATTGACTTGAATTACATTTATTTTGTCAACAGGTTCCACAAAATTGTAGTAGGTTAGTTAAAAATAAAAATGTTAAGGTGTTGTATATATACTGCATTCATTAATATTTAGACTCCATCCTATGGCCCTTTATGATAAATTACATGGCATTCATCATGTAACTGGAGTCATTTTTGAATCTCTATACAGACGCGAACCGGTACTAGATATAAATTACATATTGTACTATTGAAATAGCAGTATTGACTTAAGTTGGACTGAATCATGTTGTTGTTAGGGAGAGGCATCCTTTGGTGTCAGTGGTCACAGTCTGACCCAGCATGCTGCAGCATTTGCTCTGAATATCCGTGAGAGATGTGACTTATCTCAGGTATTGCACAAACAATTCTGCCACTCTTTTATTATATTGTGTGTATGCTTTTACTTTAATGCATCCTGTACTTGCAGTTACAGAGAAAATCCTCTAGATACTGTGATTGTTGTACTGGTATACAAGAGCAGTAAGAACAGTAAAATTACATCTGAGACAGTGTTTTGATATTTCCAGCACAGTGCCCAACACACACACACACAATCCAGAACAGTGCACAACACACACACACTCACACATAATCTAGCACAGTACACAACACGCGCACACTTACAAACACATACACAAAATTCCACACAATTCTGCACAGTGCACAATGCATTCATCCCCCCCGCACACACAATCCTGCAAAATGCACAACACACACAATTCAGCACAGTGCACAACACATACACACACAATCCAGCACAGTGCACAACACACACACACAAATCCAGCACAGTAAACAACACATACACACACACACACACAAAATCCTGCAAAGTGCACAACACACACACAATCTGGCAAAATGCACAGCACACAAACACTCACATACATACACACACACACACACACACACAATCCAACACAGTGCACAACACACACACAATCATGCACAGTATACAACACACACACAAAAAACTCTAGCACAGTGCACAACACACACAGGCACAGTCCAACACAGTATACAAGACACACACAATCCAGCACAGTGCATCACACACACAGACACAGACACACACACAAAATCCAGCACAGTGCAAGACACAGACACGCATACAACCCTGCACTGTGCACACCACACACACAATCCAGCATAGTCGACAGCACACACACTCTCACAATCCAGCATAGTCCACAACACACACACAATCCAGCACAGTAAACAACACACACACACATACACACACACAAAATCCTGCAAGGTGCACAACACACACACACAATCCTGCAAAGTGCATAGCACACAAAAACACTCACAATCTGGCACAGTTCACAACACACACACACACACACACAATCATGCACAGTATACAACACACACAATCTTGAATAGTGCTCAACACACTCAGTGCTCACTGGACATGCACAGTCCAGCACAGTAAAAAACACACACAAAATCCAACACAGTGCATGACACACACACAATCCAGCACAGTACACAACATACACACACCATCCGGTGCTGTCACTGCACACACAACCTGCCCAGTTTATGTGTTTCTTATGTGTTTCCATAGTAGCATCTCTTAGACTGTCACATCAGGCTTTCTGACTCACATTCTACACACAAATTTAAATAAACCATCGTTGTGTTCCTCTCTGTTCCTCCTTCTCAATTTACAGTTTCAATTTAAATGCTTTATTGGCTTGGAATTATTTAACTATGTTTATTTTCTCCTCTTGTCTCTCACCACCTCCTCCTTCTTAATTCTCCTCCCCTTCTGAATTCAGTTAAGTTATGCTTGTATTACTGACAGGAATACCGCAGTAAATGCAGGACATGTAAAAAATAGCATTAAATAAATAAAATGAATCTTGAAATACCACAGAAATAATAACACTAATAACCACAACAAAGAAAATTTTAGTATCATTAATTTTTATTTTTATACTCTCATCACTGTCTTTTGCCTCTCCCTCTTGCACAGGTTAATGCCACATTACACACCTATTTTGTCTCTAAGTGTTTGCCTCGAGGCGAGCACTTCAGTCAGGGGGTGCATGTAGATGTGAGTATCGAGATCGCTCCTCTTGGCACATGTGGATGTAAGTATTGAGCTCACTCCTAAAGGCACGTGTATCAAGAGAAATCCATCTCTAGTTGTCTTCAGCTTCCATACCAGCACCCCACCTGTTGCTCTCACCTGCCTGGGACAGTTTCAGCTTGTCTTTGATGTGCTCCAGCAATAGGATGACAGGACAGTTGGTGTTGACCAGGAACTGCTCATTACCTGCAGAGGAAAGGGGTGGCAGTGTATTGTAACACTTAGAGAGCTGCACTTATAACTCAGAGGTTGCACATTCAGTTTCCAGATAGGGCACGGCTGTCAAACAACTGAACAAGACACCTACACTTCCTAACTGAAATATCCAGCTGTAGAAATGGAAGATCAAAAAGTAACCCAATTGTAAGTGCCTAATTGTATTGAAATGTATATCATGAGATCTCAGGTTCAATTCCAAAGCTAGAGGAACTGTTGTTGGGCCCTTAAGTGAAGTACTGGCATCATATGTTAAAATGTGTGAGGTGTGTAAGTTACTCTGGATAAGTGCAATAAATACCTGTATGTAATGTGAATGAGAGAAGCCCGACAATGGAAACCTGGACATCATTAGCTCCAGATACACAGCAGCTCCCATTATCCAAGAGACATGTTCAGTTTAGTGGCACACACTTGTATGAAAGTTATTATAAGGTGGCCCCCTAGAGGCTCAGGTTGTTAAATGCACTCACCTCTTATTCAGACTGAGCCCTACAGCCTAAAAGTTCAGAGCGCACAAAACTGAGGCTTCCTGCAGCAACAAAGGGCAGTGCAATAAAGGAGATTTTAACAAATCATTGATTTGTGGATATGGGGTGCAAAATCTTTTGATTGTTTTTAACTACTCAATGACTGACTGCTCATTGTAGCCCCAGCCACTGCAGAATTAATGAAACCTCAGATTCCATCACTCTCACAGACCTCACGGCTCCAAGTTCCAAAAGCAGTGCTTTGTAAACTCCACCCTGTGTATTCTGGATTTTCCTTACAGCCAATGGTTTTGTTTCAGTAACCAAGTGTCCATACAGTCACCAGGTAGGACCTAAATGATTTTACCTGTCAGTCTAAAACTGAATCAAAAATGTAACTTCCTTCAAAAAGACTTGTTTGCTGTAAACCTCAATAAAAGATTGAAAGAATCAGTTTGTCTTACTCAAATTAAAGTCCTAGGATGTTAATATGGAAAATATATACTTCAGCACTTTTTGGGATAAAGGCGGGAGCTGCAGAAGAGTGGGGAGAATGGGGAAAGAGTGACAGAGTTCTTGACATGAGCACACTATTTTGAAACTAATAGTAGTTTTTTAAACATTCTTACACAAATTATTTGGCAAACTACTCTCACATTACCTTATTGCCACGTTTCTCTTCAGGGCTGCCCCCTGTGGCTCCTTTCTGATTGGTCTGCATGACAGTCACACTGAAACTTCCATACTGACAGCCCTACCCTAGCAACAGGAATAGCCAGGGATGAAACATGTACCAGAAGCCATTGATTTCCAGTGAAAGTTTCCTTTAACAAATAGAAAAAATAACATAAAACATGGTATTCCAATGGCAACTGCATTCAATATTACATCAACTTTTTTCAGTGACAAAGGTTCAATTTCAACTGATCAGTGTTTTCTTTTCAACATCATAATTGATATTTCCTTCACTTTGATGATCAAAAGTTGGCGTCCATTTAAAAATGATCACTGTAAGTTGCCTCAGTTTCCACTTTTCACAGTATGCCTGCACAGAAAATAGAATAACCAGGCAACTCAGTTTATTGCACTGAACACACCAGGTTCTGTCTGCCTTCTGACACACAAACATTCAAATTACCGGAACGTTTGTGTGAACTGAATTTTCCTTTAGGATCGTGACTGAGTCCAACACAGTTTCAGTGGCTGTTTGGAATCACCACAATCTACCGTTACAACCTGGCCCATTTGGTTAATGTACTATCTGTGGTATTAACATGTTAAAGGGCTGCAGGCCAGCAGTAGGGTGCTCCAGCCCGTATGGGGTGTGCTGTCTGTGTGAGCTGTGCTGGTTGAGGGTCCCAGGCGTCACTTGCAGAATTTGTTCGGTTAGGAAGCGCAGATGGAAAACTCAGCGGAGACCCACAGCCTGATCCATGAAGTTGGCAAAGTCTGCCCAGGCAGAAAGGGTGTGAGGACTGAGAGGTCCATCGTCCACCGAGTCCGAGTCAAAGTGCTGCTGGTTGAATGGGGATTGGGTAGAGGGAGAGAGAAAGAAAGACACAGAGTTGAGAGTCAGACATTTCACAGAGACCTCTGCATCACACAAAGAAAAAACTAATAAACTGATGCAAATGCCAACAGAATATTAATGTATCATTTAAATCCCCTAACAACATAAGAGTAGACATACGCCATGCTGAATAGAAAACTCTTAGTTTTTTTTTTACAGGTATACTGCATGAACTTAAATTCTTTCAGTATTGCCTAAAACAATATTTTCTGACCTTGTTGTGCGTCCCTTTGCCCAACTTGACAGACAGCTAACAGCTTCAATGAATTCCAGATACCGATGTTCACGCTTTTTGCTTTGTCCATAATTCAATGAATGATTCTTTTCTGTAAAACTGAAAATAAACAGAAGTGCACATAACACAAGATGTTGTATTAACAGCTTAGTAACCAGCCTCGTACGGCTAGCTAGCATGAACTTACATTAAATGCATGAACGAATGAGTATGATGTTCACAGATATTACTTTCGACACTAAATGACCTGTAAACATTGTAAATACAATTTTTATATGAACACTCACGAGCAAAGGCTCTCCAAGGCACAAACGTTTTGAGGAGAGATGTCCAACATGTAACAGAATGCAATACAGCGTGGAATACACTATGAAATACAAATGACTTCCTCGTATACGTGACTTATGACACCATATGCGGTGAAAACACCGCCAAAACAAAAGTCCTTTCATTATGACAATTAAAAGGTGTCAAAAGGCAGAAAGAAATGTATGCATGCCACAACACAATAAGTGCACAAGACAGCAGGACAGCGCAAGAGAAACAGAATCTATTGAAAGGATTATTTCAGTTCAGCTGGTTGGGGACATAATTACTGTGAATAACTGTATTTTCTCATTTCTTGTATTATATTATGCCTTCCCATAACAAGTTAAACAAACCATTGCTAATATTGCAGTTAAAACGGCTCACAAATACGGACTCATATGCTTTGGGCATCTACGGAAATACAACATCACATCAGGTAGCCAACCGGCCGGTTGTTCGTGACAGCTACATAAAATGAGGGTGCGGATGTACAGGTTGTTAAAAACGACTTAAGTTAGCTTTACCAACCAGCAAGTGCATAAATACTGCATGACTGACTACCGTGAGGACAGAGGCAGAGAGACACAGCTGTGGTTACCGCTACCAATGCAGCTACAAGGTCATGGTAATGTTTTACAAACGAGTTCCTACGATAGTCATTGGTCGATTTAATTTAAATGATCGCCTCATTGTTATTTTGTATTTTTTTTGCCTGAAAGCAATGTCAGATTGTTCATGAACTGCCGTAATAAACAGAGGCAAACCTGTTCATGAGCTGGTTTGCAATAGTAGGTAGCTGGCTAGCTACGAAATGCTAGTAGAACATTTGCGTTGTTGGTGACGGTACACTTATTAAGATGGATCTTTACTGGAGGGCAAACGAAGACTCGACGAAACAACAGACTTGTGTAATTATTGAAAGTTTTGACACAGCCAAGCCATTCTGCCAAGACTGTCGTATGTAGCGATAACGGTGTCAGAATGAGCTGTCAGTTTTCTGCTGCGTAAAAGTTTGAAATGGTGGGTTTGTACAAACTGTGACATCACAGAGGTGGTGAAAAATTTCTGCTACCAATAAGACCTCTGTGACGCCAACACAAAATATGTATAAAAGTGAGGAAACGCTGCAATAACTAACGTGGGAAACACAGGTAAGTAAGACAGAAAGGAGAACTTCGGCTGGAGCAGGTAAGGGAAGTTTGGTTCTATAATTCATTTGGGAAGAAACTAGGCTCGTGGCATAGTTAAAGTCGGGGGGAAAAAAGACACCCCTTTAAGATGCATTTAAACGTCAACAGGTTTACTCTTGAAATTTATTTTCTCTTTAAATGTGTTATTTTGTTGCCTTCTAAGCTGCAGAGAGGGCAAGGCAAATTTGGCCGTACCATTAATTCGGGTAGAAACTACAGTGGCAGCAATCTTGTGTAATAATCGAAGGTTTTTATACAGCCAAGCCATTTTGTTAAAACTGTTGTATGTAATGGTGTCAGAATAACCTCTCTGCTTTCTGTTGTGTAAGAGTTTGAAATGGTAGGTTTTCAGAAACTGTGACATCACAGTTTCCGGGGCAATGTGGAAAACTTAGGTAAGTAAAGGGTAACTTCAGCTGCAAGAGGGTAAGGCAAGTTTTTCTTTATTATTAATTGGGGAAGAAATTACACTCCAGGCTTGCTTTAAGCCGGAGCAAAAAAGACAACCTACGTAGCTTGGCTTGAAATGAAGTCGCTGAATGTGACCGCCAAGTTTTGGGGGGTGGGGGGGGGGGTCAGAAACGGAGGCCTCATGGTACCTTAAGTTCCATCGCAGAGGCCATTGAGCTTGAAAGATTTGCAGAGCCTCCAGAATTATGCCCGCTGGAAACAGCTGTGGCAGATGACAATGAGGAAGAGGAGGAGTTTGAGATGGTCAGTTTTGGACAATTTTTTTTCTTCTTTTTTCATTAATTGGGGAAGAAATTACACTCCAGACATTCTTTAAGCCGGAGCAAAAAAGACAACCCACGTAGTCGGGCTTGAAATGAAGTCGCTGAATGTGACTGCCAAGCTTTGGGGGGTTGGGGGGTCAGAGACGGAGGCCTCATGGTACCTTAAGTTCCATCGCAGAGGCCATTGAGCTCGAAAGATTTGCAGAGCCTCCAGAATTATGCCCGCTGGAAACAGCTGTGGCAGATGACAATGAGGAAGAGGAGGAGTTTGAGTTGGTCAGTTTTGGACAATTTTTTTTTCTTTTTTCATTAATTGGGGAAGAAATTACACTCCAGGCATTCTTTAAGCCGGAGCAAAAAAGACAACCCACATAGTTGGGCTTGAAATGAAGTCGCTGAATGTGACTGCCAAGCTTTTGGGGGTTGGGGGGTCAGAGACGGAGGCCTCATGGTACCTTAAGTTCCATCGCAGAGGCCATTGAGCTAGAAAGATTTGCAGAGCCTCCAGAATTATGCCCGCTGGAAACAGCTGTGGCAGATGACAATGAGGGAGAGGAGGAGTTTGAACTTGTCAATTCTGGACAACAAGGTTTTTCTTTATCATTAATTGGGAAAGAAACTTGACTCCAGGCATAATTTAAGCCGGAGCAAAAAGAGATAACCCACATAGCTGGGCTTGAAATGAAGTCGCTGAATGTGACTGCCAAGCTTTGGGGGGTCAGAAACGGAGGCCTCATGGTACCTTAAGTTCCATCACAGAGGCCATTGAGCTCGAAAGATTTGCAGAGCCTACAGAATTATGCCCGCTGGAAACAGCTGTGGCAGATGACAATGAGGAAGATGAATTTGAGCTAGTTGAGCATTATGTGTAAATAGTAATATTTGTTAATATTTTAATTTTAATATGGTTAATTCTGGTTCTTTTCCAGGTTTGTCCTCCCTACAGGATGATCAGGCCCATTTGCTCTTAAAGTTTCGCTTTTGTCGCCTTTTCAGGGGCAGGGAGGGAATTTTCCACCTTTTCTTCTTTACATCCAGCCAAAGTCTAGCTAATTTGGCAAACTGCTACACTGGCTGATGTAAAGTTTTTGGTGGTTTTTCGCCCTCTCAAGAGCAAATACAAAGGGCTCAGGACAGCATATAATTGGCAACAAAGATGAAATTAAGATGTTTCAAATAAAAGAAAATAATTGACCAAAAATATTTTGTGAAGTGTGCTTTGTTGAAGTGGACTGGATTACTGCAAAAAAAAAAAAAAAAAAAAAGACAGGAACACATTTCTGCTAGAAAGGGGGATTTCATTTAAGCTTTAGGCCATCGTATGATAATATATGTGGTCAATGTATGATACAGTCTGTGGCAGGCCATCACAACAACAGTTTTAAAAATAAAAGTATCTTGGCCAGTCATAGTTTTTTGCGCAATGATGTTGAAGAAAACGACAAGGGGCCAATGGGCAGTCATGCATCTGCAGCTGTATGTGGCTGTGACCTGTGTCCAGGTTATCAACCGCTCCCCTTGTCTCCTTGTAGTCCAAGACCTTTTGTGGCTTTCTGTCTTCTCTGGTGCTCAGGACAGCATGCATGGTTCTCCTCAGCAGGACATTTTTCCCTTTCTTGGGGCAATAGGAGACAACAGTGGCTCTGTCAGTGAAGGCGGACATTGAAGATGTTACTTCCTGTTCTTCATCGCAAGAAGCTCAGAGGGAAGCTCCTGCTTGCTTTTTTACACTGTCCTGAATGTGGTAACCTTTCTTTTTAGCAACTCCTCACACAGGGTGTATGATGTGAAAAAATTATCACATGTAATATTATGACCATTCAGTCCTTCAGCCATGTCTAGTCCCACCCTCATGCCTTGATTTTTTTCAGGTGCTTCACCATGGGATTTACCAGTATACACCTGCATATTTAGCTGGACTTTGCATCAAAATAAAACTTACAGTTACAACATTAAAGTAATGTATACATTTTAAAAGCTTGCCCATTCTAACTGTTTAGTTGGCTGAGAAAGAAAAATTAAATGTAAACCAAATCAAAAATGTTTGCCGGTAGTTGTAATCAGGGTGCGATTTGTTAGAAAAACAGAGAGGGGGTTGTCTTTGAAATGTTTTTTTTTCACTAATGGGTCAATGGGATCAGCACTCCCTATTCTTTGGTCTGTAACCTTTAAATGCAGGGGAGTAAAGATACTATTTTAAACAATCGCCATAACTTAATGAGTCTGGGATAGAATTTTCCCTCACTGGGATATTCATGTTTAAACCTCTTCCACGCTGCCCTCAGTGGCTTTAGACGCCGGCGTGTAGAATTATTTTGTGGTTTGCATTTCACTAAAAATAAAAACTGCAACGTAAGAAAACATTGAAATTGCGATTCCAGAATGTTGTTGGGCCTTTTCACTAGCGAGGAGAGCAGCCTAGATGCTTATCAGCCCTTTATTTGCACAGCAGGGCAATAAAACCCACCATGTAACTGCCTAACAAGGTATAATATGTCATATTGCGATGACGGACAGACGGGAAATATTAGTGCATTCGCCGACCGGAGTTATCCTGCATAAACCAGCAGAGTTGTCCATAGTTTTCTGCAGTGGCAAGATGGAGACCTTCACTGTTAGCTAGGTCAGGGGGGAGGGGATGTGGAGGGTTTTGTGCAGAACCACAACGAGGCTTCTCAGCCATGATGCAGTTTCCCTTTCTTTTCTTTCTTTCGTTCTGTATTTCCAAAAGATTTTGAGACACTCAGGGACAGGTAGGTGTAAAAATCATGTGGAATTTCAACGCCTGTAGATTTCTATACCGTAGGGTGTACGCATGTTGGCATTATTGTCGATGGTAACATTATTTGCCGTTTTTTATTTTCTTTAAATGGTCTTTGAGATATTGACACTTATGTGGGACTAGTAACAACCAGAAATTGCCTTTTTGGGGGGGTGAAGTGGAACAGATTAAAGAAGAAACTCTGATAAACTTCTCATTCAGATTTTGAAAGTTTTCATGGCCTTCCAGTCCTTTTTTTGTCCTTGACCTCTCCTGATTCTTTAAATTTCTTTATAACAGCTTGAATACCACATCTTGAGTATCCAGTTTGTTTGCTTATTTCCCTTTGAAAGTGGCCTTGCTGATGCAAAATTATGATTTTATGTCTGTCAAATTCTGTGATCTTTGGCATTTTGAATGGAATGATGTGATTGAAAGTTGGTCTTATACATATTAGTTAGCTTCCAATGAGTTAAATTCATACAACATGTGTATGAGATGCTCAAGCATGTCTTGCGCAAACTTGGTGTAAAAGACCTTTTACACAGCAGTCAGTTTGACATGAAATAATAGGACAAATACAGGTGTTAGCAATGACATTAATTAGGGTTCCATTCCTTTTAGGTTTAAGAGAGCCAGGTTCCTGCTGTTGCTCAAATGTAAGGGGAGGTCATACTAAATACTTGCCACTTTAGCCTATAGAAGCAGTTTTTTTCTGCTTTTAATACTGCATACACATTTCCTGTATTTTCTGGTTGTATTCTAATACAGAGACGAAGAAATAATTGTATATGGTCAGTACAGCATTGCTAAAACTACAAATCTAAAGGTGGCCTAAGACTTTTGCACAGTACTGTGTGTGTACACATACATATATAGCAATATATATATATATCAAATCACTGTTGGAATTACTGGCCCTATATTGAGATGAAGACTTTCAAGTGCAGGCTGTTTATTATGCTACTGTGAATGAATATGCCTCCTGTACTCCAAAAATTGATGGAGGACGAAGGGAATGTACTCAAAATTACTATAAGACTGTAAGTTAGCAACATGCAGTGAAACAAATAACTTTCACTTACAATAATAACACAGTATCATTGATTTTTTGTTTTTCATTGTAATTTTAATTTTAAAATTAATTGAAGATAGTACATAGACTTACAGAATTGAATGTTGGTCAGATTGTGATATTTTGATTACCAATAGTTTCCTTGGAGTCAGTAGTTTCACGGGATATCTAATTTATACATGTGGAGTGAGTTATAAAAGATTTTAGTGACAATACTTATGCCTTTTCCATAAGTAGGAAATTCATTTTGCTGTATGCTTTTTTTCATTCCAAAAAATAAACATAATTGTCTTTCGAAAGATGAGGTTCTGGCTTATTCAGCATGCAGGGATTGGTTTATTTAATCTGTTTTTTTTTTTTTTACATTTTTGATTTTTATTTTAAGTCAGCCTACATTGTACACAAGGGCGGGTATTCCTTGGTTAAACAGGTTACATGTCTCTCTGAGCCAGTCTAACTCCTCCTGTATTCTCCTCTGGGGCTGCAATCCATTTTCCTGCTCCTTCTGTGAGATCTGGCAGTTGTCCTGCTAGCTCCATCATGACCATGGTGCATACTGTGTTCGACCCCCTTTTTCAATTAGGGGACACCTTTCCTCACCCATTTCTTCAATCTCCTTCCTCACTATTTCGTCTTTGTCTGACCTCGGCACCCCTTCTATATTGCTGGGAACTATTGTACCACTTCTCAATATTATACCTCCCAGTTTCCCTTGGAGTTGTTCCTTCATTGCCTTGTTTTCTCTCTTCAGTGCAATCCCTCATCTACAACCCCACATATGTCAATCTTCTGCCAGAAATTCTTCAGAAAGAATTTTCACAGGGTGAAAAAGTCAAAACTTTGACTTTTTGAAAAAAAAAAAAAAGGACCCAAAACCTTTAACCCCAACACCCCACCTCCACCTTCTGGCCCACTACCTGGGCAAGTGCCCTATACCCTCAAACCCCAACTCACTACCTGGACCCAAACCCTATAACCCCAACACCCCCCCCTCCAGCTCACTACCCGGACCCCAATCTTATATCCCTGTGTTACGGTAAACACTTATTTGTTTAGCATTTTCCATGTTTGTGTATTGTGTATGTCCATTTCTTTTTTTTATCCACTAGATGGGTCTTCTCTCCTACCACACTTCCCATTCATCCATCAAACCATCCATCATCAATTGTCTCCATTCTTCCACCTCCGTCATCATGCTCTCATCCCAGCCAATCCCTGTCCTGCCCCGTTTGAGGATTCCCCTTCATATCCCGCAAAGTCCCCGCCGTTCCCAGCTCTATTAAGCTCATAGCTCATGTTGCGTTTACTTCTGTACCAAAACTTTGGCTGTCTGTTTCTTGTTTGCTTGTTCGTTGTGGTCCGTCTGTGGTCCGTTTGTGCAGTGTGTGGGGGAAATAACTTGGTTAAAGGGTAGGGGGCCGTTATACAATCCCACACACATAGTTTTGTTTAGTTGTCTGCACCACCAGTTTAGTAGCAGCTGCCACCCACTGTACTTTGGTTTTATTCTTCTGTTAGTGTAGACAGTTATATTATTTTGACAATATTTATTAGTGCAGTTACTTTTGTTTTCTAGAACAGTTGGGTTTTGTTCTTTTATCTGGCAGTGCTTTCGGGATCTTGTTTTCCCCGGTTCCTGTTTTTACACTTGAAAAAAGTTTTGTATTTATTGCAGTCACCACTGACCACTGTGCACTTCACTCACTTGTGTATCACTGTCTTGTTTTTTTTGTAAATATACCTTTTGCACCGTATTTCAATTTCCCTGCCTCTTCTTTCCACCGAGCGCTATATACCTTACAAAAATACATCCTTCCCCATCCCATCTTCCCCTGGACATAACACCCAAACACTCCACTGCCCAGAAACAAATATTAGGACCACAAATTCAGTGTAAAGATGTTTATTTGTCAAGTGCCACAGTCATAATACAAAGTCCTCACAGCAGTAACAAAGTTTCCACAGCCTGGTCCTTATATTTTAAAATGCTAGGTGAAGCTCTCTGCATCTTTTGGCGAAAGCAGGTGTATTCTGGAGAACTTCTTTGATTGAGAAGTGTTTTAACATTTTATGTAAATGTTAAACATTTACTAAATGATATTAAGAGCATAAAGAGCCTCGTTAAACATAAATACTCCCAATGACCCAATAGGTAACACTCACTTTCTGCCTGGTGACGAACTTTGCCCTAAGGTCAGGGGCAAACTACATCTGAAGCATGGCATCATAGTCAGCTCGGTACACCAACCATCGCCCTCTTCTTCCCTGTTAAAAAGGCACATTTTTTAATCCTAATACTAACAATAAGAGTGGTAACATTACCCCTCCGTCTTGCAGTATTACAGGCACATACATGCACACAGATTGTTGGGTTCAGACAGCTGCTTTATTGAGCTAGTCATAAAACCAGGTTGGTAATGTAGCACTGTAGCATACAGTCATTGTAAAATGTTCCAGCTCCACTATTCTCTCCATTATTAAGGAAAAATAAACAAAAATGGAATTGCAGCAGGTTCCCAAGATGCTACTGATCTTGCCAACCATTACTATTTGTGGTGATCATGGGAACTCATAACAATACTTTGTATATAAAACAAAAATGTTCTTTAAGAGAAGACGGTATGACAGACTTCAACTTCATATCGTAAAGGTACATATTACATCCTCTGCAGTAAGATGATAACTCAAACATGTACTATTCTTTTTTTTAATTTACCGGGCAAGGTGAATTGGTGGAATCCTCAATCCTCTTCTTCCTCACTTTCTGAAAGAGCCAGGCAGAATTTTCTGTCGAAAGGTTCTTCTTCCTCCAGCATCTTCTCCACTTTCTCCCTCTTCTTCCCAATCCTTTCTGGTGCCTTTATGTGGTCTATCGTAACACACAATAAATAAAGGTTTTATGTTCATTGCTCTGACAACAGTACTTCTAAGCAAGTCTTCATATATGTAGCTTAGGTGAAAATACACTAAGCTAAAGTAACGTACACCACACATTTTCCTATTCCTCCTCTCAAAGAAGTATATAAGTCTTCGTGTAGGAACTGGAATTTACTTATTTTTCATGGATGTGAAAAGCAATGATTTCAGTAGTCAAATATTGAATACAGGTTGCATTTCAAATAATCATTCACTAATTTCCTGATGGCTGCATTGTCCATCGTCAACTCCACCTCACCTGCTGGCTTCCACCTGCTGACCACCTTTTCACTGTCTGGAATGTTCACCTTCCAACCCTGCTTCTGCACCCAGGCCCTGACTTGGCTCTCAGAGGGCAGACGTTTGTCAAAATGTGCTGTAAAGACAAGGAAAAAATTCTGTCACTCAACATGTCCAACAATGTGATTGCGGTGCAATAATTATTTGGAGCTGTGATTATTTCATGAGTTATTGGTGTTTGAAAAGTTTTTCAGGTATACTCACACAGAACGTGTTGCATCCTGAGCTCCAACTGCTCTTGGCGCCACCGGTCATAACATTGGCGCTCGTGCACCCCTGCCAGCAGCTCCCGGATTTTCCGCTTGGGAGCACAGCCGTTCAGGGTGACGGGGTATGACTCAATTAATAAGTCATACGCCGTCTGCTCGTCCATTTTGTTATACTGGTGTGCCACCGATGCTTCTCCTCGAGCCAAACCAGGAGTCTCACAAACAGAACTAGAACAGAAGAAATGAGAGGGTTAAGAATATGTCATTAGCAAATGGAGAGCAAGCAACAAACTATCTCACATTTTCAATGTGTACTAGGTGCATGAGGTTCTTACTCTGTGTCACCAGCCAGCCGTTGGAGCAGGAGAGACCCTCTGACGACATTCCCTGCCTCCAGCATTCTATAATGCTTCTTAGCCGTGGCCGTCGAGTGCGTGAGGTAGTCTGACACCAAGGACTTGTCGGCGCCTGCCATGTCCCTCTTGGCGGCCGTCTCAAATGCTCGACGTGCCATCTGGCTGGTAATTTTGGGACAGTTGTACCTACAACATAAGTGCAGATAGATTAATATTACATACTTACTATGTAGTGTGTTATCATAATATTTGCATTATAAATAGAACATTGTTGAAATTGTTATGGTTCACTAACTTGTTGTGCAACCGTTCCATGTCATTGCAAGAATTATAAATGGGTTTCCCCGTGCCGGAGATGAAGAATCTGTCATCAGAGGCGTTGTCCTCCTCCAGCTGTCTCTTTTTGCCAAGCAATACTGGCCGCACCGCCTCAAAGTACGCCTGGAACCACTGTCGACAACAGCAAGTCATAAACCTCTTGCTCTGGTATTGAAAACTGGTTTGAAAGTAGTCATTACATTTTTTGTAGATCTTACCGCCTCCTCCTCCTGGCTCAGGGCAAAGGTAGCCACCTGTGTGGCAACCGTCTTGTGCTCCATTACCCCAATGACCACGTGGCCGCCGTAGCCAGGAAACGGTCTACGCCGCACCCACTCCTGGACCTACACAAAAGAGACAAGGAAGGGTTTTGTGAACAGTGAGGCTACTGAAATGAATATGAAACAAATAACTAATCCCCCCCAAAAAAACACCTGCTGTTACAACAATACTTACGGTCATGTGCTCGATGACACCAGGTCGCTGCATGTGTCTGAGCATCAGAGTGGCCTCCAGGTAATACACTAACAGCTGGCACTCTGACTTTGTCAGTTTAGTCCCCTCCACAGCCTGCGGGCCCACCAGCTTCCCGATGACTGTCAGGAAATCATTCCTGGCCACCCTCAAGACATGCCCGCAGTTGCGTGGAGACAGCAGATCTTCCGTGAGGATTGCATATCTGTTAAAAGACAAATGAGGATAATGTTGTTTTATAAAATTTAATATAGACAGGTATCTAATTTGGTTGCCTAATAACAGGCACAAACCTAAAATAACCAAATACGAACCCCTTTCTCAACATCTCTTTGCTGGCCTCTTTTGGAATCGAGATCTGCAAATCGGAGAGGAAATCAATGAACTTTTTGCAGTCCTGGTGCAGGTCCCTGTTTTTGAGCATGAGCCTGGTGCAGGCAGTCTGGTACTTCAAGAACCTTTTGGGGAAAAAAAAAAATTTTCCCCATTACCATGGATGCTATTGTGGAAAGCAACAAAGTATACCAAAAACCACCACCACCAAACACAACCAACCTCTTCAGACTCTTGATATAATTCTTCACTGTCTGCGTGCAGAGCTTGGCCCCAACCAGCTTGTAGTAATACTCCCTGGTGCGTTCCGGGGAGCGCACAAACTTCAGGTTTGGCTCTGTCGGGTCCATGAAGTACAGGTATCGGGCCACATTATCCACCTGAAAAACATGACACGTTTCATTACCCAAACAGTAAGTGGGAGCTGCTTGAGGGTACAGAGCCATGTGCAAGGCAAGTGCTGTTGGCTGACAGAAGCATTGTTTGGGGGTGTGAAGGAGTGGAACTTTCCAATTGACTGAAGCATTGCAAATTGCTTGGTTCTTGTTAATTAACCATGGTCAATGGTGGTAAGTAAATTGAAACCAGATGTTTGTGCTCTGCCTATGAAAGTGGCATTTCAATTGAGTGAGAGGAGGAGAAGGTGAGCCACAAATGCCTGCCTATGTGTTTTTAAAATAAATTATTGTTTTAACCAAGTCTTTTACTCAGTTTTTTTTCAGCCTTTTTACATGGGGGTTAATGTAAAGTGTTATCAAAGTACATATTATGATGTTTGTTCTTACCTCCTGTTTGTAATTTTCGTTGGCCAGGTCCTTTTTCAGATAGCTGATAAACCCCTTCAAAAGCGGATGGTCGAGGGAGTGCTTTTTGTAGAGGCCCGCCTTGGCCATCCTCTGTCGAGCTGTGAACAGCTGCTTTGGAGCAGCAGCACTACTGAAATGGCGAAAAACAAGTGGTCAGACTAGGTATGTTGCAGCACTGCCACACTGAAATCACAGTGGTTTCAGTAAGACATTACAAAGAGTTTACAGATAAAACTGTGGTCTCACCTCTGAAACGGTTCCCCTGAGCTCTCAGACTCAGGATAGGAGACGGTTTCCCCCTCTGCGTCATTCCTGGAGGTAGCTGCAGCAGGAGGGGCGGCAGCAGTTGGGATGTTACGCACCACCTGACCCCTACTCACCAGCTCCTCCACCATCCTTTAAAAAAATGAAATTCATTTAAAATTTTCCCATGGAAAAAAAAAAGAAATGCAAACAGACTGAAATGAGTACACAACACAAAAAATGAAAAGATCATCCACAAACCTGCTGAGGGGGTCAGGGCTATCCATAATTCTCTTGAGGGTGATGTGCTCCCAAATCCTGCCCTTCTGCAGCAACACGGCCACATCTTTCTTGGCCGCTTCAACTGCAGCATGAATCTCAGCCTTCGTGCTTTTATTCATACAAGTCCTTCTCAGATGGACTGGGAGGCTGAATACGGGTTTCTGACAGACACCGCACACAAGGAAATGCCTGTTTGATTTTCTAGACAGACAGAGAAATTGAATATTTAGCAAAAACATTCTTTCACCTTCACAGCAACAAACAACACAGAAGGGAATATATATACTATATGAATATACTGTGGAAAGTGTTCAGTACACTATATACACTGCAATGAATAATCTGACCTTTTCTAAAAGACACAAATGTCTACATTTAAGTGAAATAAAATAATTGAAAGACTACAAAAAGCGACAAAATGTACTTACTTGGGAGAAGACATATTCAGTGCTGAAATCTTTCTTTCCTGTAGAAGGTGTGGTGATTAAATCTCAGATTTTCCTCTGGAAAGAGTGTTGGTGAAATCTCAGATTTTCCTCTGGAAGCAGTGATAAGTGAAGAGAAAGTTGGGTCCTCTGGCTCCTGAAAGAGACAGTTGTGACCTCTGGCTACTAGAAGCAGAGAATTTATGCCAAACACACCAGTAAGTAATGATACCGCCCACACTTCACACATTGTTCGGCCATTTTCATTAAAATGTGCCGTTAACACCTGATAATTACCAGCTTCAAAAAAATTCCAAGGTAATTGTATGATTAGTACTGTAGATGAAGTGTGAATAAGTGCCCATTATCCATAACAATGAAACTCAAGAGGGGGGTTTTTCAGTATTTAAACAGGGTTCAACAGAACTTTTGTGAACTAAAATGTAATTCTTATTTTATCAGTTCAGTGGCTGATTTTGTAGAGAAATTGTATTTTAATTAAGGAATCCAACTTTTCGTCCTGCCTTTAGCTTAAACTGAGTCTGATAACACATGTGTGAAAAATCCCAGGTTGAGTGAATTCTGGGGTCAGCTGAAATCACTGCAATATCAGGTAAAATTCTTTTCTCAGCATGAAACTCAAGAAGGGGAATTTGAATATTTAACAGGGCTCAGCAGAACTTTTGTGAACTAAAACATAATTCTTATTTGATCAATTTAGTGGAAGGTTTTGTAGAGAAACTGTTATTGAAGGAATCCATGATTCCTGCTTTTACCTTAAGATGACACATGTGAAAATTCCCAACCTAAGTGAATTGTATGGTCAGTTCAGATCACTGCAATACCAGGTACAATTATTTTTTCAACATGAAACTTTATGGAGTTTGCCATAAAGTTTCATGCTGAAAAATGTCAACATTTAACATTTAAATCCCCTGAAGCTGGGAATTATCACCAATGTGTTAAGAGACACAGCTTACAGTACGGGCATGAACAATATTTATATATGTATTTAACCATGTCGCTACAAAAACAGCTCTTAAACTGATAAAATAAGAATTGCATTTTAATTCACAAAAGTGATGAATCCACCCACAAAAACTTTACAAACTGTTCATGCCTTTACCTTAAGATGTGTCTGTTAACAACTTGTAAGATTCTGGTCCAAATCCCTAAAACCAGCACACCCAGTGCAGCATAAGAGAGCACATATTATCCCACCAAAGATATGCAAATACAGTACCTGTATTAATTTGTCTAGATGGCCTTATTGTAGCCACAGTTCTGCTCACAGATGTCAATTGTCACTTTGGCCGCAGCCAGACGTTGCGGCAATTGATACCTCTACATAACAGAAGTATCTGTTTAAAACATCATAGATTTTTAAACAGAGCTAAACAGAGGTTTTAATGAATTAAAATGTAATCTGGCACTTCTATTACCCAAGTAAATTTTAAGGTAAATTTAAGTTCAATACTGTACATCAAATTAAGTGGCCATAGTGACCAAAAAACATTTTAAGCAGAGTTAAGCAGAGCAGTTGTGACTTAATATTATTTCACAAACTGAAGTTTTTTCAAGAGACATAGGAAGTATTTAAAGGAATGTAATTATTCATCCTGCCTTTACCTTAAGCTGAGTCTGTCGACACACGTGTGAAAATTCCCAGCCTGAGTGAATTCTGGGGTCAGCTGAAATCACTGCAATACAAGCTAAAATTATTTTCTCAGCATGAAACTCAAGAAGGGGGATTTCAGTATTTAAACATAGCTCAACAAAACTTATGTGAACTAGAATGTAATTCTCATTTGGTCAGTTTAGTGGCTGATTTTGTACAGAATCTGTTATTTAAGGAATCCAAATATTTTTCCTATGTGTGGAAATACCCAGCCAAAGAGAATTCTGAGATCAGCTCAGATCACAGCAATACCAGCTAAAGTTATTTTTTCCAGGATGAAACTTCCTGGCCTTCATGATGAGGGGGGATTTCAACATTTAACATTTAAATTATCTGAAGCTGGGAATTATTATCAATGTGTTCACAGACACTGCTTCGGGTAAAGGCATGAAAAATATTTGGATCCGCTAAGTAGGCCTATCTCAGCCATGTCTCTACAAAATCAGCTCAGACTGATAAAATAAGAATTGCATTTTAATTTTAAAAAAGTGACGCAGAGGTCTGTTGCAGTGGTATTGTAATGGACCTCAGGCCTGGGCAGCAGAAAGGTATGGTATGTGGTTTCCTTGGAAACAACAGAGGTGAGAAAAGGTAGAACAAAAAGACCAGACGGCTAGAGTCAGAGTGATCCATCTACCCCCCCATCCCACAGGTCGGCTGTGAGAATCTCTCATCAGGGGCTGTTACAGGATGGTCAGGGGAGCAGACATGTATATATATTATTAAAAAAAAAAACAAAACAAAAAAAAAAAAAACAGTAAACTGAACGACCCTACGCAATATCCTCTTTTCTGTCTGGTGTATCTCTTATGTGAATTTTGTAACATTTTTGTAAAGAACTGATATATATATACTGCACATGAAGTAGAGAGGCCACTGTGAATATAATAGTTTTAAACAGAGTACATCAAGCACAGTGGCCATTGTGAACATGGAAGAACCAAATTACATTTTAATTCATAAAAACCTCTGTTTAGCTCTGTGTAAAACTCAAGTACCCACCATCCCACTGGTTTTTTTCACAAGTCCAAGTGTCAGTTAGGCATTTACAAACAAAGGCACTTTCTTTTTTTATATCATTTTATTTTTGCTTTGTTCTTTTAGACCCTGGCATACAGAATATATAGGCACATATTATTTAAAGCACAGCAAGCAAGCAAGAAAAGTAGCCAGTTAAACAACCACATAATATTTCATGTGGGGCATTAGTTTGTTGACAGTAAAAAATGGAAAAAAATAACTCTCACAGGGCATAGTTCACAATCATAAAGGTCTTTCAGCATCATTACCTTACACCAAGTGATGGTCATCTGGGATAAAAATAAATAAAATACAATATATAAACAATAAAAAGTATATGATGAGCAGACATTTGTATTTTAATGCATGAAAAGGGCTGGCGGCGTTCCAGAAGCGCGATTGGCTTTGGTATCCTCGGAGTCAGTCGAAATGACTTAATAGCCGACGTCGACTTTGATGACGGGAGAATCGGATTAGCTGTTCCAATTTTCCATTCATCGCCTCCTTTCCTCCACATATTTCCGGGGTAGGAAAGGAGGGGAGGAAACGAGTGGAGGAAAGGAGGAGACTTGAAAAAGTATTGGAACGCAGCCTGTATTAGAATTACACAGGGATGTTGCCGCATCCGACCAGGGCCAAATGGCGCATCCTGTTAACGACCTGTTACCTGCCGTCTGCGGAATGTGGGGTTCCCCTTTACCATATATGAGCCATCATAATCTTTATGTAATCTTTGGACATTTTGCTCCATGCTTGTGTTCCCGCGGCCGGCTGTGTAAGTATCTGTCTTCAATTGCGGACATGGGATCCGTCTCTTCATTAATAGCATGGTTGCTTTACTCACTTTGAGAATTTTCGTATTTACTAACAATATACAGATATATACATACATTCATACATATAAACACACACATACATGCACATACAGGGGGTCCTCCATTTACGAACGAGTCACGTTCCTACAACTTGTCCTAAACGGATCTTCGAGGTAAGTCGGAATTTGTACCTAAATTAACACCTTAAGTCACTCACTCTGTACACACAACACATGAAGGACATATAAAATACAGTAATTAAATGAAACATTCATAAAAAAAGAGAGAGCAATTTCTTATCTTTATTTCTGTGGTCGTATTTACAAACCAAACCGCTTAAGTCGAAACTAGGTTTTTTAAGTAATTTATGGGAGTGCGTTGTAACCACGAAACGACGTAACTCGAGACCGTCGTAACCCGAGGACCTCCTGTATATATACACACACACACACACACACACACACACACACACACACACACACACACACACACACACACACACACACATACAGACAAACATACATACATACATACATAGATGTATTATAAGAAAAAATAATGTCACCTATCTACCAAAGGATGACCCTACATGTTTAATAAAAATAAACACATATCCACACATAGATCATACACCTATCATGGTAGCAGAAATACGTTTAGGAATTGCCAATCCTCGCAAAAGGGTTGAACTCGTCATCACCAATATAACAAACAACGGGTGACCAGATTCCCATAGATTCATCAAACCTGTTATTCATTACATACATAAGCCTTTCCAAAGGGAAAAAATCTAGAACATTTTAATTGTATTAAGACGTGCAGAGTACCACAGTAAATAAATTATTTTCTGATACTTCTTTAAATATGGAATACTTGAGCTCATACCAAAACACAATAAAGAGGATCTAATTTAATCTGTGGATCTAGCATTTTTACCATTTCAGATTGTACTTCACGCCAAAATGTCTACTTTCAATTTGCATTTTAAACATATTGGGGTACAAGTACGGTCATATTTACGTCTGAGAACTGGAGTCGTATGTAGCCAATGAATAATTTTAAATTGTGTCTCATGAGATTTAGATGAACGGCTTATTTCCTTTGCAATAAGAAGTAGATTTGTCCATTGTTCTTTGCTAATATCTACTCCTAAATCTGCTTGCCAGAGTAGTTTACTAGTATCTGTATTTACCTTCCCAAAATTTACAAGATAGATATAAAGTGCAAAACTTTTTTGTCACAAGCACAGGTAATTAAGCCTGTCACGGAGAGAATTGTCCGTTCCGGTTCTTTTGTTTTACCCTCAGAGACTGCGCAAGTGTGCAATCAAGCCGAAACAAACACTTTTAGCATGTCGAGTTTTATTGAGTGCACCGTTTGAAAGACACTGTAAATGGCCTGGTTTTCCTTGCTTTTTGTGACTGGTTGTCTTAAATACAGCACCTGCGAGACAAAAGGGTAGGTGATATGTCTGAGATTGCGTATAAAGCCGGCATTTGACATAGATTTACGGCGTCAAATCTTTGTTTATGTTCAGCGTACTTGTTTAGCAAACTTGTTACTAACTTTACCAGTTGTGCTTGAGCGGGTGAGTCTGTATATACAACAAAGTATTCGCGATACGTATAAAGGCAGGATAATGATCATGGATGTACGGTGATGTGTACTCACCTGAAATGTTTGTTTGGCTGCTCACCTTGTTCCAGGGAAAATGTGTGAACGAGTGTCTCGCAGGGTTTTAGCAACTTTGTCGGGTTTGCGGACTTCCTGTGGATAACTGGGGGGAGCGAAGTAATATCCATTTGGGGAAATTATTGTGTGGGACTTTGTGTTTTAATCCTAATAAGTGTATGTATCTATGGTATAATTGTTATAATTGTGTTCTGTATTTGTTCATGTAATTTTTGTATATATTGTAAAATGTCTTGCGTTAATTGATTCATTGTCAATGGTACAGTCCTTAGAGGGAGGAGATTGGTACCTTCTCTCTATTTTATAATCGTGGTATTTTGGGGTCTCAAGGAGAACAGTAGTGGGGATTGCTACTGGTGCTAGGTGGCAACCTTTTCCTTCCTTGTTTTTTGTTTGGCTAATTATTGACATGCCTTTTGATTTGAATTTATTGAGTTGAATTAGGTTTTCTTTAATTATTTTGGTTGTTGTTTTATTTTTTGGATTTATTTATGTTGTATCAGTTTAATTTTGGTTGACCTGCACAAAATAATTGAAAATAAACTTTTCCACCTTGGGGGGAGCACCGCCAATCTTGCTGTCAGCTCTTTTTTTATTGCGGGAGAATCCACTCCCTTCAGCTGGCACTCCAACATAGCCCTTCAATTTTATTTATTCCCATAATATGACTTTTTGTCAAAAAAGAATTACTATAACTCCTACTTTGGAGAAAATGGAAAAAATAACTTTGTGGTAGTCTAAATTCCAACTTAAGATATTCAAATGATTTTAAATTACCAATATCAAAAAGATTATAAATTGAGTGGATTCCACTGGTATCCCATAGTTTAAATTCAACATCAAAACAAGAAGGTGGGAAATTAGGATTATTAACTGCTGGTGCTGGAAAGGAGAATGAACTCCTAATTCTGAAGTTCTTCTTAACTCTGTCCCACAGTTTCAAAATATTATTGTCTTGCCTGAAAATGTCATTTTTTAAAATTCAATTTATTGCAGACTGTGTGACTCCAATCAAAAACTGTCTAATAATAACCTTCTGTGTAGTCTGCTCAAACACACTGCATTTGCAGCCTGAAGTATCGGATTTGCTGCAGCCATCTTCAACTGAGTAAATCAAAAGGAATCTCACTTCCATTGTTGTAAAAAGTGTTCTTTGGATACCCTGTGTTCTCAACAAATACTTTAAATTCCTAAGAGAAGTGCTGACACAACTTTTTCTCCTTATACTAAACAAATATTTGCCTGGATACACAACAGGAACTTCACAAGTGTTCAAGGAATATGTCTGTTAAGTATCAAAAAGATGGATAAAATTTCAATCAACCTAATTTCACCGCATTCAAATATTCATATCTCAAACAAGAAGTCATAGACAAGAGGAAAGTAAACAGAAAAACAAAAATTTCAATTAAAGTTTCCTCTCAAAATGTTAATTTATTTTATAATCAAAATATTTTTGAACACAGTTCAGACCTGTGCAAATATTTAGTGAAATGATGGTGGTGAAGCATTCAATTACAGAATCCCTGTTATTACAAAATGTTTTACATTAACTTGTAAGCTGCTGGCTATGTCAAGTGTCACTGGGAGTGGCAATGCGTGAAACTTCTTGTTGTAGTGACAAGGTTGTTGCTGTAAGTCCTGGTGCATACTAGTACTTCCAACTACCACCAACAAACAAAAGAAAAAAAAAAGACCTTGTCCCCATGGATCCTGGTATAAAGACAGGTCTTGATGTCTCTGGGATATTTCACAAAGTACAACATCACCTCCTTGACCCCTAAAACAACCATCAGCATTAGTATCTTCTCAGGGTGCTCCCCGCGTATTTTGTTTTTGAAGGTTCTATTGGCATCATGTCAGAATCCAAACATTGCTGGTTTAGGCTTTGTTAATGTAACCCTCCTTGATGAGGAAGTCGTAGATCTTGCGCGTTTTGTTGACGTCGATCTTGATGAGCGCTCGGGCCTGGGCCAGACGCAGACCTCCCTGGCGACGGCACTCGTTCAGCAGGGCCTGTTTGTACTCCAGATATGCCCCGGGGACCAGGCGCACCACCTGGCAGAGCTACAACCAACAAACACAGCTAAGTCCTGCAGCCTAGAGATGGCCAAAAGCTGCTACCAGCACACAGACTGTCAGTTACACAAGAGAAAAATTATATGAGTTCAGCCTCTCTTTAAAAAGGACAAATGACCATCTCAAACCAGCCACACATCAAGTGAACCTTTTCTCTGCAGATATGTACAGCGCCTACAGAAAATCATCATACGCAGTCAAAATCCTTACCTTCTGTCACATTACACCCTGGAAATCAAAATAAAATAAGCCTTAACTGTTTCCAGCTGTATTTAAACATTATAGCCCTGAACATCAAAGAGAAAGTAACATTCAAAAAATTCTGAACAATTATTAAAATTGAATTAGTGAAATATCTGGTTTGGATAAGTGATCAGCCCCTTAGAGTATCCATTATAAAGTTTCTCAGGTATAACCAATCACCTTCCAGATCACACGCCAGGCTAACTGGCCACCCACCTGACATCAATTGGAGTGGTTTTGATTATTTCAGAATAAAACTAGACTGTTCCTTGCGGACCCCATTACTAGTTGTGCATGGCAATGCAAAGAATTCACCTTGGTTGTAAAGGTACTTTCAAAAGGGCTCCGGGATAAAGTTGTGGAAAGGTCCGAGTTAGGAGAAGGATACAAACAGAGTTCAAAGCCTTTAACTGTCACTCTGAGTGCTGTTTAGAGCCTTATTAAGAGCTGGAAAGTGTATGGCACCACTAACACCTTGCCTGCATCAGGCCTCCCCTCCAAACTGGGTGACCGAGCCTGCAGGATATTGATCAGGGAAGAGGCCAAGAGGCCAACGGAAACTTTGAAGGACTTACAAGTCTTTATGGCTGAGATTGACTTGTCTGTGCATGTGACAACAATCTCACAAGCTTTACTTAAAGCTGGCCTGTATGGCAGGGTGGTCAGAAAGAAACCTCTTCTGAGTCTTGTTTGCACAAAAAAAAAAAAAACACTTGGAAGATTTTGAAGCCATGTAGGAAAAGGTTTTCTGATCAGATGAGACCAAGACTGAACTTTTTGGACTTTTTGGCGACAATCAAAACATGGCACACCACCCAAAACACACCATACCTACCATGAAACATGGTGGTGGCAACATTACGTTGTGGGGGTGTTTTTCTTCAGCAGGGACTGGACAATTGGTCAGGATTGAAGGGAAAATGGATGCTGCCAAGTATACCCAAATTCTTGATGAAAACCTGAGGCCCAATGCGAGACAGCTGAAGATGGGCAGGTGGTTCACCTTCCAGCACAACAACAACCCTAAAGACGCCGCAAAAAAAACAACGTAGTGGCTTAAGGATTGGAAGGCGAATGCCCTTGAGTGGCCAAGTCAGAGCCCTGACCTAAATCCAATTGAAAATCTGTGGATGGACTTGAAGAGTGACTTGTAAATCGTTGACTGAACAAAGAAGAATGGTCCAAATATTTCCCAGTCTAGGTGCTCAAAGAGATCAAACAGATTGATGGCTGTAATTAAAGCAAAAGGGCGTCTCTACAAAGTATTAAATCAGGGGACTGATCACTTTTCCAACCCTCTAATTCTAGTTTTTCCATTTTTTATTAATTTTCTTAATTCAATACAATTCATTACCTGAATGTTGTCAGGCAAAAATAAATCTGGAAAAATATATTTTATTAATGAGTTTTGGTTTCAGGCTGTAAGACAAAAAAAGTGACGATTTCAAAGGGGTATGATGATTTTCTATAGGCACTGTATTTGCACACCCCTGTAAATGTAAGTTGATACGAGTGTGTACCTCCTTCTCCCTGTCATCCAGTTTGTCTGTGCCAGGCAAGCCCGTAAGGTTGAGAGGAGGGGCACTTCTCCTGCCTGATGCTATAGAACAACACACAACGCAACAATCATTTTTACAACAGAAATGAATAATCATATACAACATAAATTACGTTCATAGCAGTTGATTGTTCTTCACTTTGGGTGTAGTGAGATATTTTTTTTTGCACACAGTGTACACACTAGCAATGACTGGGACCAAGAGAGACCAAAGGGGTTCAGAAGGAGGCAGAAATTGTGCTTGTCAGGAGAACATAAATACCATGTTGGTACCTTTGCAACAGCAGTTATAAGAGTATAAAGGAAACATACTGTCATAGCACTGCAATATGCTTGATACCACAACTGGGGTAATGGAATGGAGAATAATTAATAATTACCAGCAACAGCAGAGGACTGGTGTGTGTGTGCTCTAAAATGTTTAATTGTGTAGATACATTTTTTAGCTGAAATTTTTTTTGAGCTACAGCAAGTCTTACCGGTGGTGGTGATGGAGGTGACCACAGGACTGATACCAGCGTCACTGTTAGGAAAGCGATGATACATGTAACTTATGTGATATTACCTCCATACAATCTTTATTGAACTACCACACAATAAACACACTGCAAGTGTAACTAATATAACACAAACACCCCTGTAAGTATAACTAATGTAACACTAACACTTTTGCATGTGTACACTAACAAATATAGCATTAAGCTGTGTTAAACTAAAAACATTTGTTCTGTGGGTTAAGAAACAGGGCTGTTGAGAGCAGCACTGTGGGTAAGGAGCAGTATTGGTGTTGGATTGTCGGTAAAGGGCAGGCCTGTTCAGTGTCAGATTGTGGGTAAAGAGCAGAGCTGATGTTTGATTGTGGGTAAGGAGGAGGCCTGTCCAGTGTTGGATTGTGGGTAAGGGGGAGGCCTGTCTAGTGTTGGATTGTGGGTAAGGAGGAGGCCTGTCTAGTGTTGGATTGTGGGTAAGGAGGAGGACAGTCTAGTGTTGGAATACGAGTAAGGCGGAGGCATGTCCAGTGTTGGATTGTGGGTAAGGGGGAGGCCTGTCTAGTATTGGACTGTGAGTAAGGGGGAGGCCTGTCCAGTGTTGGATTGTGGGTAAGGGGTAGAGCTTACATAGCAGCCTGTTTGTGCAGCCACTGCTGGCAGGCACGGCCATCTTGGATTAGTTGCAGCACATCACAAAGCATGGTCCTCTTCCTGCGCTCCTCCTCCCGCACACGTTTCATACGCTCGTACACCTTAGCACCTACAGAGCACACACACACACAAACATACATACATACATACAGAGTCACATACATCCACCACCCCAAACCGCACCCCACCCCATCATACCCAATGTTACAGAATCTCAGAAATGAGAGCTACACTTACTGCAGAAGGACTGGATTCCTGCTCTCCTGTACTCCTGGAGTCTGCGGATCTCCCTTCTCAGCTCAAACTCTACTGTAAAACAAACACAGGCTTTTACAAGCAGCTCAAACTGTACTTAAAACCCGGGGGTGAACAAAGCACAAACTTAGGCAGAAAAAGAACGAAAGCCGAACTTGATACTGGTGAAACACCCTGTCGCATTAGTTCTCGATGCGATGGTCTGATTCGAGTACGACGCAGTGTCTCTCGCTAAGGCTGTGTCCAAAAAGGTTGACTATTACTCGGGACTACGTGAACAGATGGGAGGTGGATTTTATGATTTTTATGGATTACATATTGAACTGCCAAGATTGTAGATATAATGAAAATCATCACTTAAATTTTGTTTTGATTAGGTCCACTTTTTTCAATGTTAATGCTACGCATTCTTCTTTAAAGACATGAACATATAACACATGCTAAACAAACACTTCAATGTCATTTTTTCTCTAGATTCTGTATGGATCTTCCATACCATTTTTTCCATGTCTTAGCTACATGTGGTGCACATGCCCAGTAACGTAGTGTGAGGGATTAAAATAGCCATCCGATGGCAGTGTGTACCATATAATGTTTATCACCCACACAAAGCCTACCGCACCACATCTGTAATTCAACAGACTGTGTAAGATAGACAGATGGATAGATGGATGGATGGATTAGATAAATTAATAAAAAATGCAACCCTGGCATGTTTTTCAAATGTTCAGAGGTGTGTGACTAGTCAAATATTCAAAAAGACTCCTTCTACTACCATCAACATTAAGTGAACAGGTTTTTGTTGGATATCATACTGTAACAGTTAGCAAGCAAAGCCTGCAAACAAGCTTAGAAAATCATTCCCTTGTCTTATGATTTGATTAACTTCTCAGAAAAGAAGTTGGTTCTGTTCACTGCTGTGTCTGACATTGCATGCCCTTGAGCCACTTTTTTCCTCTAGGTAGTTATGAGCTTAACAGAGCCAGACATACAGAGAAACTCATGTCCAAAAACCAGTGGCTAACATGAATGAACAATATATTTTGTGTAATGGTACAACTAAGACCACAAGCTTTGTGTTGGAAAGAAAAAAAAAAGGTTGCAAAGAGATATTTGTAGTCAGTCAGGCTTTGACTTGATGAAATCTGAACAAGATTTCTGAATCTGAAGAGAATATGAACATTCCAGGCTACTGAATCGTTCACCTGTGAACCCAAACACACACAGGTATGAGACACTGGGTCGATGTGGGGGGGGGCGGGGTTAAGAGGGGGTTGTGCTGTACTCACAGGCATGGCTCTCAATGAACTTGTCGTGCTCAGTGGGTCCCACGACTCGAGCGAAGCGTCTCATAGAGTCATGGAGGTCCTGAACCTGCTTGGGGTACCGGCGTTCCAAAACTGAAACACACACAAACCCACATATTTTCCCAGCACAAACACACAATCACACTCTTCACTTCACTTAAACAGCACTGAAACACATCGATGTACACTTAACCAATGATGCAACACACAAAAACACTTAACATAAGGTACGATACAAACACACAAACAGACACACACACGAACACACACAACCTGCACAACAACATAAAGAGCGAGTGGCATCACATACTTCACACAAACTAGCATCTAGTATTCTACCAGCAGTTGTATGTCATATTATTTTATTAATTTTTAAAAGCTTAGCCCAGACGGACTTTTCCAATCCACTATGGAAACAAATTGCACACAGATACGCCAATATGGTCAATACAAAGACCTTCCTTATTTTCACCATGCAACTCCATTCTGCAGGAGAGCAGTGTTAGTCTCAGTCTGGGCAGACTGTAAGTGGTGCTATTCTCGAGCTGGGCAGACTCTACATGCAGTTATTCTTGGACTGAACAGACTCAATGAGGTGTTATTCTTTGGTGGGGCAGACTCTACACAATCTTCAGTCAGATAACAACCTCTACCATCAGGGCCAATTTTAACAATTCAAGAAAGTCTAATCCCTGATTTCCAGCAGTTTCACAGTAGAAATTATCATACATTTTCCCTGTAGATATATTTCAGGTACTGTACATAACAGAAGCCACATAAAGTCTGTTTTTTATTTGTAAATAATGCTAATATATGCAGCCGAAGACTGCATGCAGCTAAGTGCTGAATGTGTTCCTTGAGCAAGAACACCACTTACTCTGGAACTTTCTTAGGTGGATCAGTCCATGATCTCGGATGATTCTGGAAGAGACAGAGCAACACATCAGCGCTGCAAACTAACATTTGTGTATAATGCACACTTTTTTCCCCAGATTTTTATACCTAAAAATTTGGAGGTGCGCATTATACATGAGAACTAAATGCTACCCCTCTTTTTCCGGCTAATTGTGTGTGGTCATATTCGGGACGGTATGACCAGAAATAAGTTATATTTATTGTCCAAGCTAACTGATCTGTAACGAAGAATTAAATCACCATAACAAAAGCGAGGTGAAGACAAGTACTCCTTCTTCAAGTTCAGGCAGATTCAGGTTGGGCGATATAACTATAACTACATGTGATTTCCACAAGTTTGACTTTACAGCAGTTGCACTTGTACGGCTTACACCGGTAAAATTCAAAGGCCACTTTCGAGTCTGCTTTTTGTTTATTTTAGGATGAGTGAACTTTTTCAATGTAACATGTTTAGCTGGTGATGACTAGGGGTGCGATGGTACCCGTGACAGTCGGTGAGTTGGAAACAGAGGAAGTAATGTCACATTAGAGACCCAATGTCATTTTGCTACTGCATCAAACCGTAACGTCCATACCGTGGCAGTTTTGGACGCATACACATAACATTACACCTCTAGTAATGACGCAAATATAATTCATTCAATATGTTATTCAGCAATTCTGATAAATTTGACTAAACATTCCTTTTTCCATACATTGTGACATGGCCTGCCGCTACAATCTCCAATGATACTAAGGAAAAGTCGGTGCGTATTATACACAAATAAATACAGTACTCATATTGAAAGGGCTCAACTGTAAACATCATACTAAAAAGACTGCAAGTGAATTTATAACTTACTTTTTTCTGCGCTGTCTCTCCTTCAGTCTGGAGTGGTAAATATCAACAACTGCAACCTTAAGTGCTAGAGAGAGGAAATCAAAACTTAAATCAATCACGCTGCTTTGCATACTGCAACAGAACTTTCTGGAGTATAAATTGTTAAATCTTATGTTTGTTGAAAGTTTGACAATATACTTGAAACTGATCAAGAGTTACTCCATAAATAAACATTATAAATAGCTATTAAATCCACTGTCTAACAAGCCTACACTCTTATTTCTGTTTTTACACCACCACTGTCTCACCATGCAAGATATCAGAGTCATCATCCACAAAATCGATGTCTTTCAAATCCCACTCCGCATAGTTATCAAATTCCTAGCAGCAGAAAAAAAGGAAAATTGGTGTGAATTCCCTAAAAACAGAATAAAAAAATAATCTACTTCCTATTTGTTAATTTATCATAATCTATTTTAATTTCTCTCTGTGAGGGCAGAAAGACAGATCTCCTGGGATTTGATATACACCAGATGGAACATGCTGGTCTCTCACCTCCATGAAGTCTGCTCTGGCAGGCATGTACCCAGCCATGTCTCGGGACAGCAATGAGTCAAAGGCCGGTCTAGGGGGATCATCAGTAGCTGGAGGAGGAAAGTTAGGGGGCAAAAAACTTACAACTACACAAATAACACTGAATGGCCCATTTATTCAACTTGGTGGAATGTCTTAGCAATGCTCCAACTCTGAAAATTGATACAGTGAAATTTGAAGTAATCAGAAAATAAAGGTATGCTTCTGAGTTAATAATTTCCCACCTGCTGTGACACATGCCCTTATGTAGTGTTGTGACACTGTAAAGTTACTGTGCAAATAAAGGGGGAGTTACTTTGACCTTCCTGCTAGTTCAAGATAAGTCCTGCATCATTATTCTCTGCTTCAGTTTTATAATTATTACTTCAGTTGGAACCAAGTTCAGCTATAGTGGGCCAGTATAGTTGGTAAAAACAGATGCAATTATGGTTTTGGATAAACATGACTTCCTTAACTCAGTAAAACATGACATCCTAATCCTAGATGCCCTGAGCTTGTTCAAAAATGTGTTCAAAACAGAAACACAAATTCAGTTAGAGGGCAGTTTGTTCCGGCTGTGGCTCCATCTCTGGATTTACACATGACAGAACTTAAATGAAACTGAACGTTTTTTCATACTCACTAAAAATGTTTGGGAGGAAACTGATCTAGCAAATCAAAGCTAAGTTAGCAATTTGTGTCCCCCACAGCGATCCTCCTTCACTGATACAGAAGGAAGCGGCTGTGAAAAGGTGATTCACATGATGTGAGATAATGTTAAGGACTGCGAGTATGTGGGGTAATGTTACACAGTGTGGATTTGTGAGGTAATATGAGGTAATGTTATTGTGTGGAGTAGCATGAGGTAATATGAGGAAGTGTGAGTGTGTGGGATAACTTAAGGGAGTATGAGGGAGTGTTAGACAGTGTGAGGATCTCACGTCTGAAGGGAATGGCTGTGTCAGCTGACCGCGCCTCCTCTATCTGCCGCAGGCTGAGCAAGGTGGAGGAGAAGAGAGGGTTGTTGATGAAGTTCTTCATGTAGTGTCCCTCACACTCCTCCTTGCTCTTGGTACGTATCTGATAAGCCACATCCTGCCTGCAGAGCAAACACAGGGTGTTTAGCAAAGAGTATCCAACTTTCCTCCACTACCACTGTCTCCTCCAAGCCCAAGAGACCAATCTTTGTGTCCTCCCTCCCTCCAATATCGGAGGAGCCGAGTGGCTTCAAACTCAGCTCCAAGTCAGAGGAGATGAGAAGCTTCTAACTTTTCATATTTCTCTGTGGCATCATTCTGCTCACACAAGTATGAACGCCTGAACGACATTGGTGGGCAAGCATTACAGTTTGCTTTTTCGAACATATCCGTGGAAACATGACATGAAGTTATGATATTATGAACTGCTAACTACTGTAAGACTGATTTTTTTTTTTTACATTAAAGATTTGTATTTTCAAGATAAGATAACCAAGACAGGACAAACACAGAGCAATAACATAATGAGTAGTTTTATTTATTTGCTTGTGCATTTGTTTTTCTTAAACTGTGACACCAAACAGCAGAGTAAGTGGAGCCAGAGATGATCAGAGAATGCTACTGCTTACATATTAGTGCTCACCGACAAATCGTATTTTCATCGCCATCACAATATGAACATGTGCGATAAACACATTGCAAAAGACTGCCTGAAAAGTAAGAAAAGTCTTTCACACTCAGTATTTGAACATTTGACCTATCAGATGGAGCCCTGGGTACATGGACCATGCATTCACAACATTTAGCCAATCAGAGGATACACTATAAAGCTGTAAAAAAACGGTACCCATTAACTTAATATTGGTGTAATACTGAACATGCTAACAAGCTAACATTAGTGACTAACTAAGCAACAATTACTACATGTAATATTACATTTAATTTAACTAATACCAATTCACGACTAGTAGCCCTAAGTATTACCCACTTTCGTATAATTTTAAGGTAGTTGAAAAAATAAGATTATCCAAAGAATACAGCATGCTTACTGGACTTGACATTTTGGAATAACTTTCATTTTGTCATAGTGATAGAAGGATAATGTTATCCCTCGCTTGTCAAGTGCCACTTTGTTATTACACTTGTTTGAGCGATTTTGGAATTTAACTGGCAGTGTGAGTGGGCAGCTTGCTAGCTAGGATGTTTCAGTATCTCGTCTTGGACTTACAAGATGGTTTCCAATAACATAAATGAGCATAGCATAGAAACAGCGGGTTCTCTAATGTCATTGGAAACCATCACTGAAGTCCAACTGATGGCCTGGCCTGTGATGAGGTCCGAATGATGCGGATTTGACACTGCAATGCTGTTTCGGTATCATGCTCTTGAACGACTAATTTATGTTTTGAACAAAAAGTTCTGCTGTTCTCGTACTCCTGCTACTACATCAGTGCTAACTGTACCTTCTAGAACTTTTAATACACCAACAAGTATATTATTAGTATATTAAAACTTCTAGTAGGTACAGTTTTAAACATACTCTTCAAGCCTTTGGCAGGCAAACAAAGTTTCTTCTGGGACTCTATATCTCAGTTGTTTTCCCCCAGACATTTTTTTTATTTCAAGGGATGTTTTTGTTGAGTTCAGAAGAAATACTTTAAAGGGAGCAGGGGAAATTAAACTTTACTTTCTTATAGTTATAGTTATTATGTCTTCTTTAAATTAATGTTCTGTTTAATTGGTTGGGTATTTGTGTGCAACTTGTTCAATAAAAGCATGGTAGAATTTATTTATTTATTTATATTCTTTATTCAGTGGCTATTCATAGCATAGGCTATTCAATGTTTGGGGTCTATGTACCTATTACAGCAGAAAGACACAAGATCTGTACAGCTAATATGCACACTTCAATATTTATTTATTGCAAGTCATACCATCATCAGGATATTGAACAATGTTTTTTTTTTTACCCTGATCTTTCCCCCTTTTTCCAACCTGAATGTTCGACCGAACTTGTTACCGTAGGCGGCAATTTATCCCACGAGCCACTCAGAAGCCCAATATTGAACAATGTTATCGCACATTGCAGAATTTCCTCATATTGTGCAGACCTGTTAGAAATACTACCCCTTATTGCCTGTTATACAGAAACACATGAAACAGAAACACAGAAAAACTGTCCACATTGATGAAAATCGTATCGATTGTATCATATCACTGGAGGAATAAAAAACAAAATAAGAATCCTGTATATATATATATATATATATAGGATCCTATATACATATATATATAAAATAACTGCATATGCCGCACATGTAAACGTAATAACGGTGGATGATGTTGCTGGTATAGCATATAGTCATAAGCAATGGCAGGTGTGCGGACTCATCTGTACTAACCAGTTCCCAAAGCCACAGTCCATTACTGCCTCCAGCAGGGCCATCTCCTCCTGTGCTGTCCAGCCCGGATCCAATACAGGAAAGTCAGAGGTCTGTAGATGGCAAAATTCCACTAAAACTCAGGAAATCTCTTTTCCATGCATGCATTAATATATCAATATTAAAACCAGGAGAATTAAATCAAGTCATGACTTCCAGCAAAGCAGCCTGGGGGAAGGGGGGGATCGTCAACTCCACTGACTCTATCAGGCCAGAGACTCCACGATAAATCATGGATGCTGCAACAGTTCTTAGCAGTGGCCTGTTACATGCAGTGCATACAGTTTAGTGAGTTAACTGATGAAGAAAAGGTACCTTTACCACAAGCAGGATGAAAAAAAATCTGCCATCATCCACTTTTATCCAAGATTTTACAGTTTAGCAATTACCAATGGTTTTAACAGTAATTTAGCATACATCACAACTGCATTAAATAATCCACAGTGTAAACTCTTTCTAATCTTTTTGAAAAATATTCAACAGTGAAAAATGTTTGATATATTCACAGATTTTAAAGATAAGCAAAAATTCAGTCTGTTAAACTAAATGAAACAATGCACCTTGAAATTTCCATAATGTCTGGAAAATTGTGACTTATATAAAGACATCCTTTAAGCAGATTCATTCATAAATTTGATAAATGGGGATGGGGGGGGGGGGGTTGTGGGCGGCATCAACAGACTCTTCACATTGTTGCTCTTACCATAATTTCATACTTATGGTCACTTTGATGCTTCTTGTACTCGAAGCCCCTGGTAAAACACTGAAAACATTAGTTAGCCAATTTTATACATGCATGTGCTTATTGCAACAACAGTCAATTAAAATATGGATGCAATAAAATTACGATTTCATTGAACAAAAAAGCGCACTTTGCGTGATTAGACTTTGATGATAAAATAACCGAATTTATGCACGCTTTCCGCCATACCTCTTACGAAAAGTCTGCTTCTCGTCTATGTCACAATAAACCTCTGACTAATTTCCTTTTCTATGTTAATGATATACATCAACTGTAATTTTAAAACGAATGCAGCCGAAATTTTAACTAGCCAGTCAACACTATAATCATGTCCAGGGCGTGAAAACATCTGGTCCATATGAATAACATCTAGTCTAAAATAATTACAACATATCACGAAATTAGGTTAGAAACTTGTACATGATGGATACTCCGATGCTTCTCGGAGTTTTGAGAGACATCAGATATGATATTAGTGTGATATTAGAGTGGAGTCAGCAGACTTAATCCTTCTGTGTCTGACCTGTAGGCAGAGGAGGACTGGCGTGGGACCACACTCAGCGCATTTTATGTAAGGCTCGACCAGGTACGACGAGCATCCCCGACACGGCGGCTTATCGTATGGATCATCTGGAATAAAACAATGAATCAGTTCATTGGACAACTCGGTCATTAAGTATGCTTAAATAACTAACAATAAGCACCAACTCATTAAAAACATTAGTTTTTATAATGTGGAAATAGCGGCTGAACAGCTCTAGAGGTTGGATCACTGCTTACTCAGTTACGTTAGCTGGCACATGGAACTATCTGTCACAGCAAGGACACAGTAATAATGGCTAGTTTGCAAAAATGAAACCATATTTACTGGCCACTCTCTTCTTCACACTCATGCTAAAAAGCTGAGGAAAAACCTGGCCACACACCAACCGTTGGTATTGCCTAAAATTACATATAACGAGCTAGCTATCAATGGTAAATAAAAAAATACTTAATATTAGCTGACTGTCGACATGACAGAAGCATGCTAGCTAATTGGAATATGTAGCGGTCTGTGTTCACCATGTAAGATGCATTCAGCATACCAGGTTAACTAGCTAGCAAGATGGCAGTTAGCAATGCACAGGTCTTCGACATTAAGTTTCGAGGACATATTCAAGTTAAAAAGGATATTACTGTATCTAAGTAACATAGCAACTAATATCACCTATATATTGTAACTCGGGTACTCGGAACACTTACTTCCATAAGGTGCTAATCGATCCATACTCACTATCCACAAAGCAAGCTAGTCCAACCCGATGTTTGCAATGTTTTTGGTTTCAATGGCATGATAAACGCCGTCAAGTGTGTTGCTGCCCCCATCAGGACTGGCGGTCCAGAACAAAAAAGTCACATCCTGGCGTGCAGGAAAGTGGAATGCTCAATGGCAGCTCAGCGCTCTCCCCTCCTAAATGTGACGTTCACATTCGAGTCCTCATTCCCGTACTCTGCACCCCTTACATGACCCACTGGTATATTGCCCCACCATGAAGATTTCTGCTCCCAACCCAGTACCCTAAATTTACCCTTACCAACTGCAGTCCTACCTGTCTATCCCCCAAAGGAAAGACTTTGTACCACTCAGAACACTGGATTGTCCCTGTTTTTTTTTTTTTTTTTTACATTGAATGTATATATATTTATTAAAGCATATATATTTTTTATATATAAAAAGAATCGAAATACAAAATGAACAAAGACTCAGATTTTCAGTAAAACAACAATTACAAGGAATTGCATGTTTCATAGTGTTAAACCCCATGTTTACATTCTAAAATTCATTTGAGCTTCCCTGTTATGCTTGGTTCAGACTAACCCATTTCAAACCTTTTTAAAGATACGTTTAATTATTTTGACCTGAAACACCATGGCTCTGCTTTATTTCATATGAAGAACACAAGGTTTAAAAATCACCACATCAAAGGGTGATCAGATGCAAATGGACCAAATGTGAACTAAGTTTGTGTGTGACAATGTGGGACATGTTACCAACACTGAGAGGTAACCTAAAATTTTACCATTTGTATTTGGCTTTTTGGATCATATACACTTTTTCCTTGAGTCGACTTTACAGCACCCCAGTTCTGTTTGTCATTCCAAAGGCACACTAATTTTGTAGTATAACACATCTTTACTGATAGACTAGAGATGAAACGGTATAAAAATTTTATATCATGATTATAGAGACCAAATTATCACAGTTATCAGTATTATTGCAGTATTCTTAAAATGTGCTGAAAATGGTCAAAAAAGTACTGATACACACACTGAAATAATTTCACCAAGTTTCCTATTGAAAACCACAAATAAAATGAGCAGCACTCTGCACTTTTTTTTGCATAAACATTAAAATAATAACTTGCATTTGCTAAGTAGTGGGTGGTGGTCACAAAGGTGACCCATAAGATTCAAAGTGTTGCCCCTTTCGTAGAAATTGTCTTGCTGCATGTTCTGCATACAGGGTGACCATCTTTGATCCAGTTTACCTCAGCACTCTTGCAAAAACCAGAATACGACCACACATCAGACTTATATGGAACGTCAAATGGACCAAAATTTTGAATTCAACATCCGTCTTAAGATGTCAAATTTGTACATCTTAGGACGACAGGAAATTACCTGTTAGCACATCAATTTTGAATGTCTTTAGGCATTTGGACCATTGAGGCTTCCATGCTATTGGATGGCGTGAACATTCCCACCTCTTTTTGACGTAGGAGCTACGTACCCACCCCTTTTTTGACATAGGGGCTGCGTTGGGCTGTATGTATGCCTACGTTGTGGTCATGTGGCCTCTTGCTAGTGGGTTCGTTTGGGCTACCTACATATCATGTGTCTTTTACGCAAAATTTGGGACAGTCCATTTGTGCAGGTGATGTTGAACATAAGAGTAACATCTTTGGTTGTCTGATTTCTGACTGTCTGAAGCAGGCCAGCAGCGATTAGCACGTGACCCATGATCGAGGAAACTTGGTATTTTACTGAGCCCCTGAAGTCTCAAAAGGTGATAGTTTTCTATATTGTGCATAGAAATGAATTATATTGTGGGAGCAACTTAAGTATCTTGCTTAAGCTTATAACTTGTTTGCACGAGATAATAACTTGTTGCCACAAAATAAAAAATATCACATCACAGACTTTAAGGGCTCTGTACATGGCACTGGAAGAAGTTTTAATCATTATTGTTTGCTTATCATTGTTCTTTGTACGAATCGTCATTGTGTCCATTTTCAGTCCTTGTCTATTTGTGTTAGGTTATAATATTAGGAGGGGAGTTCTGGGAGGATTATTGCAGGCAGCTGTAGCCTTCTAGCAGGGTTGGGCCAGATTACTTTGAAATGTAGTCAGTCACTGATTACAAATTACAAATCCATTGGATTACAAAATAAATGTAATATAATCTGAATATTTCTTGATTACTTTTGGATTACTTTGATCAAACATTGAAAATACTGCATCTTATACTACAACAATGGATGCAGCCACAAAAATTTGATAAAATCAACTTGTCAAATGTTCAGTTTAGCTAGCTAGCTAACTACAGTGGAAATGAGTGATCAACATTCTATTTCTAGAGGAAAATAACTGAAAATTGCACACAGTACAGTACACTACAGCTAGCATCAGGAGTGCTCCGATTCCATACAATTGTATTGGGTTATGCATGGCAAGATCTATATTTTCGAGATCCAATATCCGTAATTTGCTCAGTATTGTATGTTAGCTAATAAGCAAAGCCATTGCTACCAATATAAACCATACTACTGTGGCAGACGCAAATGAGCTGTCGAGCTCTGCGGTGAAAATGGTCGAAAGAAAATTCCATACCCAAGCTAAAGCTAGGGCTGTGCGATATGACCAAAATCTCATATCCCAATATTGATAATCCTTATCCCGACAACAATACATATCACAATACAACACATTTTCTGTAAATTAAATGAATAAATAGTTTATATAAAATGACCACATTGGAAAGTCTATTTCTTATTACATTTAGAAATGTATATACTCAACAAATAAAAGGTACTTACTCATATTTGATTATTTTTCTCCTTTTATTGAGAACCTTTGTGCAAATTTTCAATTAAGCATGTAACAAAATACTGATACAGGTATGTGCAGCATAACTTCCGATTTATTACTACATTATGTATACAGTATTGTAAAGTATTGACCTTCTTAACCCATAAATCATCTTGCCAGATACATTAGCTGACATACAGTACTGTATGTGTACAGTATCTTGGCTATTTAGTTAATACAGTCACTACAGTCTTCGATACTTCATCACACGTCTTTATCAAGTGAAGTTTGGCTGGCTGTCTAATTCTGGTTACAAAACCTTAAGGTGGGCAGTACATTGAAAAGGTGGGTGACCAGTTGGTACAACAAATACCACAGCGGCAGATAAAACTGCAACTAGAATTGCATCATGGATGTAAAAAAAATTCATTATATTTCAAATAATGAATTTTTAAACTGAAGAGTAGTGTCATACAACATACATAACCAACCACACTGCTCACAGTACCTTACTTAGTATGCTGGGAACATGTGGAAGAAAAATCAATGATACAAAACAACAGTATTTTGTGAAGTTCACTGAAGGACTGATTTTTCTTTCTTTTCAGTCATTAAATTGACTCAACTACATCTGACTTACAGTCCCTTAACATATAACTTAAAATGAAACAACATTTCAGGGATTTATTTCCCACAAGAAACAATGCAATAAACTTTCCAACTCCACACAATCCCTCCCCAGTAACACCAAATTATATTTAAAAAACATTGTAATTATAATTACAAATAATAGAAAATAAGTGAAAAACATGATTTTGTAGTACTAAACATAGCCAAAAGTTCATAGCATGATACTTTAACATTTCCAAAATGAATTAATACTGCACCCCTAATCACAAAATTGCTTTTCTAGAAGTAACATGTAACTAACACATGTATGTTATTACTCTAAAAGAGACCTTTGTGGTATTGGTCAAAGTTGGTCATAGAATGATGGTCATTCTCAATTGGCACAGTTTACATATTACAGTTTGCCATGTTCCACTATGTTTAAATACTCTCTCAATTATTTCTACTAATACTATGAATATGTCATGTCATTCCAAGTAATATGAGACCCTTGTGTGTCTGAACAGTGTCTTATATACCGTTTTAATACAGGTAATTTCATTATGTTATTGCAGCCTTGGCAGGCAAAGTACTGGGTCAATAAACATGATAAAGGTCTTGTGTCTCATTACTTTTTGGCAATCTCTTTTGGTCACCTGGGTCTCTGCAGGTTTATGAACTGAATGTATGTCATCTCTACATTCTTCTAACAGCATAGGCAGTGTATGATAAGTGTGACTTCTACATTGTGAAAAATACCAAAGGCTAGTTGTCATATGCATAGGGAGTCTGACAGGGAGTAGGGCTGATTCCATGGTGGGGGACAAAAAGGGAAAAATGTATTAAAAAATGCTGATGAGCTATGAAGCAACATACTAACTTGTCACTGGTATGTTCGAGATCAGTGTTTCTCAACCTTTCTTGAGCGAACGCCCCCTGACCTCATCATGACCTTATTGTCAACCTACATAGCTGCATTTCCTGGTCTGCTGGTAAATGTATCGATTTCCAGTTTAACCTAGCCTATTTTACTGTGACATACATAATTATAACAGTCTGTGTTGTGAATGGTTACCATTACACATTTGTAGCGAGCTCACAAACTCGCATGTTATTTAATTTAGAACAATTAAATCATTTTCTTTTAAAAATAGACTAACTTGCATTTGTACCTCTTTTATGTATTATTAAAGCCTGGCAGCATATGTTCAGGTTATACATAACCTATCGTAATGTCAAGCTCAGTCTTTCACTGGGGGATATAGGCTGACAATGTGTTGGCCTATGTTGCAGTCCTGGTGCAACAACAGATAAAAGCCTAACAAATATTTTGGTTGCATCCTGATGTAACGGCTGTAGTACTCTATATCTTTAAATTATTATTGCTCATAAAGGCGAGTAGTATTCTCCCATTACGTGCCGTGCATAATTCACTGCCCTGATATACTCACTCCATCTTTGCTTTCTCCTTATGAGTAGAGCAGTGGACAAACTGAGAGTGATTACTGTGGCCTCTTCCTCCATTATCGATGAGTGTCAAATGTCGTTGGAATGTCGCTGAAGTGTGTTTATAATTTTTGTGTATGCCAACGTCGGGCAACATTAGAACGTTCATGAACATTCTGCGATTTCAGTATGTGAGTATGAACCAGCCTTTAGTCGCACAAAAACATAATTATAACCTTTGATTGAAATTCAAATGAAAACTTTTTGTGCTGAGAGAAGCTTAAAAGTTATGATGAATAACTGTGGTTAACGCCCCCCATTTGTGCCTGAGTGCCCCCTTCTCAGCTGCCACATTCCAAGCGCCCTCCCAACGTTGTTCGAACACCCTCTGGGGGGTGATACCGCCCCCGTTGAGAAACTCTATTCTCGATGAATCAAAATGGCATTACACAGACAAGCTTTCTAGCAGCTGTGTAGCAACTGCTGAAATATTCTGCAATATATTATCTGCAACCGGAAAACTGATGATCTGAATAAGTTAGAGGGAAGATATTACTGGGCTAGAAATTTTACATTACTTATGTAAATGCCAAAAGCAGACCTTATATAATGTGATAGCTCACACTTGCTGTGTGGCAGCTGCAGACTTTCCTTTAAAATCTCAGACTGGCTGATACGTTTTGGTCTACGCCGCTAATAACAGAGGTTTATAAAATGTAAATATTTAAATACAATAATAGTTATGCAGTGTATATATCTATACATTTTTGTATATAAATATGCAGAATATCGTGCAAATTGGGCCAGCTTGATACAAAAATGCCTGGCCAGCAAATTAGTCCACAGATGCCCCGCACTGGAGGCCATTCCTCACTGTGTACGGCCTTTTTCTGATGTCAGCAGAGGAGAGACGCACAAAGGATCATCTGGTCACCGTCTCCTCCAGAAAAGCTAGGAAAAACATAACACACACAGACCGGCTCCTGAATAAAACTAATACAGACACAAACAGTTTTTCATTATAACTTTGAGTGGGTAATCTGGTTTCATATTTATACTTTAGTATTATGTTTTATAAATACCAAATTTTTTTAACTTGCTGTGGAATTTTTTTACTTTTCCAAAGACGGTATTTAACTTAGCTAGCTAAAAAGTTAAAGCTATAGATCTGTCAGGAATCTACATAAGCAAGAATCCTTGTAAATAATTCTCTTCTTTGTGGCTAGCATTACAACGTTATAATATATGAATTATATTAAAGTCCAGCACTCCACATTAAAGAAAATCATTCTATCATGTTTTCATACTCCTCTAACAACCAGCTTCTCAGCTGACCTGTCAAGCAAAGCAGTTTCTCATGACTGACATAAAAATCTATGTCAAGCATCACAGCATCATGACTGTTGTCCTTGCATTGTCACTGTTTGGCACTTCATTCATAGGTTATTTTATTATCATAACATTATCATAGTTTTATAGCATAGTTTTATAGTAAACGTCTTTATTAAGTAGCTAGCTAGCTAAGCATCAACTAATACTTTTAATATTTCAACTCTCAACATAATTAAGTACTTATATTTATTTTACTTACTGACAGTGTCATTTTAAGTAACCACTTTAAGCTTTTGATATTTGAACGGTTTCTTCTGAACAATGATGAATGACCAAATAGAAATATTACGTTTTACAGCCAGCAGAGTGTTGCCATGACAACAGGCCACTGAAATAACAGTGAAAGGATGCCTCTCTTCCAGTTGTACTGCCTTTGGTATCCCAGAATCCTCCTCTTTCCTTCCCAGCCTGCCACGGGCACCCTTCCCCCAGGTGTACACTTCACCCTCTGCAGGTGGGGTGAAAAGGAATGCAGCAGTTAGCACCAAGCCTGGAACTACAGCCCCATATGGAGTGGTAGACTAATATAGTTGCATTGGTCTGACTAAAAGATAGTGTAAAAGGTCAGAACTATTTAATGATCTATTTAATCAACATTTTTAATTAGGTGGGCTCCATTCCATTTCAACTGACTCAGTGTTGTTAGCTATTGCATAAACAGTAAACCCCCCTCCATCGCAGGGGTTACGTTCCAGACCAACCAACAAGTGAAAATCCGCGAAATAGAAATACCCTATTTAAATACAGCCTACGCATGTTATTATTAGTTTTACGGCATTTTAAGGTCTTAAAACACAGTTTTAAAACAATAGAAACACATTTAAACACATAAAAGATATTCCATCCTGACGCATGACATTTAAACTCTTAAACAATGCTGCGGAATGCCGCAAAATGGCGAAAATATAAGCGATATTGAAATTAATAGGCCTTACAGAAAAAAACCGTGAAATACCGGGACCGGAAAAACTGAACCGCGATATAACGGGGGTTTACTGTACATTACAGTTTGCTTTACCTCCCACCCACTGATACAATAAGCTCCAAGCAGCAAACCTCTCTCACAAAGTCAAGAGAAAGTGGCCATACACATTACATTACATCAAGGCATTTAGGACACTCTCTTATCCTTACTGACTTACAGTTTAGATATTACACACCATCTCTTTATATACTCTTTATATAGCTTGCAATTCAAGTGAATTACCTTACTTATGGGTCAAATGACTCCTTCAATTCATATGCTGACTAGATACTGGGATTTTTCATACTGCAGATGCAACACATATATATTACCCAAGCCACTAATAAAACACATGGACCGAAATATACTTAGCTTAATGAGTTAGCCTGTAGCTCAGTGAGATATTCTGTAGAGCTTCTGTAGGTCAATTGCGTGTAGTTTTTAATGTGCATGGCCTATTCACAGCTGTCCAAAATGTATATGTTTCTAATGGTAGTACTGCTTTGATAGTATTGCGTTCTCATGGTGACTGTACCACAATGGGAACACACACTTCATGGCTTTACTCACCTGTCCCAATTGCCAGCGTGAAAGCATCACCACAGGCAGCCATCACGATGCCCTGCAGCCCGGGCACAAGGTAAGGAAGACGGCTGGCTCTTCGGGAACTACAGCCCAACTGACCATGCTGGTTACTACCAAAGGTAAAACATTGGCCTTTCTCTGGAGACAGAATATGCTAGACATCAGACTTTTATTGCTGTTCTAGCATGTCTATCAGACACTAAATTCAAGAAGTCCAGGCGATGAGCAACGTACGCAACTAAAACAGTACAACAGCAGCGCTGCACCTGGGAACCAAAACTGCACCCTCTGTTCCCACTTTTGTATATACATTAATATGCAGCACAAAAGCAGTCTCTTGTGTGACTCCGCCAAGGTGGCCTGTTCCAAATTACTCTCACCCGTGACTGCAGCAGAATGGGCCGTTCCAATGTCGACATAAACAATCTTCTCCACATTTAGTGGGGCTGATTGCACCGGGCTGAAAGTGTGCACTTCATCAACTTGATCAGAAGCGGAAGGCTCCTGTAACGATTCAATCTTGTCCAGACCAAGTTTGTTAAATCTGAACAAGAAAAAATAAACGGATTATTTAATTAATTAAAGATTTCCGCACAAGGCAAATTTAATCTTTACCTAAAGATGAAAAGTAATTAATGTATTCATAATAAGTAGGGCCTGACAGATATACTTGTACTGGTGCTAATTTCCCCAATAATGAAGATAAAAGGAAGAAAAAATAGAACTGTTCGTTTGACAGCATTGAGGAAGAGCTGCCAACCTGCATGTACTAATGTGGAGAACCTGACGAAATTTCATTCGGTTTTTATATGTATGTGAGTCTGCTCAGGTGTGCCTCTGTGCGGTATAGCTGGGCTCATGTGTATCTCTGTGCAGTGTGGGTGTGTGTGTGCTTCATACCTGTTACTTCCACAAGCCAGGATTCTGTTCTGTGTGCTGATAACCATGGAACAGTCGACCCCACAGAGCACTTTGTGTGCCTCAAAGTCAGGTGGCATACACACCTGCTGTGGAGAATTATGGGAGTCCTGGGTACCCAGCCCCAGGCGGCCTGTCACAGTATCCAACAGAAAGAATATGTAAGAGCAGACCCCATTTTCACTTCATCAGCACTAAAACACCATATTTCCTAAGTCATACTCTAAGTAATGAAAAGCATTTTCTGGAAAATCTTCAGAGCAAAACAAGAAAGGCTCCTTTACCATTATCACCCCTTCCCCAAGCGAATACCTCCCTCTCATTGGTCACAGCTAGGACATGTGATGCTCCACAGGACACCTGGACCAGCTCGTATCCTAACAAGGCCTCCACAATCTTGGGCTGTGATAAAAAAACCAGGGGAACCATCAGGAACATAAACACAAGCTAAGGCATGGAACACGGATACAAGTCAAATTGACAGTTCACATAACCTAGTTTATACTGCAGTGTATAAGGAGCTTTTTTCATTCTGACAAAAAAATGATAAGTCAGAGATTAAGTTATATAATATCGAATGTCTGACAACGGTATATTTACCTGTGTTACATCATTAAAGTTGCCATGTCCAAGACAGCCATTGCTTCCACTCCCAAATGTCATTATGATACCCCTGTCTGTATAGTGAAAATGAGGCAAATACAATAAGAAAAGAAAACATCAAACCACCAACAAATGCCATTAAGTAGTCTGACTCAAGGTCACCCCTTATAAGACCTACACAATTCTTAAAGTTACCCAACAATACTTTTACCATAATGTTCACCAGTAGCTTTGAACTCTTAGTGCCCTTGAGCATGAAAGTGATCCCTGAAATTTGTGTAGTAAGTACATTTAAATTTGTATACAGTGAGACATAAAAAAAAATATGAAGGGCCATCATATGTACATCAGATGCAATCCTGGTTAGTTATGGTAATGTATTATGCAGCCAAAATGACATTTTCCTTTTTTTTACATAATTTGTGCATATAGGTGTTGAAGACAATGGGACATCAAAACCAGCATTTTCTATCAATAATGTTCAGTATACTGCCATTGAAAGGAAAGGTTGTGCAATCACCACTACTGTCAAGACAGTCTGGGCCATGGTTCATTAATATTGAATGCATTACAGTTCAAATGGCCTGAGCCAAGTCTCTCATGATGGATGTGACAGCCGCCACAAAATCATGTCTATGTAATGTTAGACACTCTACCTGTCATACAGGTGGCGAAGAGGTCTCCACAGGACACAGATTTGATGGTCACGCCAGACTGCCCCTCCAAAAAACGGGAGATAAACTGCGGTTGCATCTGCTCCACTGTCCCAGGCAGGGAGGGCTCCCCAGAGCCCACAGAGGGGGCCTGCACACATAGACATCCACACACAGAACTATTTAGAGTGTTACTTGGTCACATAAACCAAAATCACCCCCACAGCCCACCAAGGGGGGTTTGCATGATTTTTTTCAAAGTTAGAATGGGAATTTTTGATTTGTTTTTCTCGTTTTGAAATAATGCATGTTGAATTAAGGAAGGCATAAGGAAGGAATACAATGCAGGAGTGCATTAGATAGTCCCATTGGTTAAACAACAGCAATGGCAGCCCCCACAGATAGAGGTGCCAGTGAAGTGAGTGTTTTTCAGTTGTTCAGTTACTTGCACTTTGTTTTCCATTTACCTTAAATTAAGTCATCGAGCTAGCTAACAGAGGTAATTTAGTTTATAATTTAGTCTGTGAGAAAAACAAATCCCATTGATTTTTAATACAAGTTAATTGTATTGACTAAACAGGTTCTTATGTTTGTTAATAGCCGTTTGAGTCATTAGCAACCACAGAGAAAAACAACATTTAAAAACCTTTTATTAAGCAATTATTAAATCATTTAAAATTATTTCAACAAGTGATTGCAAGCATCATCTTCATTCACAAAACTACTGTAATGCAGGCCATTTTAGCTGTAACAAATTAAGATTTCTGCACTAATTGCTATCTGATGATGGTGAACGGTTGCGCTAATTTTGTTTTAGTTGCCACCCACAACATAACTAGCTATATATAACACTAAAAGCTATACCAAACATTTGCATTGTCCAATCCTATTTAAAAGTACACAAGCATAGACATAAATCAATTCATATCACTGAAAAAGGTTAATTGACTTGAAGACCTATCCCTGGTCTGAGTCTATAGTCCTTAACTTTGTTAGCCTTAAACAACAGTGATGGGTTTTGTGCCATAATATGTGCCATTGTCATGAAATGCACTTCCTTGCAGGATCACACACGTCATTTCATTCAAAAAGGGAAAGTATTTATATTATTATTACTACAGTCATTTAGCTGATGCTTTTATCCAAAGCGACTTACAGTTGATTGGGCTAACCAGAGGCCAATCCCCCCTGGGAGCAATGTGGGGTTAGGGGCCTTGCTCAAGGGCCCAACAGCAATGGTGTTCTTGCTGTGGCTGGATTGGGGCTTGAACCAGTCCCAGGCATGTACTTTAGCCACTAGACTATATGCTGCCCCTATATGTTCAAGAGTATGTGTTTTTAATGGGGTATATACTCATATATGTTGGAAAAAATGTTGTTCAGGATATCAGCTTCCCTGCAAATGGAATGTGATGTACTGTGATAGAATTCGAAGCGCACATGCCTATAGCCTACAATATACAAGCAAAAGAGTGTGAGAAATAAACGATGACATTCAAGGATAACTCTTTTTCTCCAGCACAATCACACAGGGATCCTAGACAAAGTATGACAGCCAGTAAACCCCAGAGCAAACATCAAATTCACCAGATACCCACACCTTACTCACCAGCTGTAGATTAAAATCACATGCGACAGCTATGGAGAAATTTTACAATTTTGTTTTTTTGAGAACGTATACGTCAGTCACACGTGTATTTAAGCACCAATATTTGCCAAAAGAAACTCTTGCTACTTTTTTAATTGATAGAGTATCCTATTTAAAAACACACCAACAATTATGTGCAGACGATTTTCAATCAATTAATACTTCAAGTTCCTTGAATTGGTATTTGATTCCGCTTTCAGAAATCTAGATCTTCCAGCATTCTAAACCGCCCCTCGTCCTAAGGGGTATGACTCTCTGATTTACTGTATTTAAAATGTAACAAGATCAATTCATATTATTTTGACATTAATATTATTTAAACAAAATATTTAGGGGGCAAATGCAAAACCACAATCAAACACTTGTGGAGTTCCATTGGTGAGACAGACATGGTCAAGAAAAAAATCTGACTTAACTGACCTCCCAAGTGATGAGGCGGCCGGCCTTGGTGACCCCCATCTTTTGCGTGCGCCCCAGAGAGACCTGTAGCAGCTCAGTGTTGATCATGGGCAGACGTAGTGGTGTAGAGATGCCACTCCCCCAAGTGTACACAGAAGACAGGGGGAGAGGGTGTACCATCTTCCCTGTACCTGGGCCCAGCACTCCATCTGTCAAGGAGTATCCAGGTAGTTTACACATACTAGCTCAATCCCATAGACACAGTCACTGCCAAAGTAAGAAAAAGACTGTCTCACAAGTTACTCCTTGTTAGAGCTTCAAAGCATACATCGAACAACAAATAACTTGAAAAACAAGTATTGAGCCTGACTAAACCTGATTTATCAGCAATGGTTAACAGACCAAAAACTGGCCCAAAAACATTCTTCATTTTTCATAAACTTTATGTTAATGAACTCCATTAATGAACTAATGGTGGAAGAGTACAGGGTTGTATATCTCACCAAATATACAAAAAACGTCATCTAGATACAATCTGCAACATCGTGCATCAAAAATGAATCAATAAACAAATGGTAAAATACTCAAATAAATATCAAGTAAATATCAAGAGGGGAAAATGTACAGGGATGTTTGTTTTTGGTTAGACTCAAATTCTACCGTTACCTCTTACCTCTGGTGTTTTCATGAACGAAGCAGTAATATTTTCAGTTTGCCCTGTGTTCCGAATTAATAGTCTTGTGCCAGTCCGACTTTGTGTACTTACCATCTGCGCCCACACCTGTACCTGCACCATGGGGCACACATTCAGCCTTGTGGGTGGGCCCCTGCATTTTGCAATACACCAGTGGCAAGAGGTACATTTTCCTGGTTTTTTCATGAAACAAACTGAGGTGAATAGAGGAGTTAGGGTGAGGCATAAACTGACCGGCACAAGACTGTTTCGTAGGGAGACAGACCGAAAAGAAAGTTGCTCTTCTCTACCTTGATCATGAAGACAAATGACAGCTCAAGTCTTACCAAAAACTAATGCCCGTTTAAAACAGACATGTTCTAAAAGACTACTCAGTTAACATAACAGATCACACATACTGACCCCTTGATCGTCCACTGGGTCCTCGAACCCCTGTTCTTCCATGAGCGCCCGTCTGAACTGTGGACAGCGGCTTTTCGATCCTGGGATCAAAGAACAGTCTTTACAATGACAATGAAATACATGGCTAAGTGCCATGTAAAATTATATGTGTAACTTACAAGAATAATAAGGGGCTTGTGAGATGCTGCAAACTAGCCACATAGCGAGACAATTATGAGACCTCTATAGCTAGCTAATTTACTAGCAGGACCACTGAACACTGGAAATCTCAGACTCATCCTTCTTAAATAAAAAAATATTTTGTAAAATTCAAACATGAGCCACAGACAGCAGGTTTACCAACTGAGTTAGGAGAGAAGTTTGATAAATTTGGCAACTGGCTAAATCAGGCGAATGGCTAAATTTAGCCTCTAAAAATGACAAGCATGTATTTTCCATCTCTGTTATTGTATGAAGAGACTATGAATAAGTAGCGTGAGCACAGCTCCAATTTTTTTGGTTTGATCATGAGATGCCAGACAAATGATAAAATGTTCCCAAGATTTGCTCGCATAGCGAGTACAGGCTGTAACATGGTGAAATCTGCTAGCCCAGTCGCACCCAGTACTTGTATATGTCTCATCTCCCTCTGTCCCCATACCCACGCTTCCCTGCAGAACTCTCATCCAGACTGCCTCTAGCGTTCTCGCCGATTGCATCTGTTGCCACGTTATTGCAGCGTGTTTAAACAACCCTTATTTACCACAGTAATTTATGTTATGTACAGGTACATGACACAATATTTTTCACTTTAAAATGTGTAACAGTATGTTTTTGCATGGTCCCTTTGTCCTTTGAGGGGTTTTTCGCTATTATCCGCGTATTCAGCCATCCGCTGTATGTCTTGGAACGTATCACCCACAGATCCGAGGGGACTACTGTATATTAAAGTTGTGTCTTATGATTCAGATAATAGCGATATTTTTTAAATGCTGGTATTGGTGCTTACCTGCGCATTTTCACATTGCCAATGTCAGTGTAGAGGTTCAACAGGGGTCGAATGCACATGGGATGGGCCATGATCTCGTTCAGCTGGGGTCGATTGGACGGGTCCAGGTTCAGCATGTTCAGAATGAGCTGCCGAAGCTCTGGACTGTACCGGTCTGAGATTGGAGCAAAGGTGCCGCTCATGATCTTCAGTACCAGGGCAGGAAGATTCTATTGGAGAAGACAGCTCATGTTTATATGTGATCTTCAATGTTCCTCAAGCCAATCAATGATGAAACTCCACAACAAATGACTTTTAATTACACACAAAATACACTGCACAGTGGCGCAGCGTCCCCCAGAGCAATTCCTTCATGCTAGGCCACCCTGACAGTAAAACTAACCAGGTACACATTTTACCCTGAGAGCCACAGACGCCATTTGTCACTTACTTAATAGAGCATATGTTACTTATAACACAACAGTTAATGAGTGCAGATATGACATGTTATTCACTGATGTACTAGCTGAAATGATAGCCTGTATTTTGGACTACCTTAAGGGCATGAATTCTTACTTCCTGCTAAACACACAAAATAGCATATCTGTTGATGTGTGATTGACCCGGAGTCACTATAACAATGTCATCTCAAGGGAATATCAATCAGTAGTAGTATTTTATTCGGTATGTGGGCGGCATCCTTGCACTAAGAAATAATGCATTAGGTGATAATGCCACATAGGAACCCTTACTGATGTTGCTAATAGCATAAACACTGCGATCTAAAATTAGAATTAAACATTTGAATTCCGTCTTTTCCACCCCATGTGTTGATTCTGACAGGGGTATAAAACCACAGTGTTACAACTACGACCACCCAACTTTAACAAAGTAATGATGGAGGAAAATACCACAAGCTGACATGTAAGGAATATAGCATGATACATATACTGTAAAGGCTAACTCCTTGAACAAATGACATAACTATATAACAAAGAATTGCCTATACAAAGTACAGGAGGTCCTCGGGTTATGACAGTCTCGACTTGTCATTTCATTTCCCATAAATTACTTAAAAAACCTAGTTTTTTTTACCACTGTTTCATTTAATTACTGTATTTTATATGTCCTTCATGTGTTGTGTGTACAGTGTGAGTGACTTAAGGTGTTAATTCAGGTATAATTTAGGTATAAATTCCGACTTACGTCAAAAATCGACTTATGACACATTGTAGGAACGGAACTCGTTCGTAAGTCGAGGACCTCCTGTATTGGTAATGTATTCGGAGAAAGGGGAGACGTTTCTTACTGCTGCCTCAAAGGCTCTCTTGAGGCTGGCTAATTCATACAGCACACAGCCAAGAGCCCAGATGTCACTCTTCTGGTTATAGGGCTTGCCTTCACATAGCTCAGGGGAGATGTAGCATGGAGTACCCACAACCTGCAAGTATGAAGGAGAGCCAATGCAAAACAAGAGAGAGATCATGTCCCCATATAGTAGATGTATCAGTGGCATAAAGTGATTTTACTCATAGTAACTCTGGTCACCTCTATGCAGGTGGGCAGCTGTCACTCACAGTGTATGCTTTACTCTTGCTGACAAGAATCTTGGAAATCCCAAAGTCGCCAATCTTCACAATCATCTGATGTTTGTCCAGCAGTATATTCTGGGTCTTGAGGTCCCGGTGTAGGATCAGTTTGTTGTGCACATGATACAGAGCTAGCAGGATCTGCACAAAGAAGTGCAGTATGGTGTCCTCATCCAGCAGGGAGTTACAGCGCTTCTGGATGTATTCAGCCAGTGTTCCACCTACATTCACCCACAAGGTACACATACCACACCATAAAAAAACTTCACTCATAATACATTAAACATTATAGCATGATCTGTCAGCTAGATTAAGGCAAAACACTGACACCGTCTTTCTAAGTCAACGGAGGAAAGACATTAATGTTGAATTGACCAGACAGATCAACCCTATCAACAACTGTTTTGGATAGGTTCTGTTATGATCTGCAAGAAGCAATACAAGAAACATTTTCTTATCCATGGATTTTTCAGGTGCATATAGCATGAGTTACATTATTCAATATAGTGTCTTTGGTAAGATTAAAGAGATACTCAACAGCTACATATATGTTCATTTAAAAATATTCAACGGTAACAGTCCTTAAATGAGACTGAAAGTGAAAGTGTTGGCAAACTTATTCACCATTTTTCATTTTTAAACATAAAACAAACTGACAGGAAACACTGTGAGAGTGAGTGTGATTATGGATGCTAATTGTGTGACGAGATAAGAATGAGAGAATGTATGAGGTAAGTGTCAAAGCATGTGTGAGAATGTAGTGTAGTTGTATGAGAACAGAAGTGCAACTGTACTTTAAAACACGGTGAGAATAATAACTGCAAAAAATGAAAAGCCTACTGAAATTCTGCAGTGTGCATAAGTCATGAAACTCCAGATTTGCAGCACTCCTTTTCTCAGGTGGCGGTCTTTTCAGATAATAATAATTACTCTTCATCATAAGGCTTACTGAGGACAGAAAGGACTGGATCCTGAAAAGAATTATCCAGCCCTGGCCACTTCCTCTTTGATGCAGACCTTCGAGGATGAGGATGGGGGGTTCAGTATGGCACTGCCTGGGGCCACTGCAGAGGCTGTGCAGTGGGGGGAGACCACACTGCCTGGGGCCCCTGCAGAGGCTGTGCAGTGAGGGGAGACCGCACTGCCTGGGGCCCCTGCAGAGGCTGTGCAGTGGGGGGAGACCGCACTGCCTGGGGCCCCTGCAGAGGCTGTGCAGTGGGGGGAGACCGCACTGCCTGGGGCCCCTGCAGAGGCTGTGCAGTGAGGGGAGACCGCACTGCCTGGGGCCCCTGCAGAGGCTGTGCAGTGGGGGGACACTGCACTGCCTGGGGCCCCTGCAGAGGCTGTGCAGTGGGGGGAGACCGCACTGCCTGGGGCCCCTGCAGAAGCTGTGCAACGATATTATTTGCACACTATAAGCTTCGAAACAAAAAATAACTTTTGTGAACTGACATATGTCCAGACAAATGCCTTTTTTGTCAGGTCTTTATATGGAGCCAGAGACGGGTCGTACAGTTCTGGGAACTGTGAAACAAGCAGCACAAGTTTCTCCTCCATTACAAATGTTTCTCTGATACTGTTCCTAAAACCAAGACAACACTGGTTTTGCACTGAGCAGTCACAGCAAGAGGAGGTCAACTCATTAAACTTTCAGCGCAGCTGCACTTGACCTTGCGATGTGCTGTGCAAGCTGCAAGGTGTAGCAGTCAACGTCTCAGCTTTTGTGCTGACGCCTCCATTGATTTTCATTGGTCCAGGGAGTGTAAGGGTGTGTGTGAATGTTCTGTGTGAAGAGCCCATTAATCTGGATTCCTGCTAATTTGGGCCTCAAGATCAAAAATCTTGGAACTCTGCAGGTGATCAATGAGTTGGTAACTGTCGCAGGTTAACTCATTCTAGAAGTCTCTCTCAAGATATAAGATCATCTGTCAACTCTAAAATAGCTTTGGCCACATTTTACTCCCTTAACTAAACACTGCTTTCCCTGAATAAAGATTTATACTGATACAATGCTAACAGCTAAAAAGTGCTAATTTTGCTCAGGTGGCAACGAACAGAAAAGACATACATGAAGCACAAGAAATGCAGTTTCAATACAGTAGAACTAGACTGTGAAGCAAACAAAAGCAAACACAGATATATCTCTTATCAGTCTCAATGGAGAATTTCTCACATTTTTTAAATACACAAATTTGTGTCACAATTTTACAAACATCATTACGCACTGTGAGCTGCGAGTACATGAAAGGACTCAGGGTGACGGATACCTGGTGCATACTCCATAGCAATCATCAGTGCCTTGTCTTCCAGAAAGTTCTCATAGTACTCAATGATGTTGGGGTGGTTGAGCAGTTTCAGCACCTGGCACTCATTCTGGGCTGCGAGCCGTTCGTCCCGGGTCATCTGCTCCACAGGGATCTCCTTCAGGATCACCAGAGCGCCGTCGCTTTTTCGGCGACACAGGTGAACAATTCTGCCTCAAAGGATCAGAGCGGTGGAATGGTTAGCCCTCTGCTCATGAAGTAAAATTTAACGATGTTCCGCTGAAAATGACCATGTATTTATTATGGGTTTAATATTATGCAGGCTGATGTGCGAGGGTAACATAATACCTTTCTATCTTTTCAATATCACAAGATTCCACAAGTACTTCTTAAGGAAAATTCAAGAACTTTGCAAGAAATGCCACTTTAAAAGATGTTATAAACTGATTATCGCATAATGAGACAAGCACTGTAAATCGTTTCGTTCAAACTGAAATAAGGTTCTCTAACTGTATGATTATATGAACAGAATACTGATGTAACTTAAATTACAAAACTTTGTATTTTCATTGCACATGACATGTACAGCTATAGAAAGAAGTGTTTTGCTGAAGTGCATAAACAATGAAAACAACTAAATAAATCCTCTTCACCCCATACAATTCTCTGTTATTGAGATGCAAAATTAAGAGTATTAATTTAAAATTAAAGTATCTTTGACATAATTTTTGGTGGATGTGGAACTATAAGCAGCTGTCCTCCTTAAGGATCATTAGGATTATGTTTCTCATGGCATTGTTGCACAGGTAGGGATACCAGTAACCTTCAGCAACTTTCCATCGTAATTTACCATACATTTTTTTATTTATAGTTAGTTATAATACGTGAACTGAAGTTTACTGTTCAGTGTGCTGATGTCAGTCTCACTTTGGATAATAAAGTTTATTGTTAAACTGTAAAATACCCTGCCTCCATTACATATCTTTGAGGGATTTTTGCAAAACATGTGTTGTGACGAGCTACTGTACCTCAAATTGCTGAAAAAGTTAATGCTGGTTCTGATAGAAAGGTGTCAGAACACACAGTGCATTGCAGTTTGTTGTGTATGGGGCTTTGCAGCCACAGACCAGTCAGGGTGCCCATGCTGTCCACTGCCGAAAGCACCAACAATGGGCATGTGAGCATCAGAACCAGACCATGGAGCAATGGAAGAAGGTGGCCTGGTGTGATGAATCATGTTTTCTTTGACATCATATGGATGGCCGGGTGCGTGTGCGTCACTTATTTGGGGAACACATGGCACCAGGATGCACTATGGGAAGAAGGCAAGCCGGCGGAGGCAGTGTGATGCTTTGGCCAATGTTCTGCTGGGAAACCTTGGGTACTGCCATTCATGTGGATGTTACTTTCACACGTACCACATACATTGCATTGATGCAGACCAGGTACACCCTTTCATGGAAACGGTATTCCTTGATGGCAGTGGCCTCTTTCAGCAGGATAATGTGCCCTGCCACAAAGTAAAAATGGTTCAGGAACAGTTTGAGGAACACAACAACGAGTTCAAGGTGTTGACTTGGCCTCCAAATCCCCCACATCTCAATCCAATCGAGCATCTGTGGGATGTGCTGTACAAACAAGTCTGATCCATGAAGGCCCCACCTCACAACTTACAGGACTTACAGGATCTGTTGCTAACGTCTTGGAGGTGCAGCGTTACAAGGCAGTGCAGAGCCTCCTCGTGGAGTCAAATCCATTTCCCCATTTAGCTAAGTTAGCTAAACGCTACCTTGGAGTCCCAGCGACATCTGTTCCTAGTGAGAGGGTTTTCTCTACTGCAGGGGACACAGGCACCACACAAAGAGCAAACCTTTCACCTGAGAATGTAGACATGATGGGGTTTTGAAGAAGAACTTCAAACTTAATTGAAGCATTTCCAAGAAAATGTTTAGTTAACTGAGTGCACCAACCACTTAGGGCTGTGCGATATGACGATATATATATATTGTGTGATGATACAAAAGCATCTATCGTTTCATATTATGCTCAATCGTTTATTTCATTGTGTCACAACTCATACTCTTTGCAGTAACATTTTTCGCCACTTGGACATCGCTTTGCGTTCTTCCACATGGCATGGATGCAGGCAGGAAATTTGCATGAAGGCAACACAAACAAACATGGAGGAGAGTGAACGTGACACAGAACAGGGTAAATCCAAACAGGTGAGGGACTCCGACCAGTCAAGACAAAACAAGGATCTTGAACCTAAAAGCGGGGCAACTTCTGTCGCATGGACATGGTTTGAGTATGAAAAGTCTGAAACGGACCAGAAAACCGTAATTTGCATATTATGCCACAGACAGATCCCCACAACAGACTCAGACTCTTACCACCAACGCAACAATTATGTCAAACAGTACAGAGGAGAGCCTGAAAAGTACAGTCGAGTGCTCAAAACAAACCCCAGACTCACACTTTCCAAGAGGCTTTTTTCCCGCTGCACACTTACATAAACAGGTATGTGTCGCTTAACCTACACGATTCGTTCTGTGAAATAGGACGTTATGTGATTTGGACATTGTGCGAACACCATATTATGTTATATACTGAGCAAAGCTATATTGGATACTGTAGTGTGTTGTACCTCACTCAATTTCAATTAAATAAAGTTAACTACACACCCGAGTGGAAGCACTTTCGTTTATTGCTTGCTCACCTCAAACATGGACAGTTTTACTGGTTACATGCATGATGTTCTAATGGAATTAGAATACAGAATCCAAACATAGGTCCTTCTTGTAGCAGTTGTAAACATTACATGGTGTACCTGTATTAATTAAATAGCCAAGATACTGTACACATACATTACTGTATTTCAGCTAATGTATCTGGCAAGGTAATACATGGGTTAAGTAGGTTAATACTGTACTATACTGTATACATAATAATACAATGTAAACATTCGGACATATATGCAATCAGACGTTGCCAGAATGGACATTATGAAGCGCATACCTATATTTTGTTATAACCTTAATTGAAAATTTGCACAAAGCTTCAAAATAAAAGGAGAAAAATAATCAAATGTAAGTACCTTTTATTTGTCGAGTATGTAATTCAAAATGTGATAAGAAATAGGCCTTTCCATGTGGTCATTTTATATAAATTATTTATTGATTGAATTTACAAAAAATGTGCTATATCGTCATATGTATTGTTATCTGGATATGAAATGAACTATTTCGGGATATGAGGTTTTAGTCATATTGCACAGCCCTACAACCATTGTTTATTTCTGACTGGTCTTCAGAGAAGTTATTAATATCGTGAATTTGGAGAATCGTTACACCCCAAGCAGTGATTGTGGCAAATTCAAAATTTTGATCCTTCAGACAACTAATCTGGTACTCTTTGGTTATTGTTTTGGGAAATGCACATAAAGGTGTGACAGGCTAGTGAACCAAAGACAAACTGGTGCCAAGCTGAGCCAAACTAAAGCTGTCAGAGGAATACAGGCCAATAATCTGCAATATATTTTTATATTTTTTCTTGCTACCAGATCCTTTCATGACCAGATGTCAAGCAGTGTTAATTTTGGCAGCTATTTTTGATTTAGTCTTTGTCTTCGATGAAAATGCTATTATGATTATTATAAATGCTAAATGATTATTAGCATTAGTCACATTTTAGTGACACTTATATCCTTCATAGTTTTAGTCTTGATTTAGTTGACGACAACTTAAAACCGTTCATTCCAGTTTTAGTCAACAGAAAGCCATTACTTTTAGTCAAAAGGTTTTCTCTCTTTAAACTAATTCAATTAGGCTAATACAGGTATCGGAAATTGGAATCAAGGTGACAGGTTGCATCAAGTGTTGAAACTCTTTAAGCAACATTTCACTCTCAACACTTTGACTTATGTAATATCCGCATTCCTTACCTTAGTTGGACCAGACCTCCTGAAGGCCTACAGATGAATTCAAATTAATTAAATGTTGGCTAATCCCTTTAAGATATTATTTCACTAATAGCATTATCATTAATATTAATGTAACAGAAAATCAAATTTAGAAGATTCAGATTATGTGACAACACAATCCAACCAGCCTATTATATATGCCTATCTGGCCTTAGAGCTAAGAAATCATACACAAATACCTTCCAAATAAATTGCTGTATAATCCTAAAAACGACAAATTGCAGTTTGACTGGATAGTAATTGCAATGCATGTTCAGGGCTCACCATGAAGCTTTTTCTGGTAAGGACAAGTAAGTAAAAAAGGATCAAGCATAATTACAAGTTGCTTGTCCAAATATACAAATAAACTCGCAGGCTATAAATGTTACAACAGCAACACATGACGCACATTTAGACACATTGGGGAACAGAACAGGTCTGAAAAGACGGTTTTTTCCCCATATGTTTCAGTCAAATGAAAGGACAATATGTGATAAAGCATTTCATTTGTCTGACCAAGAACTTTACTTGTCCCAGTGAAGCCTTAATGTTAGTTGTCAAGCCCTGCACGTTTCACTCACTAGCTAACACATGAAACAAGCCAATGTTAGCCTAGAAGCCAGGCTCATTGATTAGCTATTGCAAACTGAAAACAAATTCATTTTTTTATGCTTAGTTAACATTAGTTAAATTTTATCATTTAACGTTACAGTTAGCTAATTTACCATGGCATAAATAGCAGGGTAGTGCGCGTTAAAGTGTCTCTTCAGATTTGTCGTATTCTTCCCACCAAATTTGTAGCCACAGGGCGTCTCTCCGTCTCCCGTTAGTACAGTGCATTGTGTTTTCCTTTCTGCTGAATTATAAACAAATGTGTCCATAGATCTAGGTCTATTCTTTTTTTCTGACCAAACTCTTTTTGCATTGAAGCTATCATGTTGTTAAGGTTAGGCTGTCATTAACTCGCTGTTGGTTTTGGACATCATCACCTGTATGGCAGGGATTCTGGGAATCTGCACACATCCCTGTCATTCAACCAATGACAGCAGTTCATTGCTTATATTTTGACAGACAGAGTAGACCAGGGGCAAGCAACTTTTTGACTCAGGGGGCCACATTTGGTCTTGAATACCGGGGGGGTGGGGGGGTTGTCACAGTTTTTTTTTTTTTTTAATACTTGATGTTACATTGCTTTCAACAAACACTGCTCCACGCACCTCAATTAAAAAGTTATTAAACCAAAAATATTTTTGCATGTGCACTAATGTTCAAGTGAATCACATTGTTTTCCAAAGGACTGACCTATGCAATGTCCCTCTGTTTATTCACACAAAGTCTTGACATAATTATTAGTAAATACAAAAATACAGAAAAACAGGCTATCACTTTCATATTTTACAGTACATCAGTGCCTTACCTCATGTTTTCACATTTTTGTCCTATTACGTTCAGTAACATTTCAATGTAACATTTACTATTTTCATTTCCAGTATATTTTATGTGGACAAGGTATCCTTGACATCACTTACAGAACATTTTTTCACAAATACATTAATTTACTCAGACCTCTCTTTTACTACCCTTCAGCATCTACTGGCCCATGGCTAGTGAATGTGAACAGTGAAGTTGCTCCCCCTATTTTACAAGCTTATCAAAGTCATGTGCTATTTTTTAGGTTGAAAGATGCAGTATGGCAGACAAGTTTTCCTCATTCAGTTCAGATCCGTTCTTTGACTTATTGTAGGTCATAACCAAAGGTTTGCTAATGCATGTAAATGGAGCCAAACAGCACCAACCTACTCTGAGCCAGCTGTCGTGCATGAGCGAACTGTGTTTCACTCAATGAGGCATAGAACTCAGGCAGAGTGATGGTTTCAAACGAGTGAGGTGTCACACTGGAGATCAATAAGCTTCAGCTGCATGCACAAATGAATTGTTCCCCTGCAGTTTTACGTTAAGGTCATTTAAATGGCCCAGGATTTCACTGGCAAATGCAAAGTCCTGCAGCCAGCCCTCATCATGCAGTCCAGGGAAATCCTCAGCTTTACCGACGCTGTCTGTTAACATGTCAATCTTTTCTCTCAGATCCCAAACCCGCTTAAATATTCTCCCTTGACTTTACCGGCAAACGTCTGAATGATAAAGTAAGTCACCATGCTCTGCATCAGTGTCCTCTAACAGCTGAATGAACTCACAGTGATTGAGTCCTTTAGCTCTGAGCAAGTTTACCAGTTTCACAACCTCTCTAACAACATGGCTCAGTCCAAGTTCAGATTTACAGAGAGCCTGCTGGTGGACAATGCTCTGTTCTGTTTGTCTGTTTGAAAACAGAAACACTCTCCTAGCATATCAAGCATACCGCTTTAGATCCAACAGATGTAAAAAAAAAAAAAAAAAAAAAAAATATTTCATGCTCCATTCTCATTTTAAGAAACACTTTTCTTGTTTTGGAAAGGTTCGGACTTCGTCCACACACTGCAGGATGCTGTTAGCCGCTCACAAGTGGCAGGTACCCAAGGTCAAGAGTCGAACAATGGGAAAGGTCTATAGAGCGTATATAGGAACAGCCAGGGGCTCCTACTTCTACTGCCACCTACAGGAATTATGCTGTACTGAAAGATATAATTCATGCCTTTACAGCATCTGACCTCATACCATGTTACGGCTGGGCTTTAAAATGTTATCATGATAAACTGAGACTTTTTGGTGATAAAGATAACATGTCCAGATAAAATTTGAGGTCTCAAGTCTTAATGACACATGACTGACTTTCAATAAATACAAATAGCAATTAGGTCAAACACATCAATCAAAATGGTTGTGCTCTTTTACTGAATTATTGCCAAATCACTGAATGCAACTTCCTTTTTTGGATTAAATCAGTAAAGTTGCCATCTGCAACTTTGCTTGTCCTGCTCTCCATTTTCACCAGTACGTTAACTTCCATGGTGGCCGCAGACTCTGCCTACGCAATTCTTGCAATGCAATAGACTGGTTCTTGAGAAGTAGGCTACAAAGCATATTTAAAGACGCATCAAGCTAAATGCATATTTATCATGGTTAAATCACTATCTACTGTGAAAATGAAAATGACGATAATATTGTCATACTTGTGATGTCGCACAGACCTGTACTGCGTTGAAATTGTTTTTGTTAAAACATCATGGGCCGGATTAAAAGTCCCAGTGGGCCAGTGGGCCTTGGTTTGCTTACTGTAGTCAAAGTTTGTATTATCTAAGATCTATTTTTAGCTCGTCAACATCTCATTTTAGTCATGGAAAAAAGGTTGTTGACAAACATTTTTTGTCATAGTTTTTGTTAACAGAATTAACACTGATGCCTGGGAATTTATAAACATTATACAAATTGGAGCGTTTCAACATAACTGCTAGGCCTGCACAATTTGAGGAAAATCTGCAATGTGCGCTAACATTGCTCAATATTGCGATGATGATATGACTTGCGATAAATAAACAAATACTGAAGTGTGCATATTAGCTATACAGTTCCGATGTCTGTCAGCTTTAATGAGTACATTGTTAACACAGACCCCAAACATTGAATAGCCTATGTCCACTGAATAAAGAAATTAAATAAATTATTTCAAACATTCTTGGCAAATGCTTCTGTTTTCATCCATCTTGTGCCAGTCCAAGAATTTTACCTCTAGCAGCACAACGAATGCCCCTGGGTCAAATGTTCTCATGATGAATGTAGGGGTGTAAAGACATGTTTATTCATGCTGAACTGTCACAGTACAGACATTACGGTTCAGTGCATGCAGTCGTATGGAGAATATGCGGTGACCTGTGTGCGAAGATTGATGAACATAATGCAGAACCAAATTTCAGAAGCATGAGTTCCACCCGGTAACCTTAAACTGTAAACCGTTAGCAAGTTAGCAACATTCCATGCAAAGCTGAGCTGAGCTCAAGCTGATTGGCGTCTAAGTCAGTCACAATATGGAGGCAAATAACACACAGGATCTAGAAGACCCGCCTGCCTCTTGCACTACTGTCTTATGAATAAATGAAAAGAAACTTAGCCATATGCATTTGGGGCTTTTTGTACCGAACCGTGATGTCCAAACCTGAAACAAACTTCTGTGTACCATTACACCTCTGGCTCCGTGAGAATGCATGGTACATGTAAATAAATGATTTTCCTAGTTCAATGCGTTTCAGCCTTTTGTGATGTGTTTATCATGCATGTTCAAATCGCGATGACAATGAAAATACGATTTATCGGTCAGCACTAATAACTGCATTATCAAAAAGAGCAAGTGTCAAAATATTAGGAGCTTACCATCACTAGCCAAATAAAATTAGCCACCCTCTTCAATGAATAAAACTCTTCATAAGCATGTGACTTATCTGCAATGTGAATATTCACATTCCAAAAGAAATCTCTTCTATAAAAAGACAACCAGTTATACAATCCAGTTTATACCAGCGCCAAAGATATATTTTAATCTTAATTTTAATGTTAATGAAAACTGAACCTTCTTTTTTCATGCGTTTTCTCACTGATTTCATGTTTCAGAACCCAGGTTTACATGACTTTTTTTTTTTTTTTTTACACTGTTCTATGACATACAAAAGTATTGTATTTTGTGACCACTATCTGGGCACTTTGTCTATTACAATCTAATCAATGCGGATATGTTTCAATGAATTTTTTTCTTGTTGCAAACCAAATACAGTACATTTATACCATAAATTGGATGAATTTCTCAGAAAATGATGTTGCATGAGTTCCTACCATATCACTTCCTAACTGCAGAATCAACTGCAGAACAGTCAGGGATGGTGGGTGTTGAAAACCATTTTCCTATGTTGACATGAATATTAATATTAATATTAATGTGAATATTAATCTACATTAAGCACAATAACACAACAGTTCAGATATAGTCAAATTTCTACTATACACAAACATTTAAAAGTACAGAGACTTAAATGGTTGAGATATACCTCTATATGTGAGAAATGTATTAACATTCTATATTCACACGTGGTTACATGGTCCTGACACTTTTAATTCTGCTAGATAAAAATTGCTGCTGGTAACATTTTTATTACAGTAGTGTTACATGTTGGGAAACCATTATGAATATACACAAGACATTCTAGTGTATTTAAAAAATACATTTTACATTCAGTTATTTCATGTTTTTTATATTAACTACACTCCTTACACATCAATGGCCCATGTACATCATTGTAGCTCAAAGAGATATTATAGAGTAAAAATGATGAAAACATTGTTAAAGAGACTTCTCTACCTTTTTCTAGCAAAATATGATATGCTCCGAAAAGATGATACAGGGACACACTGCTTTCGTTTTATCTGAGGCTTAAATACCCACATGAATCTGATATTGCTAAAAATGAGATTCTATTTCAGGACAAATGTCAAAACCTAAGAGTATAGATTTCTCTGAGAGGAAAATTATTCTTAAATTAAAAATTCTGCTTCTTTGCATGTGAGACACAGGCTGTCCCATATAAAAACATTTTATAGCTACATTTGTGGCTATATAGCTACATTTTGAATTGAATCTTACATTCTGAGGTAAGCCTACTGCTCACATAAAATTCAATTTCATAGCAAGTTCACTAAGCCATAAAAAATAGGTTCTCCCTTCATACATCATACTCTAGACTTCCAGAAACCACTTTGGATTGTAACAAATGTTAACAAACAGAAACTGTCAAATGTCCAGACACTGGTTCTCGCCATCCAAGATATAACAACTATTTTAAGTCGTCTTAGGATGTCACAAAATTAAGATTCGTCGCTAAACCCAATGCTGTCTCCGTGCCAAACTCGCATAACTCGCGTTTTTATAGCCTGCAGCCACTGAGGTTTTCTGGGTTTATCAAAGCTCACTTCCATTACATGAACATTTGAGAGACAAGAGAGGATTTCAGCTGTTCGTATAGACCGAAGTTTTAGTCGAGGGAGAGAAAACTAAAACGCACCCTCTTTTGGAAAACTCGTTCATACTGGACAAATTCCAAAGCATACCTTTATTGTAGATAACTAACAGGCTATGAATTCTAAAAAAAAAATGGTAAAGGATGTGGGCGGATAAGTCAGCGTCAGCTTTTCCGAATTATTACGCACGCAAATACCTGATTTTAAATCGGTTAAAAAGTTGGACAACTGAAGTGTGCAGCTATTTGCTAAAGCCGTCTGGTAACTTAACCTAGTGTAATCTGTGTAACGTTAACGTTTCTTTCCATTGAAGTCATATGAAATGGGTTTAGGTTATAGTAATACACCGGTTACGTTTGCCATGTTACTAAAAATAAACCAAGCAAGACAGACTGACGATTAGTAAATACTTAACATATCTATTTAGCTGTTAAATAGGTACCTAATGAAATTAATAGCCGGTATTTAACCTGGCCTCTACCTAATGAAATTCTCTTATGGTTACGGCTATTTTTTTTTATCAGCTGTGATTGAGTGAATGTTGCAGATAATAGGATACTAGTAATGTCGCCTCTGAGTATAAATTATAAGAGGTCTTTACTTACCTTTTGGCACCGCAAACATCTGCTAACCTGGTAGTCGGCTATAAAATTAAAAATTCGACTAACTGCATTGTCTGCTGCACGGTAACAAAGGCACTCCTGTCAGAAAGCGTTAGTGATAGTTATTTGGCTATTGACTATATCTCTATATCCCTATCATAACAGTTTGTATGTTAGTCAATGCAATTTAAACAACCAAAACTGTACAGAATCTTTGTCACAACGAAGTAACATTAAATAGTTACATAAATTCCAATCGAGCTGAAGTCTGAGAAAAAGTATGTAAACGATTAAAATATTTATGTGCATTTACCCAAAAGCTCCTCTTCCCACCACTTTCATTTTTTCATATTTTTCCATTTTTACTGTTCATTAATAACGCTAACCGTGAGGAAAGCCTTAACATAAACGTGAGGAACTTTGTGAGCTTGGCAACAGTTGCTTGCAACAATTGGAGACTTCCGGTTTGAGTGTTTCAAAATAAAAGTGCCTGTTAAAAGCAAAAAGTATATACAGAAAAATTATGCATTTTGTTGAAATTTGGTATACTCTGTCTGGTCCTTTGTTTCCCAAAACTGGTCCAAGGCACTCATTGTTTATGCTGGGTTTTGTTGCAAACAATCTCTGTTAGTTAACGTTGTGAAAGACATGTTCAGAACAACCTTCAGCAGTTTTAATACAATGCAGGTTCAGCTTGTTGCCATTTGCAATGTTGTTGACCTCTTCATTTTCCACAAATAGTTTCATTTTAATGGCCCCGGTGTCCACACTTTCAGCACCCAGGGACATAATATTTTCATCCTCCTGTTTATAATTAATTACAAATGCAAATTAATTATGAATGCAAAATCTTTCTGAGGGAATAAGTTTTTCTATGAGACATTCATTCTTAATTGAATGCATACAGATGTCTGACATAGTATGGCCTCAAGAAAGAAAAACGTTCTTCAGTTGTCATTGTAAAAATGTAATAAGAAAATTAACAGCCAGTTAAAATTGAGAGGGTGCTAGTACAGTTGGAATGAAAACATATGCACACAGCAGGTCCCCAGCACCAAGTTTGGGAACTACTAGGTTCTGGTCTGTTGCTAAAAATGGTTTTAAGATTCCAGGGAGTATTTCACAGCAATAACTATAACTAACTCAGGTTTGTTAATCCAGAGTTTTCGCAAGTCTGTAGTTTTCTGTTCCAAAAACCGAGACCAGATTAACTGTACGTCAGTTATGGAAATTTATGTTCTGAGGCTAACCTTGGGTGTAGGTGAAGTGGGATTAATGCCTTTACAAGCTTTATCCTAAATTTGGGTGTAGCTCTGGGTTACCAATATCATAAAATTGGTTCATTTTTTAATTGGGTAAATTGCTATGGCATCATATGGTTGAGCTGTGTATTTCACTCAATAAATATTAATGGCTGCTGATGTGGATTAAGAATTAATCTTTGTGGTGATGGGATACTTGGAGATTTAATAGTAACTGGAGAAATGGTTTTGGCATATTGTATTTCTAAGAGCTCTTTGTAGAGTGGAAGGGTTGATCTTCCTAAAGTTTGTAAGACAGGTTGTTGCTCTCCCATAATTGTAACAATATGGAGCATGAAACATGCCACAATAATTTAAATAATTATTTAAATAATGTCAAGTCATGTAAGTTTCTGGGGGTGGGTACAACTTTTTTTAAAAACTGTTGCGGTTTGTTAATTACATTAAGCCATATACAGCCACTCCAAATTGAGAGGCTATACATAGTATTTGTTATGTTTAGTACAATTGATTACTATAATCATGAGTACTATGTTCTGTCATCAAACACTGCATGGGAGCAGTTTAAAGTGGCCTTTAATATGTTTGAAATCTTTTACAGAAACATCTTTTTAAGAACAGATTAATTTTGAATGGGCCATTTATAATCAAAAGACATTCCAGGATGGAGTGCTAGGTGTTGGGTGCCAGGTGTTGGCTTGCATGTATGTTTGGAGTTCTGCTGAACTGGTTCTTTTGTCTTGTTAATAGACCGCTCATCAAAACACTTCATCTGGAGGGGAGGGTGACTGAGGGCAAAGCAGCTAAGAAATGGAAAAATCTTAAAAAAAAAATACAAGGTATGACAAGGACTGATTATGACTTGGTTAACAGGCTTGTTTTAAACCAAATAACTGACCTTATACAGTCTGCAGTATATTACTTGGTACCATCGTTTCCAGTGGCATTATTGTAATTAGTTGCAAATCTGTCGACCTGTGCTGTCTCAGCTACACTGCGCTGAATTCATGTAGAGTTTAGAATATACTTGATGACAACTTTACAGTTTTACAGCCAAAATGAAAGGTTTTCTGTATATTGCATCAATGTACAAGCTCCTAAAATATAGAGGCGTGTAACTGAGGTTGTTAAAGGAGTAAAGACCTTGAATCTCAGTTCATCTTGATTCTTTGCAACTCTATATATTTTCCCTTACTTTTAAAGTTACTTATGACATATTTAAAGATTGTCATTCCAATGCATTTCTTTAAATCGTGTCATTTAGCTATCCTTCTGGTTAGAAAGTGATTTGAGAACACTGTGAAGATGCAGTTCCAGCGCACCCCCTCCCATCCACAATGTAAAAGGAAACAAAATCAACATTAGTAATCAGTCCATATGATATTAGCTTTATTTGACAGGACCCAACCTGTTGAGTTCTAATCTTGCAGTACTAGCAGTACGGTCTTTGCAGAAAGTTACAAATAAGCATAAATATAATGTAGAATATCATTAAAGAATGTTGTGATTTATTTGGTTTGATGAAAAAGGTACAGTAAATACAAACTATGTAAAAATATGTGGGTTAACAACTAAATCTGTTTTATGAATGAATTACTTCATTAACTATTATGAAGTACTAAGATTAGTTTTATCTGACGTTACTCAAAAGACAAATGTAAATACATTGTAAAGGATCATATAAAGCCATTATTCCAAAGCCACATCACAAATACAAGGTTAACTTGTAAATTTCAATGTAAAAACTGCTGCAGCAATTAGACAAGCATGACTTCTTCTTCTCACAATAAACATGCAATACAGAGTCTGTATAAACTGGAAAAGGTACAATGTACAGGCAACAAACGCAGTCGGCTCCATGGTAACACTAACTTCCTGTTAGCTTGTTGACAAATGTTGAAGGGTGGAGGAAACACAAGGGTCATTCCAATTCGAACAGCCACAGCCACTCCCCTCCCCTCCGTTGCTCTACCTTGCTTGGGAACGCCTCCCTCGCCTGATAAGTCACTAGAAGGCTCACTCGATTGGAGGAAAGAAGTGAAGGGAGCATTTTATTTTGGATTGGAATGCAGCCCAGGCTAGCTAGCAGCAAGTACTCTCTCCAACAGATCACCTTGTTGACTTCGAGAACCGTAGTAGATGACTTAACATCGATGGTGACTGACCAGTACGGTTTTTTGAAAATGGCTTCCCCGCTTTTGAACATCGATGCTAAAGATGGTCACATTAAGTTGGAGAGGGCACACAGCTCACTTGCACTAAATCCAGATGGAAATCGCCCTCGCCTAATTATCCTACAACTGCATTGTTTCACTGGCAAGCAACGGGTTCAGGATGCGACTTGGCATGCAGCAATGGGAGGGCATAATTTGCAATATGATGGCTCCAAGACTTCCTTTACCAGAACTTTTTGGCAGCAGTACAATGTAAATGCAGGGGATTTGATAAGGAAGTGACTACAAGAGGTCAGGGCTGTGGTCCAATCTGTAAAATGATCCGCCCTTGCGCACTTTCATTAACCACTTCCATTTGGGGGAATCCCTTTGGAATCTAGAAGTTGTTCATTAGGCACTTGAAGTGCGGTCCAGGCCATTATAAATGCAAGGGAAAGAATACAAGATCAGCCCCTTTATGCTTGGTTTAGCTCAAGGAAATGAGTCTAAAAAGCTGCAGATTTAAGGCAGTGAAATTACCCAGAATGCATCATTTAAACCCCTAACTTCCTGTTTAAAAATTTCAGCTGCTATATTTGCTGCTACTGTTGGGATGGAGAATACAATATATATAGGCTAAATGTATAGAGCTCAGTTTAAAAGATTATACTGCTGAACTAAATTATAAAATTGCATAAGCCAATAAATGTCATTGATTTAGCCAGAAAATCATTTATTTTCCGGCAAATAATATATCTAGTGCAATGTCACAATCATTTTTAGGGTAGGCTAGTACTTGATTGCTAGCCTTAGCTAGCTCGCAGCTGATATGTAGAAGCCAGAAAACAAGCTAACAAGCAGTGTAGGAGTGAGTAGTCCATTTAAAAATAAGTTTAGCTTGGATTCGTAACCTCTTTTTAATGTGTCAAAACCGTGTTTATTGCAATTTCCATATTTTCAATTTGGGGATGTAATTGTCCCACCATTTGTAAATTACCATAAGCTTTTACGCAAAGATTTCTCTGTGATTGTACTTTAAAGGGTCAGATGACCAAACTGAACAGCTAATACAAGTACGACACAGAACAAGGCTCTATTCATGGGCAAAAGAAATGCTTCAAAATTGGCACTTGGGATTGAGTGTTTTTATTGGTTAATTTGGAGAAAAGGAGCACAACAGCTAGTAGTTGGCTATGTTCTTGGTTGCTGTAGCGGCTCTATAGCACAGGGGATGAACAGGATCAGACACAATTTGTCGGGCTTTTTGTTTCACCTGCGTTTTATATATGCATCCCAGTTGTTTCTGCTCTTCCCATTAAATTCACTGGCCATGTTTGTAATACTGGCCAGTCTATTTTTGATTTGATGGAAAACTGTCAAAAACAGAGATATCTGCAATGCAAATTCTTTATAAATTCAGCTGTAATACCATAATTTCCTGGTGATTTATTATTTTCCAAGCAATGTATTGTTTGAAGAACTTCTTCAGAGTTAATATGATAATCACAAAAAGCTCTCTCATCTTCAGAAAGACTTTTACAGTGATTAATAGAATCCAAGAAAGAGGCAACAAGTTCTTCACAGTAACTGGATTGATAAAGTTTTCCATAAAATTTAGCACAGAAGTCTGCGGTCTCAAAAGGGTCCTCAACAATTTTACTCTCAATTCTTAATTTGTCAATGTAAGAGTTTTTTGAGGGACTTTTCTCCTGCCTAAAGAAATAGGAAGAATTTTCTTCCTCTTCTTCAATCCATTTACACTGGGATATGATAAATTTCCCTTCTGCTTTGAATGTGTGTGTGTATGTATATTGTATATGTGTATTGTATATTTGACTGACACTGAAAAATGTTAAATTATATATATATTTTAAAAGAGGAATTATAACCATATATATTAATGACAATAAATGTAATTTGGTTAAGTGTTACGACCAGCAAACAAAAGTGACCTAAAGAATCAAAGTCTGCAGCTAAGACATCCTCCTCAAATCTATTCTTAAAGATACCAACCCCAGCTGAACGTTCTGTGTCGTGTGCCACCACACCATTACCCCACTGTGATTTCCAGAAATCAGTATCTTCCTTAGATGAATGACATTCTTGAAAAAAACAAAAATCATTCACAGTGAGTTTTTTTTTTACCATTAATGTAGGCAAACGGGCCTGGGAACCCTGCTTTCATTCCGTCTTTATTTGCCTGTTCAGCTTAAGGCCACAGCTTGTTCCTGTCGTCCTTGGTTCCCTGAGGAAGGTCCTCCAGTATCCTGATGTTTGTTTGCTTCAGAACAGCTGACGACTTGGCATCCCTCCAGATTTAGTCCCAGTGTGTGCGTGAGACAAATTACACAATTACACACCAAGATGATTTCCTCTTACCAGAACGTGAACACAGTCTGTGCACAATATCCACAGAGTTGGGAAGCTGGTCTGCGATGTCTGGAGATTCTCACTGAAGAGGCTAACGACAAGCTGTTTCCCTTTCTCACCTGCTCACTCATCCATGCCTGCACCTCTCAGGTTCCAATAACTCTAATATGGATCCGATTCTTCACATTTGTCGCGAAGAACAGCATTCTCTCTCTCCAACCTCACGACTTTACCTTCAATGGAATCCACTTTTCAGCTACTGCTTCCATCGGTCTGCCCAAAGAGTCGAGAGAGTCAGCAAAGTTCTTTATTGACGCTCTGTTATTGTTGACACTCGCTATATATATAATTTTTAAAGTTTATATATATATATATATTTATAAAGTTAGATTTTTGTCAGTTTATTAGAAAGTGGAGGCAGCAACACAATAGGAGCAATCTCTGACATCACTCTAGCGTATGGGACTCCCCGTCACAGACCAACTCTCCAATCCCCACCATTTGTTTTAGTCACTGCTCCTCCATTGCCCCGCCCCTTCCCTCATACCCATATGAACAATGAAAGAACTCTCTTTTCTTTGGAAAATCATAGTAACAAGGGTAAATAAACAAGATATGATATATTTTATAGCACACTGGATCTAACAGAGTGTACAGCTGTGACCAGGGCCATAACACTTAGAGATATACTGCTTTATAGCAGCGGTTGATGGTTATTATGTTTGTCAGGCCTGAGGCTAATGCTTAAGGCAGAGTGTAGTATATTGGGACTGGGCAGATGACTATGGTGCTCCAGCCATCCTAAGCAGTAGCTCTACTGTGAAGCTGAGAGGAGGGGAAAAGGGGTGCAGGGTTTACATGGGTCTACAGCCTTGGAAGCAGGGAGAGTAGAGGGCACAGCTGAGGCACAAAGGGAGGAAGGGTATCAAAGACCCAGGGTCCCCTCCTGCAGCTGCAAGCCCAGCAGAGTGTTCCCTGCCTGGACACACTGTGACACACCGCCCCCTGAAAAACACAACACCACACCACATCACACACTGCTCCCTGAAAAACAAAAAAATACTACACAACATCACACACTGCCCCCTGAAACACACAACACCACACCACACCACATCACACACTGCCCCCTGAAACACACAACACCACACAACATCACACACTGCCCCGTGAAAAACACAACACCACACAAAATCACACACTGCCCCCTGAAACACATAACACCATGCAAAATCACACACTGCCCCCTGAAAAACACAACACCACACAACATCACACACTGCCCCCTGAAACACACAACACCACACAACATCACACACTGCCCCGTGAAAAACACAACACCACACAACATCACACACTGCCCCCTGAAACACACAACATCCCAAACCTCCACCCAACATCAGACAGATTCCAAACATCACAGTACTGACTCAGGCTGAGATCTGTGTCTTACCTGTTTGGGCTCGGATCCAGGACACAGCCTTCATGGCCACAAACTGCCACTCCTCCTTGTAGTCCAGTTTGAACCCATAAAGCCACAGCAGGGCCAGAACCGTGGCCCAAACGCTCCTGTCAGCCTGTCCATGGGGGTTGGGTGGGGTTGGGGGGGGGTGGCATGGTAAAATATCAGTCAGTAATGCATGCTGTCATATGCCTTTTTAAACTGCGTTTCAGAAAATTCTTTTGCAGCAGTACTGACTGACCTGCCATGGTAATGAAGCTAATTTGAATTTAAGAGAAAGAGAGAGATGCACACACATTTGACACACTATCCTGTTACTGTTTCACACACGGCAACACGTACACACATATTTTTCACTAATCTGTTATCGTTTCTGTATATTTTTTCTGATACTATAGTTCAGATGCACTGTTGTTTTTAATATTTTTTGGTGTTATTTGCATGTTTATGTTTTCCCTCTTTCCTTCATTCCTACAAACTTTGGCGACACACCTGTTCAATCTGGTCATATAAAACCAGCATACTGTTCTGAACTGAACTGAACTAAGAGCGAAGGAGAGAGAGTGGGTCAATCTAGCTGTGAATGACATAGCGTCAGATGGGATGCCACGCCCACCTGAGCGGGCATGTGCTTCACCGCCTCCTCCATTGTCTTCCCGCAAAGCTCAGCCAGCTCCGCCCCCATATCCCAGGATCCACTGGCTTTCTGCAGGGAGATCAACTGAAGCAGAGGATCTTTTGGCATCTGATCTTCCATGAGCTCTTCGGTCCTAGCACGGCGTGATATTGCACCTTCTGGTGGAATAGCATGCTTTAGACAGATTCATCTACACTGGAACATGACACTGAACAATGTACTACAGCCACAGACCACAGGAACATTTATGAAGAGATACAAAGAATCAAGGGCGACTAAAAATACAGATTTGTACAATAATGGAACAATTTAGTTTTATACCTGGATCACCTTTTTTGTGATGGAAAAATCATCTTGTCATGGTGACGACATAGATACACTACCGGTCAAAAGTTTTAGAACACCACACTTTTTCCAGTTTTTTACTGAAAATTATTCAGTTTATTGTTCCATTGCACTCCGAAATGAAAGCATAGAATAAGCAATTTGAGTTGAAAAAGAAATCATGGAATCAATTTATAGACCAAAATGTATTCTAAACCTTTGACTCATCAAAGTAGCCACCTTTGGCAGATATAACAGCTGAACACACTCATGGCATTCTTTCTAATAGAAATCAAATATTCTTCAGAAAGTTCTTCCCAAGTCTGTTGCAGAAGTTCCCATAAATGTGTGGCACTTGTAGGTTGCTTGGCTTTCACTCTTCTGTCCAGTTCATCCCAAACCAGCTCGATGGGGTTTAAGTCTGGAGACTGTGCTGGCCACTCCATGTTTTCAAGCTTACCATCTTGTTCTTTTTTCCTGAGGTAGTTTTGGCATAGCTTGGACTTGTGTTTTGGGTCATTACCTTGCTGTAGGATGAACCTCTGACCAACTAGGTGCATACCAGAGGGTACTGCATGGCGCTGCAGAATGCTGTGGTAGCCGTTTTGGTTCAGGGTGCCGCTCACTCTGTACAAGTCACTGACCCTAGATTAAGCAAAACAGCCCCAGATCATCACAATTCCTCCTCCATGTTTGACAGTTGATGTCACACACTGTGGAACTATCCTCTCGCCTACTCGACAGCATACAAAGATCCCGTGATGAACCGAAGATTTGAAATTTTGATTCATCAGTCCATAATACCTTCTTCCAGTCTTCAGTAGTCCAATGGCGGTGTTTCGTGGCCCAGGAGACCCTCTTTGTCTTATTCTGACATCTTAGCAATGGCTTTCTTGCTGCAACTCGTCCTGTCAAACTTGCAGCTCGAAGTCTGCAGGTTTGAAACTGAGTCCACAGTTGAAACTGAGACTTGCTTACTACGACCACTATAAAGCCGTGCTTGAAGATGTTGTCCTGTGAGCCGCCTATCACGCAAGCCGTTAACCCTCAGAAACTTGTTCTCTGATTCAGTTGTGACTTTGGGTCTGCCAGACCGCTTCCTGTCACAGTTTCCCCCAGTTTCTGAGTGCCTTTTGATGGTGAAGAAAACTGTACTCACTGACACCTTGACTTTGCAATTTCCCTGTTGGAAAGACCTTCATTTTTAAGTGTTATGATGGTCTGTCTCTCTTCCATTGTTAATTGCCTTTTTCTCACCATTTTTGTAGCAACACACCACTTTCTGCTGTACAATACTGTTCACCTGATTTTCATGAGGGTCTGGTACCACAGTGTCTTCCAACACTGCTTTCATGCAGACAGAGGGGGTTGTAAGTAATCAAGAAAAGTTGGACTACCTGTAGGAATTAGTAGCACCAGCTTTCAAGGCTGATTCAACCTTCATTGCTGCTAAATCGTTAACCCACTTCGTGTTCCCTGAAAAAGGCCTTTTTGTATAATTCTGAAATGTACATTATTTTTCAGTTTTGGGTAACCAAACCTTCTTTTTTAACCTCTGGCTGTTCAGTACTTACATTTGTACCATTTCAAGCTATTTATTGGACTTGCACGACTTGAATTGCAATAAATAACTGGAAAAATTAGGGTGTTCTAAAACTTTTGACCGGTAGTGTACATTACTCATAATAGCTGCTCCGCTAGGTTGCATATTGTCAGCAGCTTTAGCCAAGTTAGCAAAGTGTACTTATTTGGGTATATGCTGCATTGCTGCTATTCAGTTCACCATTTCAGAGGATAGATGAACCATGATAACTGCTATTAACAGTGTTATTCAGCACACTGTATAATAATAAACTGTCCAGGTAGTCTGGCGATGAGCTACTTTGTCAATTGCTAGTTTGAGTTTCATATGTTGAATTCGCATTCCACACCACAGAAAGCCTGTCACTTCAACATGCTCAGACTAAGAGTGTACGATATGGAGAAAAAATGCAATATGCAATTAATTTATGGATTATCACGATGGCGAAACGGTATGCAATAAACCAAAGATTCATGTATTTAATTAGGCTAAATTATTTTTCAGTATATTTAAAACCTGAAATAATGACATTTCCAATATGTATGTTTCCTGTTTTTCCTGGGTAAAGAAACATCACTCCCAACTTCTCAGAGACCAGTAAATCTTTACTGTACATCACTTCTGATTGCGTGTGGTTGTCATGTGTACATGCATCTGCATCAAGAACAAACTGTCCATTCCCGTCTATCTGCTCTCTACATTTCCATACAGTTGTTGGCTTATTAAATTAAAATTATTAAATTAATGCAATGCATTGCGATATGCTTATCGCGATAAAGTCATTTGCGGTATTTTTACAAATGAAGATATACCATGCAGCCAACATTAATATTTTAAACTATTACCCATGATTAAATTTAAACAAAGTGAGGCATTCAGGCACATCCTATTACATTACTGTACCATTACATTAGGAATCATTGAAGTCTGAACCACAACCCAATGACAAAAGTTACATATATTTGAATGGCAAAATTTAATTTTGAGAGCATTTTAAAGTCCTTTATAGCCATAGCATTTTTACAAGATCTTGTGGCATGCACTTATCAGGACACTAATCAGGACACTTATCAGGACAGGTAGACTTACTCAGTCTGTGTCTCAACGCCTGTTCGAGTGTGGCTTGACGACACTGGTCAAGCCACACGGTAGCATCAGGAGCTAAGCTAGGTCTGACCTCCGAGCTCACTGCTAAACGCTTTGCGTTGAGGTGGTATTTCAGACTTGAACTAGTCATGCGCCCCATAACGTCTGTTTGAGCAACTTCCGACCACATATACGTCTGTGATCCCATAAGGTTATAATGGAGTTCAGAAATCCCGATCGGAGAACGGGACATAGCGGACTTAACTATTTAACCCATATATTGCATTGCAGACACATTAGCTGAAATACAGTTCCGCATATGTACAGTATATTTAGTCAAAACAGTACCCCATACAGCTTTGCTAAGTATATAATATTGTGTTCGCACAACGTCCAAATGACATAATGTCTTATTTCACAGAATGTATTGTGGACATTGAGCGACGCATGACTGTACTCCAATCATGGTACGGAAATTCCTTATTGCAGAAATTTCACAGAATGATGCTCCTATCAACAGTTCCATCTGGGCGTTTTTTAAATGTAAATTTTCCATTCACTGGGCCAAGCAACGTTTTGTCATCTGCTTCCATCATGTTTACAAAGCTACTGTGGACGGTGGTATTTATGTTCAAATTGTGCAATTCACAGTGACATATGGGGTCAAGGGTCATCATAGAGTGTGATTAATCTGCGTACATTTTTTTGCTGCGTTATTTTTTCTATAATTAATTAATCGAAATTAATGCGTTATTTTGACAGCCTTTAAATAAATAAATCTATGTGTATAGCATACATCATACTTCTAAACAGTTCATGTAAAAGGTGTGGAGACATTGAGAAGCAGTTACCGATGCTTATGCGGCCCTTCATGATCCTTTTCTTTAAAAAATACTCCCCCTTTGTGGGTGAAGGGGCACCTAAAAAGAGGCATTGGTTTACTGCGCGGGGAACCACGAAACACAGCAGAAAATAAAACACATGATAAATAATACTCTTATCATGATTTTTCTCACTGGATAAACAGACACATACACATTCAAACACATGCACTGATGCACGAAGACATGTGGACAAACAGACTCGGTGTAGGTATGTTCATCTGTTCATAGAAAGTGGATTTCTAATGCACGGCATTAGTATACTACCTGACATCATTGGTAGGGCATTAAACTTCCTCAGTGGCATTAATCCAGCATGACAAGGAATCATTCTTGCCTTTGGTGCTCCATGTACCACTGCAGAGGAGAGAAAGCATGACAAACTACTGTACATAGTTTTAATGATTCTGCATGGTATATATACACACGTGGACAAAATTGTTGGTACCCTTCGGTTAATGAAAGAAAAACTCACAATGGTCACAGAAATAACTTGAATCTGACAAAAGTAATAATAAATAAAAATTCTATGAAATTTAACCAATGAAAGTCAGACATTGCTTTTCAACCATGCTTCAACAGAATTATTTAAAAAAATAAACTCATGAAACAGGCCTGGACAAAAATGATGGTATCCTCAACTTAATATTTTGTTGCACAACCTTTTGAGGCAATCACTGCAATCAAACAATTCCTGTAACTGTCAGTGAGACTTCTGCACCTCTCAGCAGGTATTTTGGCCCACTCCTCATGAGAAAACTACTCCAGTTGTCTCAGGTTTGAAGGGTGCCTTTTCCAGACGGCATGTTTCAGCTCCTTCCAAAGATGCTCAATAGGATTTAGGTCAGGGCTCATAGAAGGCCAGTTTAGAATAGTCCAATGTTTTCCTCTTAGCCATTCTTGGGTGTTTTAGCTGTGTGTTTTGGGTCATTGTCCTGTTGCAAGACCCATGACCTGCGTCTGAGACCAAGCTTTCTGACACTGGCCAGCACATTTCTCTCTAGAATCCCTTGATAGTCTTGAGATTTCATTTTACCCTGCACAGATTCAATCACAAATCACAAACACCCTGTGCCAGATGCAGCAAAGCAGCCCCAGAACATAACAGAGCCTCCTCCATGTTTCACAGTAGGGACAGTGTTCTTTTCTTGATATGCTTCATTTTTCCGTCTGTGATCATAGAGCTGATGTGCCTTGGCAAAAAGTTCCATTTTTGTCTCATCTGTCCATAGGACGTTCTCCCAGAAGCTTTGTGGCTTGTCAACATTTAGTTTGGCAAATTCCAGTCTGGCTTTTTTATGATTTGTTTTCAAACTGGTGTCCTCCTTAGTCGTCTCCATTAAGTCCACTTTGGCTCAAACAGCGACTGATGGTGCGATCTGACACTGATGTTCCTTGAGCTTGAAGTTCACCTTTAATCTCTTTAGAAGTTTTTCTGGGCTCTTTTGTTACCATTCGTATTATCCGTCTCCTTGATTTGTCATCAATTTTCCTCCTGCGGCCACGTCCAGGGAGGTTGGCTACAGTCCCATGGATCTTAAATTTCTGAATAATATGTGCAACTGTAGTCACAGGAACATCAAGCTGCTTGGAGATGGTCTTATAGCCTTTACCTTTAACATGCTTGTCTATAATTTTCTTTCTAATCTCCTGAGACAACTCTTTCCTTTGCTTCCTCTGGTCCATGTTGAGTGTGGTACACACCATGTCACCAAACAGCACAATGACTACCTGTAGCCCTATATATAGGCCCACTGACTGATTACAAGATTGTAGACACCTGTGATGCTAATTAGTGGATACACCTTGGATTAACATGTCCCTTTGGTCACATTATTTTCAGTCTTTTCTAGGGGTATCATCATTTTTGTCCAGGCCTGTTTCATGTGTTTATTTTTTTAAATAATTCTGTTGAAGCATGGTTGAAAAGCAATGTCTGACTTTCATTGGTTAAATTTCATAGAATATTTATTTATTATTACTTTTGTCAGATTCAAGTTATTTCTGTGACCATTGTGAGTTTTTCTTTCATTAACTGAAGGGTACCAACAATTTTGTCCATGTGTGTACACACAGACTATCAATATTCTACATAGGACGCAAAAATATACACATACACATTCACACATAGACATGTATACACATAGGTGCATAGGCTCACAAACAAACACACACACACAGGAGATGTAAACACACACACACACACAGCAGATAAAAACACATACACAGACATACAGAATAAACAAACACACACATACAGCAGATAAACACACACATACACTCAAACCCACATACAGAATAAACAAAAAACTGATGTATTTATGGATACAAACACATTTGCATTTAAACAACATACATAAATATACACACAGACTTATATACAGACAAACACACTCACGTACACACGGGCACATATGCATAAGAACACACACACACAGCATATACAAATGTTCACATGCATGCTGACATGTAGAAAAACAGACCAGGTGTTGGTATGTTTCTGCGCAGCAGTGGTCCCTGTATAGTCTGTCTGCTCCCAGCATGCACTGCGATGAAGGCTGTGAGCACACTGCTCACTCCTGATTGGATGCTCAGTTCAGTTACTCTTTTCTTCAAAGACTCCACCTTGTCTTTGTCCTGCCCACCCTCATCTGCCAACCTCAGTTCTGTCTCCAGGGTGCGGATGAGGGTTCGAGCCCCCAGCCTGTGGATGGTCATTCTGTAAAGATCAGAAAAAAATGGGAAAGAGATGATCTTTTACCATCTGACTGTAACCCAGAACTCTAAACATTTATTTCATCCCCCCCTCACTACATTCTCAAACTAATGTACCTTCACAGCATTTAATGATATGATGTGTTCATTTTTGTCCACTTCAGTATGTGTTTTTGAGTGTGTCTCTGCAACTGTGTGTCAATATGGATGTGTGTGTTGCTATATGTGTGACTGTGTGTGCGCGCACACATCTGTGTGTTGATCAGTGCATGTGTGTGTGTTTGTGTCTATCTGTCTATA
>JAFBMS010000389.1:177312-229800 GCA_019788955.1 Albula glossodonta | reverse complement strand
CTTACTTCACTATGCTGTATCACTGTACTGACTCAAACACACACCACGCCAACACATTTCCCACATCTTACTACACTATGCTGTATCACTGTACTGACTCAAACACACACCACACCAACACATTTCCCACATCTTACTTCACTATGCTGTATCACTGTACTGACTCAAACACACACCACGCCAACACATTTCCCACATCTTACTTCACTATGCTGTATCACTGAACTGACTCAAACACACACCACGCCAACACATTTCCCACATCTTACTTCACTATCCTGTATCACTGTACTGACTCAAACACACACCACTCCAACACATTTCCCACATCTTACTTCACTATGCTGTATCACTGTACTGACTCAAACACACACCACGCCAACACATTGCCCACATCTTACTTCACTATGCTGTATCACTGTACTGACTCAAACACACACCACGCCAACACATTTCCCACATCTTACTTCACTATGCTGTATCACTGTACTGACTCAAACACACACCACGCCAACACATTTCCCACATCTTACTTCACTATGCTGTATCACTGTACTGACTCAAACACACACCACGCCAACACATTTCCCACATCTTACTTCACTATGCTGTATCACTGTACTGACTCAAACACACACCACGCCAACACATTTCCCACATCTTACTTCACTATGCTGTATCACTGTACTGACTCAAACACACACCACGCCAACACATTTCCCACATCTTACTTCACTATGCTGTATCACTGTACTGACTCAAACACACACCACGCCAACACATTTCCCACATCTTACTGCACTATGCTGTATCACTGTACTGACTCAAACACACACCACGCCAACACATTTCCCACATCTTACTTCACTATGCTGTATCACAGTACTGACTCAAACACACACCGCGCCAACACATTTCCCACATCTTACTTCACTATGCTGTATCACTGTACTGACTCAAACACACACCACGCCAACACATTTCCCACATCTTACTTCACTATGCTGTATCACTGTACTGACTCAAACACACACCACGCCAACACATTTCCCACATCTTACTTCACTATGCTGTATCACTGTACTGACTCAAACACACACCACGCCAACACATTTCCCACATCTTACTTCACTATGCTGTATCACTGTACTGACTCAAACACACACCACGCCAACACATTTCCCACATCTTACTTCACTATGCTGTATCACTGTACTGACTCAAACACACACCACGCCAACACATTTCCCACATCTTACTTCACTATGCTGTATCACTGTACTGACTCAAACACACACCACGCCAACACATTTCCCACATCTTACTTCACTATGCTGTATCACTGTACTGACTCAAACACACACCACGCCAACACATTTCCCACATCTTACTTCACTATGCTGTATCACTGTACTGACTCAAACACACACCACGCCAACACATTTCCCACATCTTACTTCACTATGCTGTATCACTGTACTGACTCAAACACACACCACGCCAACACATTTCCCACATCTTACTTCACTATGCTGTATCACTGTACTGACTCAAACACACACCACGCCAACACATTTCCCACATCTTACTTCACTATGCTGTATCACTGTACTGACTCAAACACACACCACGCCAACACATTTCCCACATCTTACTTCACTATGCTGTATCACTGTACTGACTCAAACACACACCACGCCAACACATTTCCCACATCTTACTTCACTATGCTGTATCACTGTACTGACTCAAACACACACCACGCCAACACATTTCCCACATCTTACTTCACTATGCTGTATCACTGTACTGACTCAAACACACACCACGCCAACACATTTCCCACATCTTACTTCACTATGCTGTATCACTGTACTGACTCAAACACACACCACGCCAACACATTTCCCACATCTTACTTCACTATGCTGTATCACTGTACTGACTCAAACACACACCACGCCAACACATTTCCCACATCTTACTTCACTATGCTGTATCACTGTACTGACTCAAACACACACCACGCCAACACATTTCCCACATCTTACTTCACTATGCTGTATCACTGTACTGACTCAAACACACACCACGCCAACACATTTCCCACATCTTACTTCACTATGCTGTATCACTGTACTGACTCAAACACACACCACGCCAACACATTTCCCACATCTTACTTCACTATGCTGTATCACTGTACTGACTCAAACACACACCACGCCAACACATTTCCCACATCTTACTTCACTATGCTGTATCACTGTACTGACTCAAACACACACCACGCCAACACATTTCCCACATCTTACTTCACTATGCTGTATCACTGTACTGACTCAAACACACACCACGCCAACACATTTCCCACATCTTACTTCACTATGCTGTATCACTGTACTGACTCAAACACACACCACGCCAACACATTTCCCACATCTTACTTCACTATGCTGTATCACTGTACTGACTCAAACACACACCACGCCAACACATTTCCCACATCTTACTTCACTATGCTGTATCACTGTACTGACTCAAACACACACCACGCCAACACATTTCCCACATCTTACTTCACTATGCTGTATCACTGTACTGACTCAAACACACACCACGCCAACACATTTCCCACATCTTACTTCACTATGCTGTATCACTGTACTGACTCAAACACACACCACGCCAACACATTTCCCACATCTTACTTCACTATGCTGTATCACTGTACTGACTCAAACACACACCACGCCAACACATTTCCCACATCTTACTTCACTATGCTGTATCACTGTACTGACTCAAACACACACCACGCCAACACATTTCCCACATCTTACTTCACTATGCTGTATCACTGTACTGACTCAAACACACACCACGCCAACACATTTCCCACATCTTACTTCACTATGCTGTATCACTGTACTGACTCAAACACACACCACGCCAACACATTTCCCACATCTTACTTCACTATGCTGTATCACTGTACTGACTCAAACACACACCACGCCAACACATTTCCCACATCTTACTTCACTATGCTGTATCACTGTACTGACTCAAACACACACCACGCCAACACATTTCCCACATCTTACTTCACTATGCTGTATCACTGTACTGACTCAAACACACACCACGCCAACACATTTCCCACATCTTACTTCACTATGCTGTATCACTGTACTGACTCAAACACACACCACGCCAACACATTTCCCACATCTTACTTCACTATGCTGTATCACTGTACTGACTCAAACACACACCACGCCAACACATTTCCCACATCTTACTTCACTATGCTGTATCACTGTACTGACTCAAACACACACCACGCCAACACATTTCCCACATCTTACTTCACTATGCTGTATCACTGTACTGACTCAAACACACACCACGCCAACACATTTCCCACATCTTACTTCACTATGCTGTATCACTGTACTGACTCAAACACACACCACGCCAACACATTTCCCACATCTTACTTCACTATGCTGTATCACTGTACTGACTCAAACACACACCACGCCAACACATTTCCCACATCTTACTTCACTATGCTGTATCACTGTACTGACTCAAACACACACCACGCCAACACATTTCCCACATCTTACTTCACTATGCTGTATCACTGTACTGACTCAAACACACACCACGCCAACACATTTCCCACATCTTACTTCACTATGCTGTATCACTGTACTGACTCAAACACACACCACGCCAACACATTTCCCACATCTTACTTCACTATGCTGTATCACTGTACTGACTCAAACACACACCACGCCAACACATTTCCCACATCTTACTTCACTATGCTGTATCACTGTACTGACTCAAACACACACCACGCCAACACATTTCCCACATCTTACTTCACTATGCTGTATCACTGTACTGACTCAAACACACACCACGCCAACACATTTCCCACATCTTACTTCACTATGCTGTATCACTGTACTGACTCAAACACACACCACGCCAACACATTTCCCACATCTTACTTCACTATGCTGTATCACTGTACTGACTCAAACACACACCACGCCAACACATTTCCCACATCTTACTTCACTATGCTGTATCACTGTACTGACTCAAACACACACCACGCCAACACATTTCCCACATCTTACTTCACTATGCTGTATCACTGTACTGACTCAAACACACACCACGCCAACACATTTCCCACATCTTACTTCACTATGCTGTATCACTGTACTGACTCAAACACACACCACGCCAACACATTTCCCACATCTTACTTCACTATGCTGTATCACTGTACTGACTCAAACACACACCACGCCAACACATTTCCCACATCTTACTTCACTATGCTGTATCACTGTACTGACTCAAACACACACCACGCCAACACATTTCCCACATCTTACTTCACTATGCTGTATCACTGTACTGACTCAAACACACACCACGCCAACACATTTCCCACATCTTACTTCACTATGCTGTATCACTGTACTGACTCAAACACACACCACGCCAACACATTTCCCACATCTTACTTCACTATGCTGTATCACTGTACTGACTCAAACACACACCACGCCAACACATTTCCCACATCTTACTTCACTATGCTGTATCACTGTACTGACTCAAACACACACCACGCCAACACATTTCCCACATCTTACTTCACTATGCTGTATCACTGTACTGACTCAAACACACACCACGCCAACACATTTCCCACATCTTACTTCACTATGCTGTATCACTGTACTGACTCAAACACACACCACGCCAACACATTTCCCACATCTTACTTCACTATGCTGTATCACTGTACTGACTCAAACACACACCACGCCAACACATTTCCCACTTCTACAGGACTTTCTGTCCATTTGCAGGGGGCCAGAGAACCGTCCCACTGGAGTTCCCCTCCACGTTTCCCTGCTTTTATTCTTCCCTCTGGAACTGGCTTACAGTAAATAGTTCACTCTGGCAGTTCAGGGCCAGATTTATCAAAGCCTTCAGCACGTGAAAAATTTTGCCTGAGCAATTTCAGTGATGTGATTTGTGACTGGAGCAAACTTAAACCAATCATACGCTCTTTCAGTCTCTCTGAGAAACAGATGTTCTGAGCACATCACACCCCTAATTCTAAAGAGCCAAACAGTAGTTCATTTATGAGGTTAGTACAGTGTGTGAGTGCAGGATCATGTACTGTGTGTGTGAGGAAGACCTTGTGTGAGTGTATGCATGTTTGAGTGTGTGTGTGTGACTGCATGTGAGTGTATGGGTGTGTGTGTGCGTTTGTATGTGTGAGTGTGCACGTGTGTGCGTGCGTGTATTTGTACATATGTTTGAGTGTGCATATGTGTGTGTGTATGTGTGAGTGTGCATAAGTGTGTGCGTGTGGTTGTATGTATGTTTGAGCGTGCATACGTGTGTGTGTGTGTGTGTGTGTGTGTGTGTGTTTGTAAGTATGTGTGTGTGTATACTGTGTCAGATTCAGGGCATAGGTTACTAACCGTTGGCGCTGCCAGCAGCAGCATCACAGCACAGGTGGTTGCTCTCTTTCCCAGCTTATCAGAGATCACCCCAGCCAGCACTCCACCTGCACACACAACTACAGTCTCACACAGCGCCACCTACTGCTGGGAGGACGGCCCCACCAGTAGTTAAATCCAGAGGCTGAGGAGCTGTACTAAAACATATATGACTTAGACAAATATATATATAATATAAAAACAAAGTATCTCACCCACAATTCCTCCGACATCAAACAGAGTAGAGAGATCCCCAGCTCTCTTTGCATCCAGGTGTGCTGAAACAGGAAACAGGAAGTAGTCATGTATCATATCAGGAGAATGAGTTTGAGCCCCTCTTTTTTCCACCTGATCTTTGGACAATGGAAAAGTAGAGGCAATTTGGCAAATTCATTTCTGTTATTTTATATTTAAACAGACAACTCTCTTTTGCACCTACAGACCTTTGTTTAAATGAACTTTAAACACCTTGTTTACATTGAACTTTAATTTTTCTTGTATGTTTTTTATTTGGTGGGGGGGGGGGGTGCTGCTTGTACCTGCTTTAGTGATGTAGAGAGGCAGCCAGAACAGGAAGGTGTAGCTGACCAGCTTAGCAAACAGCAAACACAGAGAGAACTCAACCACACCCTGGGAAGAGGGACAGAGAGAGAGGAGGAGGGCAGCAGAGTCAGTCTGTGCTGCAGAATGCAGATCTAACTGTGTATATACTGCTGTTATCAGTGAACAGTGGTATAATTACATTCCCACCACCAGCAGTCTAATAATCTAATGCTGCTTCTGCCTCATGCAGGGATCACATTCTATTAGATACATATGATGTCATAACTGTGTGGCAGTGTAGGTAATTGTGATGTAATAATTGTGAGATCATATTGAAGTTGACTGTGACTGTGAGACACACAGGGATTTGCAGCGCTCCCAGGAAGCTGATAGCAGATGGCTCGCCATCGTTCTTCACCACAACAACCTGCTGCACGGGCACACACACTCCCACACTCTCCGGCAGCAGCAGTTCTGTGTCCCAGTTCTGCAGGAGAACCACAGCAGTTACACAGGCAGGTACACACAGAGACCCATGCAGACACACACGCACTCACATGTGCACGCACGCACACACACACATTAGACAGGGCTTCAGTTACACCTTTACCTGTTTTGAGGTTCAGACTCACCTGTGTTGTGCCCTTCTTGTACTGCAGGTAAGTCTCTGTATGGCCATTCAGTCCATTCAGGCTTTTCCCCAGCTTCTGCACAAACAGCAGAAACCTGTGTTACCTGTGTTTACCTGTGCAGTATCGCTTTGGCTACAAGCTCCAGAAAAGATTATAATTAGCTCCTAGTACTAATCAGCATGCCAGGGAAACAGGCAGTGCCGCAGGGAGAGTGAAGCTCTCACAGACAGCTGGATTAAGGGCTGGAGCTGCAGAGGTAAGTGTGTGAATGAGGGGATGTGTCCTCTCATCTTCACCCAATCAACAGTGTGAGCCAGTTACTCACGGTGTTCCCATTAACAGCACTCTGTGATGAGATAGACTTCAGGTCATTGGGATCTGTGGACACATGTCACAGGAAAGATTACTAAAACAATCACACACATAGTTTATATTTATTATGGATACCTATTATAACTAACAATAATCAACTGAGCAGTGTTTCATTTCTGAAAGGCTGTTTGGATCTTTGACAGATGTTCTGCTCTGGTGCATTGTGTTAGCTCAGTAATACTAGCACAGGCTATGCCTTTCCTGTCCAGTGTGTTAGCTCAGTAATACTAGCACAGGCTATGCCTTTCCTGTCCAGTGTGTTAGCTCAGTAATACTAGCACAGGCTATGCCTTTCCTGTCCAGTGTGTTAGCTCAGTAATACTACCACAGGCTACGCCCTTCCTGTCCAGTGTGTTAGCTCAGTAATACTACCACAGGCTACGCCCTTCCTGTCCAGTGTGTTAGCTCAGTAATACTACCACAGGCTACGCCCTTCCTGTCCAGTGTGTTAGCTCAGTAATACTACCACAGGCTACGCCATTCCTGTACAGTGTACAAGCTCAGTAATATTAGCACAGGCTACGCCCTTCCTGTCCAGTGTGTTAGCTCAGTAATACTAGCACAGGCTATGCCTTTCCTGTCCAGTGTGTTAGCTCAGTAATACTACCACAGGCTACGCCCTTCCTGTCCAGTGTGTTAGCTCAGTAATACTACCACAGGCTACGCCCTTCCTGTCCAGTGTGTTAGCTCAGTAATACTACCACAGGCTATACCATTCCTGTACAGTGTACAAGCTCAGTAATATTAGCACAAGCTATGCTGTTCCTGTACAGTGTACAAGCTCAGTAATATTAGCACAAGCTATGCTGTTCCTGTACAGTGTGCTAGCTCACTAGCATAGTCCCCAGATTGTACTCTTCTGAATCTGACATTCCACTTGCCAGCTAAAAGCATAAGTGCTCCAGTCTCTCCTCATACTCACGCTCGATCAGGAACAGGAAGCAGACCACGCCCATGGCGGCGATGATGAGGCCGGGTACGATGAAGGACAAGCCCCAGTTGGAGGAGACCCAGTAGCCGGCGATCAGCGACCCCAGAATGTTCCCCACTGAGGTGTGGGAGTTCCACAGACCCATGATCAGCCCACGCCTGCAGAAACACACAGACCCAGCTTGAGCACCCAGTCCCAGAAACCACACCACCACACCTGCAGGTACTGCATCGCCGCGGCACTCACCTGCCCTTCCCAAACCAGTTTCCGATGCAGGTGACGACACTGGGCCAACCTGTGGTCTGCACCAAGCCGTTAGCCACCTGCGCAGAGCGAAAGGCAGGCATTGCTTTAATTCAGCTGCCCTGCATATGCTCAGGGGTACTCTGAGTCATTCCCAGCCCCCAGGCCCCACTCTCACCTGGACAAAGATGTAGAAGCCCAGGCTGTGGATGTTGTACACGTAGCCCAGGCCAAACAGACAGGTGAAGAGGCCGCTGGTTACCATGCCAACGGTCAGGTAAAGGCGGATAGGCAGCCGCTCGCCAATGATTCCACTGTGAGGGGTGACATCACAGCGTCACAACACTGCACCATGGGGCAGTCTTACTCTGCTTACAGCAGTATTTAAAAGGGAAAGTAAGGAAAGCACTGTGGCCCCAGGAGTGTGACATTCATGACCCCAGGTCACAGGAGTGTGACATTCATGCCCACAGGTCTCAGGAGTGTGACATTCATGCCCACAGGTCTCAGGAGTGTGACATTCATGCCCACAGGTCACAGGAGTGTGACATTCATGCCCCCAGGTCACAGGAGTGTGACATTCATGCCCCCAGGTCACAGGAGTGTGACATTCATGCCCACAGGTCTCAGGAGTGTGACATTCATGCCCACAGGTTACAGGAGTGTGACATTCATGCCCACAGGTCTCAGGAGTGTGACCTTCATGCCCACAGGTCACAGGAGTGTGACATTCATGCCCACAGGTCACAGGAGTGTGACATTCATGTCCACAGGTCTCAGGAGTGTGACATTCATGCCCACAGGTCACAGGAGTGTGACATTCATGCCCACAGGTCACAGGAGTGTGACATTCATGCCCACAGGTCTCAGGAGGGTGACATTCATGCCCACAGGTCTCAGATTCTGGAAGCTCAGTCCCAGCGCGAGCAGGTGTGTGCGCAGCACCCTCACTGAACAAACACACAAGTATTTTCACTTTAAAATGGCAGCCTGCTCAGAGCCAGAGGGGACGCTGAGAGGGTGGCCTTGATCTGCCAGTGATGTTACGCAACCCCACACAAAGCCTTCAGCGCGTGCTTCAGGTGTTTGTTACACATTTAGACACACCGGCGCAGTGACACAAAGGGAATGAGCACACTGAGATGGGCAATAACGGTGGTGTTTCCACAGAAACGGAGCAGGAAATGGGTGCTTCTCAAAGGGAAGTTACGCTTGTCCAGGTTCAACTTACACTGTCTCCACTGTAAACAACAGCTCTTTCTATGCTAATGCAAATTATTCCACCTAGTAAATGTTTCCTTGACAAACAAAAACCTGTTGCCGTGGCAAGGCCTGAGACATGAGACTGCAATTCCCCCTGCCCTCCATTTCCATAGCAACGACTACAGAATAAAGACGGTCATGCGCCACGCTCACATGACTGGTGTCGAGTGATGTCACGCTCCAGTGAAACCATTCAGTTCATCAGCTGCGCTTGCCAAGAGAGACGCCCCCCCACTTTAAAGCTACATCACTGCCAGCTGATCTGAGTACAGTCTGTACCCCACAGACTCCGATAGAGCATCTGTGTAACCATGCTAGCTTTTCTAACCTGGGTCTCCTGCAATCCAAAAGCCAGTTTACCTGAGGTACATGCCCACAGCGTAGGCACACAGGAATGAGTAGTCCATTGCCCCTAGCAGCTGCTTGTAGTTGCTCTTATCTGAAACAGACACACGGTGCATAACAGGGGCAGGGTGTATAATGTATTATGTGCATGTTGACATATTTGTAACAACACATATCTTAATGCAAGTCAAACCATGTTGATATTATGAGAATTATTATTAGAGAGGGTGACAGCAGGGAAAGGAACAGAAAGGGACTGCAAAGCTGAGGGAGTGAGAGTGAGTGGGAGAGTGAGTGAGAGTGAGAGGGAGTGAGAGTGACTGTGAGAGTGAGTGAGAGTGACTGTGAGAGTGATGGAGAGGGAGTGAGAGTGAGTGAGAGTGGCTGTGAGAGGGGGTGAGAGTGAGAGTAAGTGAGAGGGAGGGGGAGTGAGAGTGACTGCAAGAGGGGGTGAGTAAGTGAGAGTGAGTGAGAGTGAGAGGAAGTGAGTGAGAGTGAGAAAGAGTGAGTGAGAGTGATTGAGAGTGAGTGGGAGATGAAGTGAGTGAGATTGAGAGGGAGAGGGAGTGACAGTGAGTGAGAGTGAGTGGGAGAGGGAGTGAGAGAGAGTGAGAGAGGGAGTGTGAGTGAATGGGAGAGGGAGTGAGAGTGAGAGAGGGAGTGAGAGTGAGAGAGAGTGAGAGAGGGAGTGTGAGTGAATGAGAGAGGGAGTGAATGGGAGAGGGAGTGTGAGTGAATGGGAGAGAGAGTGAGAGAGAGTGAGAGAGGGAGTGTGAGTGAATGGGAGAGGGAGTGTGAGTGAATGGGAGAGGGAGTGTGAGTGAATGGGAGAGGGAGTGATAGTGAGTGAGAGTGACAGGGAGAGGGAGTGAGTGAGAGTGACTGAGAGAGTCAGTGGGAAAGGGAGTGAGAGTGACTTGGAGAGGGAGTGAGAGTGAGTGAGAGAGTGAAAGAGGTAGTGAATGAGAGTAACTGGGAGAGGGAGTGAGAGTGAGTGAGAGGGAGTGAGAGAGGAGTGGGAAGCACAGTGAGGCTTACCGAAAGGCTTCCAGCTGCAGTCTCCATCACTGTGCAGGGAGGATGGGATCTGACTGCTGCTGCTGGGTACGGACAGCTCACTGACCTGGGAACAGTTCTTATGCAGCTCACCCTGCGCGCGCCCACACACACACACACACACACACACACACACACACACACACATACACACACATACACACACATACACACACATACACACACACACACACACAGAGAGAGATAGAGAGAGAGAGAGAGACAGACAGACAGACAGACAAAACAACCCCTGACTTTAAATCTGTACAGTTCTGGCAATGTTACTACAACATATTACACAAGAACATCTCGCGGCGCTTCTCACTCACATAACATACGCGCAGCGGATAACCAATCAAAAGCAACAGGCCACCCAATCAGCCCACAGTGTTTGTGTCTCATTACACCAGGGACAAATGAAAGGTAGAGCTCAATGCTCCACCCCCCGGGTCATGCATTATTGAGTTCAGTGAAAGGGCTGACAAAACAAAGCAGGTCCCACATACAGCTGGACTCAGCCCCCAGGGCAGACCTCTCTCAGTCAGACATGCCCTTTCACCAATATCTTTTTCAAATACAATACTAAAAGGTAGAATGCAAAATGTATGGCTAAAATGGATGGACGATGGGTGTCCATTGGCTTACCTTGACGATGCTGATGGGTTTCCGAGACAGGTGGAAGCTGGTGTAGAGCAGGAAGGTCAGGGTGAAGGTGAAGGCTCTATACCTGAGAGACAAAAGAAGATTGTAAGCACCTGGCCCTCTCACCCTGACCTGCTAAAACAGGGATGTCAAAACCCCAGTCCTGGAGGGGGCAGTGTCTACAGGTTTAACTCCAGTCCTGTAGGGCCGCAGTGTCTGCAGGTTTAACTCCAGTCCTGGAGGGCCGCAGTGTCTGCAGGTTTAACTCCAGTCCTGGAGGGCCGCAGGGTCTGCAGGTTTAACTCCAGTCCTGGTAGGGGCAGTGTCTGATTTGCTATCACTGACTAGGACCTTAGAGTGACAGCATATGGCTAGCTGCACACACTGCAGTCAGAGACTCACTGAAACTGTAGCCAGCTGAATGAAAGGGGCGTGGCTGCCTGTTGTAACAGCGTGTACACACAGTGATGTTGCAGGAGCTCTGGAACTGATTGCCACTCACAGCTGCTGGCAGTGGTGAGCATGTGTCCGCTATCTTGCCCTCCCATGATCCTCTCCTGAGAGAGGGAGCAGTGTGGAAACATGCCAGTGTGACACCACACATTAAACACATAATGACAGCAGAAAAGGTTGCTGTGCCCCAAACATTCCAAACTCACTCCCTCTCACAGACACACACACACACACTCACTCACACACTCGCACACGTACACGCTCACGCACACGCACACACTCACCACTGGTCCTTGTTGAAGGAGCACAGGAAGCGAATTCCGGGGGGAATAGGAGCCATGGTAGAGCAGGTGAGTTTTCTGGACGGAGGTGAGATCTCAGGACGGTGAGCAGGAAGAGGAGGATGAAGAACAGCTCAGGTGTGACCAGGAGGCAGGTATGGAGAGGTGACAGCGGAGGAACATGGTGGCGGGCCGAGCTCTCCTCAGAGCACTCTCTCCCAGCCCTGCATCCGAGCACACGAAACACACACTGTACCAGCCGGCCGCAGGAGACCCAAAAACCTGAGCACTGCATCACCACAACCTGCGAAAACTCATATTCCCGTTACGATTTAAAAAAACACAAATAATAATTAACCTGTTGCTTTGAATACTTACAGTGTTTATGAACTACAAAACACCTGTAGCACTGTAGAGCAGGAAACCAGACAGCAGTGAACAGAAAGGTCTGTTTCCTTGTCTCAGCGCAGTAAACCACTGTGCTTTTATCTCTTAAAGAAGTTGAAAGGGGAAGAGTGCGCGAGCCCCGTGATTTCGGTTGACTACTACAGGTCAGACTGACTAGATTAGAATTAAAATCGGTACCGTATAGCCGGGGATCAGTGGTGAGAAGCTCCAGCTTGCAGGTCACTATGCCGCCCGGCCACAGAACCAAGATGTCTGTTTGGTAATCCGGCGTCAACACTTAACAAATCCACGACAAATGGCCACAGTCACTACTCTGCGGGGACTGGAAACCGCGCTTAGGGAAACACACTTCGGTGTGAAGAATTTACAGTGTGACTGTTTTTTTTTTAGGGGGCGGATCTGTCAATGCAGCCACTGAAGAAGGGGGCAGTGCACACAGCTTCCCTCTTAGCTACGTGGACACCAAACTGCAGGTCTCTCCGCGTGAAAAGGGGACTGCTGCAGTCTCTTTACTCTTAAGTAGCTCGTTGGCATTTTAGAAACAACCAGATTCAGGTTTAGGGCTGATGGAACAAAAGTGTTTTGGGCTTATTTTCTGTGTTATATGCACAAAGAATACATATACTTCTCATGGGCGTACAAAGTGGATGGAATAATGGGTTTGTGAAATCATTACGACAGCCTTTGCTTAGTTACCCAACTACTTTAACTGCCTTAAACCCCGATTTAAACTGGCAGAGAACTTCTTCCCTTGATGTAATTCTTACTAATTTATTTATTTCTTCATCTAATTATCAATGACGAATCTCATGTGACGAATACAGTCCCTGAGATTCCCTGCAACCAGAGACTGAGCAGCAAACTAGCATGCAAATTTGTGGCTACAATGGCAGCCTGAAGCTACACAAAAATATATACAGTCGTCATCGCTAGAACCAAGACAGCACATTGAAAATAACAGCTGCAACGCATGTTTGGTTTTATCGCTTAAGGCTCCATATTGTTTGTAATTAGCCTACTAGCTTTTTGGCTCGCGTGCTAGGCATGAGCGTCTGCCCCAGCTCGCGCTAATGATTTCAGTGTCTTCAACAAGAGAGAGCTGCCATTCGGTACCGCGCCATCCGCCCCATGAGCACGACAGGGAAACACACACACCAGAAGAAGATAAATAACCGTGTAATCTTACCCTGTCCATTCACGGAGCAAAGTATTATCCGTGTGAAACAGTTTTTAATCCCAAGGAGCTTGTTTAACCACCGCTTCCCTTCCAATCTCACACAGCACTGAGCGGAAGAGCTGACAGTCTCATCATAATGAGCACTCCTCACTGACGTCAGAACGAGGAACCGGCCCGTTATGAGTGATGGCTCTTGCTTAATTACAGCTTTGTTTTGGTGTGTCCGCTAGGACTTGAATAAGGAAATGCGTAGTGTTACAATGTCACTAAACCATTTATCTAATACACATTATATTGAACGGGATGATTGAATTCCGATGGGATAGGCCTATTATCGCATGTTATCGCTTAATGTACAGATAAATTATTTACACCAAGTGGTCTAAAGATTTTTTAAACTCACGATTACGCATTGCAATGTTTAAATTGATAAGCTGCGCAAATGCAATCTGTTAACCTTTAACTAAATGTTCAAATAGGCTTTGCGTGTTTAGCTATTTAAGTTCATCCATTCTCATTTCATGCAGAAAGCCCATTTACTAAACAAATATATCTGAAACATACAAGTAAAAAGCAGCTGATGAACATGATCTAGCGAGGGAATAGCCTAATAGGCAAATATTAAGTATAGAATCCTGTAACATTTAAATCATCTTTTGTCAAGACAGTCGAACTGAGACAGGAATTAATATTTTTTTACTTTACAAAATGAAACATATTGTTTCCATATCCTCATGCTTGTAAGCTATGTGCTTTGCATTTGCGCTGCAGGTAACGCTACTTAAAAACCTGGGCATCAGCGCCGCTTTCGTCATTTCCGGCCGTTGTCCTAGCAACGTCAAACAAACGGTTTTAGGGTTGCCGAGTAACTGAAAACCTAGAGTGGCAACATTTTGAGCTTGTGTGCAAAATTACAGAAATACGGAATGGTCGCAATGTCGGACGCTGGATCTGAGGACTATGATGACGAGCAGGGAAACCTCGGAGTGAGTATTTCGGTACTGTCTGCCAACCTGATTAAAGTGCGCCATTAATAAAATTCATGCATTCACTTACAATCTCTTCAGGAGTATGAAGGTGAGAGGAACGAGGCCGGGGAGAGACATGGGGCCGGGAAGGCGGTGTTACCCAACGGAGATACCTATCAAGGCCAGTATGAAAGCGGGAAAAGGTGTGGCCAGGTAAATTTAACAGGGTTATTGTGCAATGTGACAGCACAGGGATATACAAAGGTAATAGATCCCGGAACTTCACGTAATCGTAAAGTTCACAAACGTATGACAATCCGTGGCGTCTAGCAACACAGCACCAACAGATGAGATGTCAGCGTTAATTAATGTTGAACCCAAAGCATGGAAAAGCCTATCGTCCAAGTAAGAGGCCTATAAGCTATTTCATTGTTTAAATTGCTTGCAATGTATGTCTCTGCTCTCAAAGAAACAAGCAAAATTTTATGAAATAGCCTATCTTCTTTATTGTTATGCTGTCATTCTGCAACTGTCCCAAGCAGACCTGCTTGTGATGACATTGGCATTACACGCCAGAACACAAAACTAGCAAGAATAAGCGGCCCGAGCAGAGGCAGGCCAGCCACGTGGCTTGGTGGAGACCGTGGAATGGTGTAATGACTCTCTTCATGCCCCATAGTCTCTTTCTAGCGTGCGCACTGCACCCAAAGTGACCACAAGAGCAACATCACTCTTATGTGATGTTACTGTATGAAGGTTGGGTAGTGAGCTCAGACATAAGCCTATTGGCCAGGCCTGTGGCTTGCTCATGGCTACGTTCACCAGGAGCTCAGATTTCACAAAGCCTGCACATGCGGACAGTGATTCAGCACTATGAGGAAAATGGGTACAGCCTTTTAAATTAGATGTTCCCTTCAGCTTCAGTCATGTCTGTATGGGATTCATGAACATATTCAGGGAAAATGCATGTCACATGGATCTTTGGCTGAGGTCACATGATCCCACTGGTGGATTTAACTGATCCAGGATCAGTGCTATGCTGGGGCCTGTGACACTGTGATTGTTCCATCATGCTGGAGCATTGAGGACCCACACACACAGGGAGGAGGCGCAGTCTGATGCACTAATCTCAACCTGCAGTCCCCAGAGGCCACAGAGCCTGCTGCTGATATACAGCCTTCCTGGACTGGAGTTAAATCTGCAGACACTGAAGCCCTCCAGGGTTGTTTCAGATCCCTGTACAAACAATAGACTCCACCACTGAGGTCAGGAGACAGCCACTCAGAATGACATCACTGGTAGGGCTTTAAGGGAAGTGTATCTCTGATATGTGGCCAATAGAGGGCAACAGTGAGACAGGAGCCATGGGTGGTTAGCTGTAGAAGGCGGTTGTGCGGGAGTTAGCAAAAGTTTGTTGTGAATATGTGAGTTTGATATGTGACTCTGATGTGGGTGAGGTGTGGTATTTGATTGCTCAGGCCCCGAGTTTTGTGTTTTTGCATCAGGGCACGTACCGGTTTAAAAATGGAGCTCGGTATGTGGGAGAGTACTACATGAACAAGAAACACGGGCAGGGCACATTCTACTACCCTGACGGCTCCAGATACGAAGGTGAGAGAGAGTGTGTGAGAGAGAGGTGAGTGTTTGTGTTTGTTGTATGTACAGTATGTGAGTGCCAAAGGAATTTAGAGTAAGACCCCCCGTGTCTCCCTCAGGTAGCTGGGTAGAGGACCAGAGGCACGGCCAGGGCGAGTACACATATGCTAACGGAGACACATACGACGGGGAGTGGCTCCATCACCAGAGGTACAGCCTTCACTGAGGACAGCAGACCCCTGCTTCACACTAAACCCACATCATATCAAAAAAATATCTCATATGGATCATTTGTGAAAGTGGATATTTGTTAATTTGTGTATTTATGAATTTGCATATTTTTGCATTAGTATATTAGTGTATTTATTCTTTATATTGCACATTTTAGTTTTTGTTTAGTTACTGTTTTAGTCCATCAGTGTATTTGTGCATGTGTGTATTTGTTTAGTCAATATATTCATGTGTTCATGCATTAGTGTGTGTGTGTGTATATTCACAGGCATGGGCAGGGGATCTACCTGTACCGGGACACGGGCTCCAGGTATGTGGGCACCTGGGTCTCGGGCAGGATGGAGTCAGCAGGTGAGATCATCCACCTGAACCACAAATACCAGGGAAACTTTGTCAGCAACAACGTGAGTTACACACACTTCACTCCTCTTCCTCACACTCCTGCCATGCTCATATATATTCACAAATGTATAATATTGTAATTGTGTAATTGTAATTAGATATATAATTGTATACTTATAATTATAGACATGTAATGGTAGATTGACAGACCATTCCCCATCCTTTCACAGCACATAAAGTTTGATGGTTTCTCACAGAAACCCCATCCTTCTCACAGCCCTCACTGTCCTTCTCATAATTATTTATTTATTAATTATTTATAAATGTGCTAGGCTGACTCACCATGCTACCATGGCTATGGGAGGAGCTGGGGTGGTAAAAAGGATTGAGGAGTCAGTGTGAAAATGATGGGGTGCTTTTCTTGGTGATATGCAAACCCCATGTTTGAGTGGCACAGATACATCACTGTAGCTCCTCCTCCATGTTTGAGTGGCACAGATACATCACTGTAGCTCCTCCTCCATGTTTGAGTGGCATAGATACATCACTGTAGCTCCTCCTCCATGTTTGAGTGGCACAGATACATCACTGTAGCTCCTCCTCCATGTTTGAGTGGCACAGATACATCACTGTAGCTCCTCCTCCATGTTTGAGTGGCACAGGTACATCACTGTAGCTCCTCCTCCATGTCTGAGTGGCACAGATACATCACTGTAGCTCCTCCTCCATTGCAGCCCTCTGGCTCGGGGAAGTTTGTGTTTGATATCGGATGTGAGCAGCATGGAGAGTTTACCCAGGTGGATCAGGTAATGCTGGTGTGTGTGTGTGTGTGTGTGTGCGCGCGCGCATGTGTGTGTGTGTGTGCCTGTGCGTGCGTGTGCATGTGTGTGTGTGCGTGCACGTGTGTGTGTGCGCGCGCATGTGTGTGTGTGTGTGTGTGTGTGTGTGTGCGTGCGCGTGCATGTGTGTGTGTGTCCGTGTGCACGCAAGTGTGTGTGCGTGCATGTGTGTGTGTGCGTGTGCTTATGTGCACATGCATGCATGTGTGTTCCCTCCACTGTTTTTTAACAGTAATTGCATAGTACTGTTTCCTCCCTCCCTAGACTAATTTACTTAACATTTTAATCATTTTGATGATAAGATTAACATCATCTTTTTAATGATAATGTAAACATTTATTTATACAGCATGTGCTTAACCATGTATAAGCAAACACCGAATCCATCCCCTCCGTGGGCTCTGGCCAGTTACATCTTACTCTTATACTGTGAACACCAGAATGTATGAGAAGAGGGAGACTGATGGCAAATGCTAAAACATGCAAACAACATATTAAGACTGACAGCACACAGTACTAATTTCACATACAGTAAAAATTAGGACATGTTAAGGTTTGGGTACAGTAAGAACACGCTTAGAACACATAACAAGGTGCATTGTTTCCCCTTGCCCGGCCTGGCAGTGGGCAGCTAGCGAGGATGGCAGTAAGGACAGGAAGTCGCAGAGGCCAAAGTCACCCCGCCTGGGCCAGGGGGAAGGGCTCTTCACCGTGGGGGCACTAGGAGACGAGGTGCCATGGCAACCCTAGATCGCTGCTGTGCTCGTCATTTTGCGGCGCATCTTTTCTGTATCTGTGGAGAGCATGACAACATAGATACAATCTACACAACAAAGGAAAGAGACTCTCACAAATCATGGGAAACTGAGGCCTCTGCTGCTGCAGAGACACAGGGTCTGCTGGGGTCCCCAGCCCTGGTGCTGGAGAGACACAGGGTCTGCTGGGGTCCCCAGCCCTGGTGCTGCAGAGACACAGGGTCTGCTGGGGTCTCCAGCACTGTTGCTGCAGCGACACAGGGTCTGCTGGGGTCTCCAGCCCTGTTGCTGCAGAGACACAGGGTCTGCTGGGGTCTGGGGTCTCCCCCAGCCCTGGTGCTGCAGAGACACAGGGTCTGCTGGGGTCTCCAGCCCTGGTGCTGCAGAGACACAGGGTCTGCTGGGGTCCCCAGCCCTGGTGCTGGAGAGACACAGGGTCTGCTGGGGTCTCCAGCCCTGGTGCTGCAGAGACACAGGGTCTGCTGGGGTCCCCAGCCCTGGTGCTGCAGAGACACAGGGTCTGCTGGGGCCCCCAGCCCTGTAAGTAACATGGAGAGGTGGTGAACTTTTTTTTACAGGTTTTATATGGGCTTATAGGCCCTTCTCAGAGCCGTAATAACTGTTGGAAGTACAATCAGTGGCTTTAATGGCTGTGGTAATGTCTATGTCACCTTGCAGGCTGGACTGCTTTATGTCCTGGCAGGTACAGCACCCAGCCATAAAAGCTGGGCACTTGGTGATAAACAATCTCGTGGGGGGATAGGGGACTGGTGAATCAAACCTCTGCTGAATCCTTGACTGAGTGAGTATTTCTCAATTCTACAGCAGAGTTCAATCAGAAGTGTTGATCAGGCTTAGAGGCAGGTGAGGCTCACTCTGCAGGCCTGTGGTGGGGCAGAACCACACAGTGTCTCAGGAACGCCCATATCCATCCACAGTGCTCAAACAAACAGCCAATCAGAAGCACTTCAGAAACCCTGAAGCTGAATTTGAAACGTACCCCTCTTTTTAGGGTCTGAGAATGAGGCGAGCTGGTGTGTGATAGATGGAGCGAGCACACCCCGTGTCTCTCCAGGAATGAGACGAGCTGGTGTGTGATAGTGGGAGCAAGCACACCCCGTGTCTCTCCAGGAATGAGGCGAGCTGGTGTGTGATAGAGGGAGCGAGCACACCCCGTGTCTCTCCAGGCCCCTGCTGTAAAGTGAGGTTTGGCATTAATGGAAAAGTTTTCACAGCTGCTGGGAGCTCAGACTCAGAATGCCTCGCTTCCCCATGAGTACTCTTTCACTTTGGGTTTCCATGACACCGAACTGAGGAATATCACAGTCTCCGATCAACTCTTATCTGTTTACACTGTTGATAATGCTAACAGCACTGTTATCAGATACACCGTTAAAATGATATGTTAATTGGAGTAACATAACTGAATGCTATCCAAAGCCATTACTGCATTTCTTTACAGATTAGAAATTTCCTTTCAGAGAGACATTTGGTAAACTGGCCAATTGTTTCTGCTGTGAAAATTTACTCTAACGTTTTGGGAATGTTCCAGATACCAAAAATGGTTAGTTGGTGTCATCAGTGATGCTAGGCAGGACACAGCATAAGTTTAAGTACAGCAGAGTAGCTTTGGGTACAGCAGTGCACTGGTGGAAGGATGAGTGAAGCACCTGTTTGGGAAAAGTGCTCCAGTCTACAGGCAGGGTTGATCGGGGGTCTGGGAGATTGTGTCCCTGAGCGCATGCGGCTCTGTTGTTTTAATGGAGGCGCTCTGCCATCTTCAGGGAAACAATGACTTTCTCTGTCTCTCTGACCTCTCTGCTTCATTTATGTCCATCTTTGCAGAAGAGGCTGCAGAACCCATAGCTGCAGGTCAGCAGTGCTTGCTGGTTCACAGTGTGCTTCAGGACTTAACTTCTGTTTCCTGAGCCCAAAATGATTACCAAATTAAAGCGCTGAAACCAACACTGGGCCATCCAGGACTGGAGTTAAATCTGCAGACACTGAAGTGGTTTCGTGGGAACCAGTCAGTTGATGACACTTCTGACTCACCTCTGCCTGCTTTATTGGTGTTAAATTGGTCACGTATTTCCAGATGAAAACAAAAAGCAGCACATCCTGTAATCCTATAAGACTAACCCGTCTCAGGCTCACGCCCTCTCTCTGTGCTGCAGGACGGGGGTGAGGGTGAGGATGAAGAGCCAATCAGCACTACGTTTCTAAAGTGGCGTCCGCTGGCCATCGCTGGACTCACACGCCTGACCCCTGGCAAAGAGCAGGGGAAACTCACCTCACCAGGTGAGTGGGTCACACCTGTGCAGGTGGGGGGTTAAAGCTGTACAGGTGAGGTCGTAATACCTATACAAGTGAGCAGGTTATAAACTAGAGCATACATCTCAATATACTGAATATTCAGGGGAAGTCTGATATGACTGAAATGATCCCCCCCTTTCCTGCATGTTCTCATATCAGGAGAGCCAGAGCCAATATTAGCCAATATTAGCATGTTCTGTGGTACCCAAGACTGGTTAATATTTCAGTGATGAAATCCCCTCAGGACCACATATCTGTGTTTAAAACTTGCTGTGTAGAGATCTGTGGACACTGAGACTTTGAGGACACAGAATTAGCATCACTAGATACAGAGCCCTGAGGCAGGGCTGAGTGAGTATCCAGCAGTAGAACTGTGCTCCAGACTCACCCTCTGCTTTTGTGTTCATTAACAATCACCCAAACACTGATGTGAGGGTGGAGTTAGTTATGCTGGCTGAGTGCTCAGTCACTGAGCAATGGGATGGCTCTGCATAGATACGAAAGGAGGGGAAATGCAGAAGACTTTATGTATCCTTATGAATGTTAATTAATGAGAGCCCCAGTGCTCTGCATGTGGTGTACCTGTTGGCGTGGAAGGGGGGGTAAGGGGGTGTTATGTATTCCTAATGTCATTGTGTTTCCCATTTGTCACTATTGCTCTTCTTCTTTCTTTTCATTCTTCACCTCCTCCTTATTCTTCTTATTACAATTATTATTTCAACAGATCCAGCAAAGGGCTGGGTGGAGCAGGAGGGAGAGAAGGTTGATCAGGAGAGGGAGAAGGTTGAACAGGAGGGGGAGAAGGTTGAACAGGAGGGGGAGAGGGGTGAGGTGGCTGCAAGTGAAGAACAGGCCCAAGCAGAGGAGCACACAGGGGGCACCCCGATCCCCTCAACCCCAGAGCCCAATACAGACAAACCGCCTGAGACAGACGAGAAGGAAGACTGACTTTCCCTCAGGGGAAACACAAACACAAAATCCACAACTCAGCTTTACTGTCCATCTGTGTCAATAAAATGTCATTTTTATTACTGAGTATCTCCAGTGTCTGTGGGGTTTCACTGTGGAAGGCTTGTGTTGCCCTCAGTTCCCATTTCTGTGTCTCTGCTCTGGCATACTGCACTCCAACTAGACACAGATTATTATCAGAGTGGTTCTGAGGTTTTTTTCATAGCAATCTTCGACTTAGAAAGTTAAATAGCGACCAAAATCACAATTTTAACCAGTAACCCGACCGTGGAAAAGCAAGCTTGTTATGCACATACTTTACATGTAGGGAATGTTTTCAAGGATTTTTCTGTCTAATAAATCAATGACAGTATCAAAAAATGTTTCGCAGAATACATGAAGCAGGTTATAGGCGAGGCGAGCTGGCTGTGTGATCTCAATGGAAATAAAAGGTTGAAATCCTTGTACAATAGCGCCCCGAGTGGGAACGAGGGAAGGTACAGGTAGTTAAGATAATACGTCATCAGCACGCGTCGTGGCCGGAAAAAAAACGTGTTTCAGAAAAAGTAAAGTGAGTGACACGGCTATGCTATTCCACATGTGTACATTGGGAAGATGGCGCCGGTGCTACAGGACCCAGAAATACAGTTTGCACAAAGACTAGCTTCCAACGAGAAGACTATCCGAACTAAGGCCATCAAGAAACTTAGAAAGTACCTAAGCGTTCGGTCGCAAAAACCAAAAGGTAGCGTTATCAACGCTTGCTTTGTTTTATTTGTTTCTCTGTATTAGAAATCAGGCATGCTAGCTAACCTAGCCACATAGCTAATATTATCTGCATTGTGGTGAAAAATATTGCTACTGCGGTAGCTGGAAAACGTTGTGTACATCATTTTGTGACTCTCAAAGATGTCAGGAAGCCAAAGTCAGTAAACTAATTTTTTTATAACTTGATCTTGGCTGTTCGCGTGTATTGGTAGCAAGCTATGTACCTACACACTGTTCAACACGATTGAACGTGCCCCTAACATTATTGAGATAAGATAAGTTCGTAAAGGGTCACCGAAAATTGCTTTAGCCGTTCCATTTTGATTGTTTTCCGTTTGGCTGGTTAGCTTCTGAGGTGCAAACGTGTGTATGTGTGTAAGCTATGGTGTCTGACCTCGTGTGCGACCCCACAGTACCGTTTCTAAGTCCCTCTGAGGTCACGCACTGACACTCTCTCCAGGTGGGTTCACCCTTGAGGAGCTGCTGAAGATATGGAAGGGGCTGTTCTACTGTCTGTGGATGCAGGACAAACCGCTGCTACAGGTGAGCTCCTCTTCAAAGCGCTGAGGTTTTCAGGTATCGCGTGTATTTGGACGTGGATGACTTGCTATCGAAAACTTATTGTACATACATTTATAATGTAAAATACATCTAAACATATTTTAACGAAGTGCTTGATTGGCGCAGATATTTGCTTCGTCTCTATTCTGTTAACTTTCCACATGCACTGTCAACACCACCTACAGAGCTGTTTTTAAGGTGACAGTATGTTCTGCAATTCACCTACGACTGTATCGATTACAATGCACTATTGCTGTACAGTAAGGTTTGTGATGCAAGGAGGAAAAGCCTCTGTTAGTCTCCTCCTGTTTTTCTCCTACACTGTTGGGTTTTTTTGTTTAAAAAGAGGACAGCGCCTGTTGTGATTTGTTTGGCTAGAAGGGAAAACTGGACATGTACAGTAAGATTGGTCTTTTCTCTAAACATTCAGTAGGCATGTCTTTTAGGTGTGTACGGTGTATTATGTTCTTAGAGGGGGTGCAGAAAGGGGGTGGCTTTGGGGCATGACCCATTTTAATAAAGTGTCTCTGATTAGGAGCACAAATCAGTGATCAGTTTCCCTCATGCTTGTCCTAACCTCATCTATTGTAAGCTGAAATGCTGAGCTGATCCCAGATCAGCTCTCCTGCTCTGCTGCTCTGAGATGCTTTATGAGGAGGGAGCCAGCAGAGGAGGTGATGTAGTGGAGGCTCCCTCACACTCCTTCACTCTCTCTCTCACTCATTCACTCTCTGCCTCTCACCCCTTCACTCTCTCTCACTCTCTCCCTCCACAGGAAGAACTGTCCACTCAGATTTCTGGCCTGATCCACAGTCTGCAGAACACTGACAGCCGTAAGTGGGCTCGGCTATTATCCGTGTGTGTGTGCGTGCGTGAGTGTACGTGTGTATATGAGATTGTGTTTCATAGTTTTTCTTGTTTTTATTTTTCTCTTGCAGAGTTTTTATTTCTGGAGAGCTTCCTACTGACAGTAAACAGAGAGTGGAATGGCATCGACCGGCTTCGCATGGACAAATTCTACTCTGTGAGTGGCTCTGTGCAGACTGGCTGTGACACTTTTATTACTGATGTCATGTGGTTATTGAAATGTGAAAAATTTTGTTCCTTGAATCACCCCTGAAAAATAACAATAGTAATGGCCCCTCCCTCCCTCCCTCCCTCCCACAGCTGGTGCGCTTTGTGTTCAGACAGGCGTTTGAGATGATGAAGAGGAGGAAGTGGGACACGAGGTGAGGGAAAGCTCATGTCTGTTATGAAACTGATCCAGTGATTTTTTTATATCTGATTGTGTGCTGAGGTCACGAGTAGCAGCTGCAGACACTGCGGCCCTCCAGGACTGGAGTTAAACCTGCAGACACTGCCCCCTACAGGACTGGAGTTAAACCTGCAGACACTGCCCCCTCCAGGACTGGAGTTAAACCTGCAGACACTGCCCCCTCCAGGACTGGAGTTAAACCTGCAGACACTGCCCCCTACAGGACTGGAGTTAAACCTGCAGACACTGCAGCCCTCCAGGACTGGAGTTAAACCTGCAGACACTGCAGTCCTCCAGGACTGGAGTTAAACCTGCAGACACTGTGGCCCTCCAGGACTGGAGTTAAACCTGCAGACACTGCCCCCTACAGGACTGGAGTTAAACCTGCAGACACTGCAGCCCTCCAGGACTGGAGTTAAACCTACAGACACTGCGGCCCTCCAGGACTGGAGTTAAACCTGCAGACACTGCCCCCTCCAGGACTGGAGTTAAACCTGCAGACACTGCGGCCCTCCAGGACTGGAGTTAAACCTGCAGACACTGAGACTCTCTCTTTTTCCGTCTCTCCTCTGTCTCTCTGCAGCCTGGGTGAGAGGTTCACAGAGCTTCTGTCCGCTCAGGTCCTCCGCAGCACCAGCGAGGCTCCTAAAGGGGTGCAGCTCCACGTTCTGGACGTCTACCTGACTGAGCTGGCCCGGGTGGGGGCGGCTGAGGTAGGCGGAGGGCTGAGAGAAAACAGATGAGAGAGTATTGTGGTAGTTTGATGGGTTTGGACATATTGTGACAGTTAAATGGGTTTGGTAGTCCTGTGGTAGATTAATATGTTCAATAATAAGGTTGTGGTAGTTAACCACCAGTTTGTGGTTGCAGCTAACTGCCGACCAGAACCTGAGCTTCATCTCCCCGTTCTGCAAAATGGCAGCAAAGACCAAGGAGTGAGTACTCGAACCATGACTGTTTCTTCTGCTCAAACACTGATACAAATACTGTCAATTTGATTTTCTTTCTTTTAATCTTCTTTTATTACTTTTGACATTATTTTTCTATTAATCAGGGTTTTACTTTTGTCTTTCTTCTTCAACTCATCTGCCACCACCTTGTCCTCCACTTCCTGTCTTGTGTTCGTTCACTTCCTGTTTTGGCTCTGACTGCTTCCTGTCCCCCCCCCTCTCAGTCATGTTCTGATGCAGGCCATCTGCAGCAGCATATTCCAGGAGATCATTGACCAGGCCCCCTTCGCCATTGAGGACCTGATGCAGGAGGTCCGCCACAGGGGCGGAGCTGAGGGCGGGGCCGATTCGGACCAGGAGCCCGAGTCCACATCCGTCCCAGACAAAATCAGCAAACCCAGAGAGAGACGGGTCAATGGTAAAGCTCAGTAATATGGGATTATTTTATATGAATTTGATTGGTATAGATTTTTAATTATAAAAGTCCCACAAAGTCCCACACTGTTTTGCACTTGTGCATGTACCACAGAATATGCATAGAAACAAATACTACAGATACATATTGGGAAGTTGAAACGTTTTCCTCTCCTGGTTTTCTCCTCCTTCAGGCGCTATGGCAGCTGATGAAGAGGAGGAAGAGGAGGAGGAGGACGATGAGCTCCTATATTTGGAGGAGGACTCTGACGCACCCCTGGATGAGGAGGGAATTGGGCCCGTCCTCCAGGTAAGCACAGGGGTTACTCTGCGCTGCCCGGCTCTTTAGCACAGGGGTTACTCTACGCTGCCCGGCTCTTTAGCACAGGGGTTACTCTGTGCTGCCCGGCTCTTTAGCACAGGGGTTACTCTACGCTGCCCGGCTCTTTAGCACAGGGGTTACTCTACGCTGCCCGGCTCTTTAGCACGGGTTACTCTACGCTGCCCGGCTCTTTAGCACAGGGGTTACTCTACGCTGCCCGGCTCTTTAGCACAGGGGTTACTCTGTGCTGCCCGGCTCTTTAGCACAGGGGTTACTCTACGCTGCCCGGCTCTTTAGCACAGGGGTTACTCTACGCTGCCCGGCTCTTTAGCACAGGGGTTACTCTGTGCTGCCCGGCTCTTTAGCACAGGGGTTACTCTGTGCTGCCCGGCTCTTTAGCACAGGGGTTACTCTGCGCTGCCCGGCTCTTTAGCACAGGGGTTACTCTGTGCTGCCCGGCTCCTTAGCACAGGAGTTACTCTATGCTGCTGAACAGAAGTTCCCAAACTGTTGTTTTTTGAAAAATTGTTATTGAGTTACACATTCTCCCTCACACAGACACACGCACATACAAACGTACACATGCACGCACACACTCAAACAGGCATGCACACACACAAACACACTCCACTCTGTTCCACACCACACTTAGTCTAACTGTTCTGTGAGTGAGGCTGGGTTTTGATGGTCGTCTCATATCTCACAGCACTGCTGTTTATCGCAGCGATGGGCTCTTTGCAGCAGGGGTATCTCAGCAGACGGTCTTATCTCAGAGTTCCTCCCTCACACTCTCCCTCCCTCATTCCCCTGTCTCTGTCCCCTGGAGTGCAGTTTGACTACAGCGCTGTGGCCGACAGGCTGTTTGAACTGGCTAGCCGAACCAACACACCCTCATTTAACAGGACGAGGCTGTACAAGCTTGTCAAAACGTGAGTCACTCACCTGTGATCTACTTTTACTTGTATGTAACATTGTGTCTGTGATATACTTTCAGCCGTATATAATATCATGGCTGTGATGTACTTCTACCTGTATGTGTGGAGTAGTTTTTCTTGTTTGTAATATTGTAGCTGTGGTGTAGTTTGTTTGTAGTATTTCCTAGCATAGGAGTGATATAGTTTTACCTGTATATATTGTATGGTGATGTGGATTGTTTCATGTTCTGTTCCCTAAACTTCCGTTTGTCTCTTTTTCTGACAGATTCCGTAACCTCAGTGAAGGTGAGAGTCTCAGTGCTTTATCATGTGACACTGTTATGTTTCTGTCCTGTGTGTTTATCCCCATCCTCTGTGATGTAGCAGCACCCCTGTCCAGTACACTACACTGGAACCTCTGAGCTACAAGCCCAGCTCCCTAACCATTACACTACACTGTAACCTCTGAGCTACAAGCCCAGCTCCCTAACCATTACACTACACTGTAACCTCTGAGCTACAAGCCCAGCTCCCTAACCATTACACTACACTGTAACCTCTGAGCTACAAGCCCAGCTCCCTAACCATTACACTACACTGTAACCTCTGAGCTACAAGCCCAGCTCCCTAACCATTATACTACACTGTAACCTCTGAGCTACAAGCCCAGCTCCATAACCATTACACTACACTGTAACCTCTGAGCTACAAGCCCAGCTCCCTAACCATTACACTACACTGTAACCTCTGAGCTACAAGCCCAGCTCCCTAACCATTATACTACACTGTAACCTCTGAGCTACAAGCCCAGCTCCCTAACCATTATACTACACTGTAACCTCTGAGCTACAAGCCCAGCTCCCTAACCATTACGCTACACTGTAACCTCTGAGCTACAAGCTGGGCTCTCTGTGGTTCTGTGTGGAAGCTGAGCTCAGGTGTCTCTCCTCTCTCTGCTCCCTCAGGTGTGTTCCCGCGGGATGAGGCCCCGGAAGACGTCTCTACGGACGAGGACGACGACATGTTCGGCAGCCGCAGGAGGATGAGGAAGAGGAGAAGGAACAGGGAGGAAGAACCCGAGCTAGAGGGCAGCTCAGCAGCAAAGAAATGCAAAGGTAATGATGTTGACTGAGCCATGGTCGCCCTGGGAGTGTCTAAATGGCTGTGGGTGAAACGGAAGAGGGAGGGGAGCAGGTGCACACGCACTTTACAAACCCCTCCGGCCCTGCAGGGGGCAGTATCTGACTGACACACCTCTTCTCGCACTCCTTCATGTAGTGTCATTCCCTGGCTGATACTTGACACTATTTTCTGTTTGAAATTCTGTTCCAGCTAAGAAAGATGAAAAAAAAGCAGCCGACTCTGAGAAGAATTGTGTGACTGAAACAACTGAGAATTCAGAAGCTCCGAGTGCAGACTCCGATGCAAAGAAAAAGAGGAGGAGGAAGAAGAAGAAGAAGAGAGAGGAGAAGACAGGGGCAGGAGATGAGAGCGAGGACAGGGAGACACAGCTGACTGCATCAGCTGCACAGTTGGACACATGCACAGAGCAGACGCCCATGGCAGACGATGTGGAGAGAGCAGGGGTGGGGGAGAGCCAATCTCTGATAAGCGCAGAGGCCCAGGGAGAAGCGGCCGCAGAGACAGCGGCGGACACACAGCCTGACAGCCAATCAGAAAGCGCCTCTGTGGGGAGCACGCTCCGTGAGGGGAAGGGGAAGAGGAGGAGGAGGAAGCCTTCCACTCTGGAGATGAACGTGGCTGCAGCAGATGCTGACGCAGCAGGGGCGGAGCTGATCCATCTGTCAGCAGTGGAGGAGAGCCAATCGGCTGTGGAGGCGGAGCATGTGGCACCAGATGAAGCAGAGGTCACACCCCCTCCCCCGGCAGCCAGTAAGAAGAAGAACAGGAAGAAGAAGAGCAAGGAGGAGAAGCCAATGGCAGAGGCTACGAGTGACTGTGCAGGAGCAAGTCCTGAAGAACCAAGCTGCGCAGACGTAGTTCCTGCAGAGCCTAGCTGCGCAGATGTGAGCCCTGCAGAGCCCAGCTGTGCAGACGAGCAGCCGGCTGACACACCACTGAAGAAGAGGAAGAGAAAGAAGATGAAGGTGGCAGCACAGGGTGGTGAAGGGATAGAGGAGGTGGCTCAAATAAACGGCCACACAGAGGAGCGAGCGCCCGGGGGCAAGAAGAGCAATCAGGGCAGTGTGAGTTACACCTGTCTCACCCCCCAAATCTACCCCTCCCCCCCCCCTGCCACATCCCCCAAATCTACCCCTCCCCCTGCCTGCACACAGTGAGGTCTAACCCCTGCTCTGTGTGCACTGTGCTTTGAGCCTGTGCAGGACACAGTGAGGTGTAACCCCTGCTCTGTGTGCACTGTGCTTTGAGCCTGTGCAGGACACAGTGAGGTGTAACCCCTGCTCTGTGTGCACTGTGCTTTGGGCCTGTGCAGGACGCAGTGAGGTCTAACCCCTGCTCTGTGTGCACTGTGCTTTGAGCCTGTGCAGGACACAGTGAGGTGTAACCCCTGCTCTGTGTGCACTGTGCTTTGAGCCTGTGCAGGACACAGTGAGGTGTAACCCCTGCTCTGTGTGCACTGTGCTTTGGGCCTGTGCAGGACGCAGTGAGGTCTAACCCCTGCTCTGTGTGCACTGTGCTTTGGACCTGTGCAGGACACAGTGAGGTGTAACCCCTGCTCTGTGTGCACTGTGCTTTGGGCCTGTGCAGGACACAGTGAGGTGTAACCCCTGCTCTGTGTGCACTGTGCTTTGGGCCTGTGCAGGACACAGTGAGGTGTAACCCCTGCTCTGTGTGCACTGTGCTTTGGGCCTGTGCAGGACGCAGTGAGGTGTAACCCCTGCTCTGTGTGCACTGTGCTTTGAGCCTGTGCAGGACACAGTGAGGTGTAACCCCTGCTCTGTGTGCACTGTGCTTTGGGCCTGTGCAGGACACAGTGAGGTCTAACCCCTGTGCTTTCTCTGTTCTGTAGCTGCAGGAGAATGAGCTTCACTTGGCCGAGAAACGCCTGAAAAAGAAGAAGACGAAGGCCCAGGCTGGGGCCGACTCCAGTTTCGTCACCTTCCAGAGCCCCTCTGTCCCCACACCCCTCTACTGCAGGCAGGCCAAAGCCAGCCCCAGCACACCGCTATCCAGCAAACAGGTACAGTCCAGAACCACACACCTGTGTTACTCAAACAGGTACAGCCCAGAACCACACACCTGTGTTACTCAAACAGGTACAGCCCAGAACCACACACCTGTGTTACTCAAACAGGTACAGCTCAGAACCACACACCTGTGTTACTCAAACAGGTACAGCCCAGAACCACACACCTGTGTTACTCAAACAGGTACAGCTCAGAACCACACACCTGTGTTACTCAAACAGGTAGAGCAGTTGAGTCTGGGGACTTGGGCAAAGACTCACTTACCTGGAAGATGGTTTGGAGAGATGCATGATGGGTAAAAGTGGCTTGATTGTTTAGATGTTTTTACCTCTTTTGCAGTCCAGCCTGACACCACTGTCTGAATCTAAGAAAGTCACATTTGGCCTGAAGAACAACCAGACCGCAGGTGAGAACATTCTGTCCGTTTTTACATTAATCTTTTCCACATTTTAAAACTGCACCTTTTTCTTTTAAAATCCAAACTAATATGCAGAAACAGACAGAGCTCATGCAGACAGGCGTAACCCTAACCTCACCCTAACCTCACCCTAACCTAACCCTAACCCTTTAAGCACATGGACAGGTTCTGGAGTGAACTTGGCACAGTGAGGCCGTCCCAAAGCGCAGGGAGGCAGATGTGAGTTCTGACATGCAGGGCTTGTACCTCCACGTTTGCATTATTTTCAGTTTCTCCTTGAGGAAGTTGATCCCTCTCTCTCTGCCCTCGCTGTATGGGCTGTGCTTTGAATAAACTTTCAGTCCCAGAGCCATGAGACAGACTGTGTGTGTGTGTGTGTGTGTGTGTGTGTGTGTGTTTTATTCTGCAGGGTGTGATTTGTGTGTGTGTGTTTTATTCTGCGGGGTGTGATTTGTGTGTGTGTGTTTTATTCTGCAGGGTGTGATTTGTGTGTGTGTGTGTTTTATTCTGCAGGGTGTGATTTGTGTGTGTGTGTGTGTTATTCTGCAGGGTGTGATTTGTGTGTGTGTGTGTGTTTTATTCTGCAGGGTGTGATTTGTGTGTGTGTGTGTTTTATTCTGCAGGGTGTGATTTGTGTGTGTGTGTGTGTGTGTTTTCTGCAGGTGTGATTTGTGTGTGTGTGTGTGTGTTATTCTGCAGGGTGTGATTTGTGTGTGTGTGTGTTTTCTGCAGTGTGATTTGTGTGTGTGTGTGTTATTCTGCAGGTGTGTGTGTGTGTGTGTGTGTGTGTTTTCTGCAGGTGTGATTTGTGTGTGTGTGTTTTATTCTGCAGGGTGTGATTTGTGTGTGTTTTATTCTGCAGGGTGTGATTTGTGTGTGTGTGTGTGTGTTATTCTGCAGGGTGTGATTTGTGTGTGTGTGTGTTATTCTGCAGGGTGTGATTTGTGTGTGTGTGTTTGTGTGTGTGTGTTTTATTCTGCAGGGTGTGATTTGTGTGTGTGTGTTTTATTCTGCAGGGTGTGATTTGTGTGTGTGTGTGTGTGTGTGTGTGTTTTATTCTGCAGGGTGTGATGTGTGTGTTTTATTCTGCAGAGTTCAGGAAGACTGATCGCAGTCTGATGGTGAGTCCGGATGGCTCCTCCCGTGTGCCCTTTGACCCTTCCCAGAAGCCCCGGTGCAGCGTACTGAAGTCTCCTGCAGGACGCCTGGCAACCAAGAGCAAGAGCAACAAGAGCAATGGGCGACCGCGAGCGTCAGATTTCTTCTAGAACCTGACAGAGAGAGACTTGTGGAAGACATGGGCTTTTTCTGTGTGTTTGGGCTCTTTTTCTGCAGCAGACTGAATGGACATTTGTATTGACAAGTCGTTTGGTATCCTACTACAGCCTTTCTATGTTCTGTTTTTGTGAATGAGCGTTACAGTAAAGTTGAGCTCCACTTTGCCGGCAGTGTCCTGTGTTTCTTTGTGTTCCTGTCGTGATTGTGGAACCACACTCAGCCTTTTTATCGTTTCAGTTTATCGTCCACAGATATAAAGGTAATATTTCAGTTAATTGAACATTGAACATTGATTTAGTTCCTATCATGGAATTACAGTCATTATAATTTACAATTCTGATATGTAATTCATGGCATGACTGAGGGACATTCAAAGATTCAATAGAAATGCAAAAATCTTCTGCTGAGTATTTTTTTCTGTAAATCCAAAATGGCCATTAAATTGAACTCATGAATGTGCAAAATGCTTTGTTGATAATTTACATTTTTTATGAGTGAATGAACTGCATTTGTAAACATATTTTAGACACTAAGTATAGTTCTGGAGCAGCTGGTGTTTGGAGTTATTCAAAATCATACCTGGGAGTGTTTGCTCAGGGCATTGCTTGACCTGGGAGCTGAACCTGCAGCCTCTGAGTTACACGCCCAGCTCCTTCATTATAGTTCTTCACTGCCACTCTGAATAAACCCATTCCAGTACTCAGCTAGTTTTGATGGCAATAATCATACCAACTGCACTGGCTTAAAAACGGTTCGTTATGGGACCCGTTACATCCTAAGCAGGTATCACCCCCCAGGCGTACGAGCATGATGAGGTGGTATTGTTTCTTTATCACTGTCATTCCCTGGACACTCCTAGCCCCTTCCTCCTCTCCCCCCTCCCCCGGTTACCACACTTCCTCATCCTGTCTCCTCTTGTAGAGAGCATCACCCTCGATCCTGCCACGGCCCAGTTTGGGATGATGCTCTCTCTGGACAGGAAGCAGGCTTGGGCAAACCGTATTTTGCTGGATAAGGGGTACCCCTGTGTTTTTGGGGAGGGAAGCTTCACCTCGGGCAGGCACTACGGGGAGGTCGCTGTGGGGACCAACAGCAGGTGGAGGGTCGGTCTGGCCATCCGCTCCGTGGATGTCACCCAAATGCAGAACTCGTCATTGCAGCCGGAGTCTGGCTTTTATGGGATCTGGCTGGTGGACAGAAAGCTCTCCGCTCTGACCAAATCTGAGTACACCAGCCTGTGGGACCCACTGTGGCACAGGCTGCAGGTGCTCGGGGTCTTAATGGATTACGAGGGAGGACAGGTGTCTATGACGCAAGCAGAGACACTGTAGTTTTCTCTTACAAAAAAGACACATTCAACGACGGCCTTCGTCCTGTCATGTGTACTTACAGAGCGGATCGCCTCACGCTGCTGTAGCCTCTGTATTTACAGAGCGGATCGCTTCACGCTGCTGTAGCCTCTGTACTTACAGAGCGGATCGCCTCACGCTGCTGTAGCCTCTGTATTTACAGAGCGGATCGCTTCACGCTGCTGTAGCCTCTGTACTTACAGAGCGGATCGCCTCACGCTGCTGTAGCCTCTGTACTTACAGAGCGGATCGCCTCACGCTGCTGTAGCCTCTGTACTTACAGAGCGGATCGCCTCACGCTGCTGTAGCCTCTGTACTTACAGAGCGGATCGCCTCACGCTGCTGTAGCCTCTGTATTTACAGAGCGGATCGCCTCACGCTGCTGTAGCCTCTGTACTTACAGAGCGGATCGCCTCACGCTGCTGTAGCCTCTGTATTTACAGAGCGGATCGCCTCACGCTGCTGTAGCCTCTGTACTTACAGAGCGGATCGCCTCACGCTGCTGTAGCCTCTGTACTTACAGAGCGGATCGCCTCACGCTGCTGTAGCCTCTGTACTTACAGAGCGGATCGCCTCACGCTGCTGTAGCCTCTGTATTTACAGAGCGGATCGCCTCACGCTGCTGTAGCCTCTGTATTTACAGAGCGGATCGCTTCACGCTGCTGTAGCCTCTGTACTTACAGAGCGGATCGCTTCACGCTGCTGTAGCCTCTGTATTTACAGAGCGGATCGCGTCACGCTGCTGTAGCCTCTGTATTTACAGAGCGGATCGCCTCACGCTGCTGTAGCCTTTGTATTTACAGAGCGGATCGCCTCACGCTGCTGTAGCCTCCGTATTTACAGAGCGGATCGCCTCACGCTGCTGTAGCCTCTGTACTTACAGAGCGGATCGCTTCACGCTGCTGTAGCCTCTGTATTTACAGAGCGGATCGCTTCACGCTGCTGTAGCCTCTGTACTTACAGAGCGGATCGCCTCACGCTGCTGTAGCCTCTGATACAGTGCTGAGCACTCTGCCTGAATGACAAGACTATTTTGGCTGAATGGCCTCCTCCTTTTTTACTCTTATTCTTATGGTCTTACCGTCATAAAGTCATAAACATGTGAAAGCACATGTCAATCCCTGGAAAATTGATCAAGCTGAAAGAAAAGTCAGGGAGTAAATAGAATGCTTTTCCATAAGTACAAATGTTACAGTGCTTTGCACACAGGATAAATCTTGTATGTAGATAAAATATGTGTCTCTTTAGCAGGTGTGCGTTTGATGCAGTGAGAGTTAGCTGAACACCCTTACAGGGGCCAGACACTTGATTGTTTGCATCCTTATTAAATTATATTTCAATAACATGCTGTTTGAATGATTGTTTTGTGTTTTGATTGATTTATCTCAGACAATACTATTTTTAAACAACATCACCACCTGTGCATTAGCATATGATTTTGTGTACATATTCAAGATAAGTAGGTGTGTACTTAATTAACTTGCTTAGCTTTAGCGCTAACAGAGCCCACCCCTGCTTAGCTTCAGCGCTCACCAAACCCAGCTCTGCTTAGCTTCAGTTCTAACCAAACCCAGCCCTGCTTAGCTTCAACACTAACCGAGCCCAGCCCTGCTTAGCTTCAGCACTAACCAAACCCAGCCCTGCTTAGCTTCAGTACTAATCCAGCTTAGTCTGGCCTATTGGGTGGGATAGTGCCTCACAAAATCTGACTCTACACAAAGTGCTCTGTTTATTTATTGCCTCACATTATTGCCTCATGTTGTCCCTTATTTTGCAAGGAATTGGAAGAGCAAAACACAGTCAGTGTTTGTCTCACAACATTTGTGCCCATTTTCCTGACAGAAACTCTGCTAATGGGCAACTTACTTTGATCCCCGAGTTACTGAGGCATTGCAGAGGAGGTACAGCCGGGATTCAAATCTGCAGCCCTCAGGATACACAGCTCTCCTCTCTCTCTTACCACATAGCTCAGATATTTTACTGGAGGATTGCCTCATTTTGTCCTCGACAGTGATGCTGTTGTTCGAAACTGACATAACAGCTCACAGAGACACAGTGAACGTTGAAGAAACATTACCTTCCATTTGACTCTTGTGAATCATCGTACGCTATACGTCTCTCTTGGTCACCTGCTTGCTTAGCTTCACGTGTTTTGCTGCCGTTTTTAGCTTTAACCGAGGAATCTCTGGAGGAATAGACGGCGCGAGAATGCAACCAAGCTCTCCGCAATTCCATCCATCCTGCTATCCACTTCTCTAATGCAGACGCACGACCATTTTACCCCTTTTGTTTAACAGCTTGCAAACTATCCATTGAAACTCTGGTACAATCTGAGAGCTATTTCATCCCCGCTTTGGAAAATGAACGAAAGAAACCGATGCTTGCGTCGGAAAGGAGCTGTTTCTGGCAGCCGTAACGGTGAGAACGTGTGAAATGCCTGCGCTTTAGGTGACTGTCTGGGACGCGACCGGGCGGGCTTCCCGTGAAGGTACCAGCGATTTTTGGTATTGTGATCTGACAGTGCACTGTACACATAGACGTTTGGTAGTTTCTCTGATATCGTTTAAACACTGACCCGGGGATGGCAGGATGCCCTTGCTCAAATGTACCAGTGTAATTCCGTGAGTATTGTGCCAGTGGGTGACAATAGTTTCTGGATTTTTTCGCACTTTTTGGTGCATAGGGCATCAATAACAATTAATACAATTACAAATATTACATGACAGACAATTCGCTATTATTATTCAAAATATTAATATTTAAAATACTTTTCTCCTTCGTAGGAAATTCCCCGAAGATGACTGCAGACAGTGTATTTATCTCCGCTGAAGCGCTGCTGATTGTTCTAATTTCTTTCTCTGCCGTCCAAGGTACCTTTCTTAAATCCATTTGACATTTTAGGCTTTATGCCATTTGCTGCTGTCCTCACGCAAAGACAAAAGCGAACTGCATCAGCCCCGAATGTGTGCTTACAGAAAGATATCCCGCGCTCTTCACGCTGGCATAGTGCTCTTGCATAAGATTTAATACAGGGGGTCCAGAGCCGCCGGCACAGATATTGTACATATCGCCTGTTTACAAAGATGGAGAGAAGCTGAGATCCAGAATGTCTTAGCTCAAGGAATTCAACCTACAGTCACATTCCTGAATCTGAGCCTTCAGCCTACTGGCCTGTGCTGCCAGATGGGAGATATTTCTCTTCAAGTAAAATATTATTTGAAAATTCCTCGAAGACTCAGATTAAAAAACGCATGGGAATGAGTTCAGAATGGGGATTCTAGGGAAGGGATTAATTAATTACTGAAATTTGCTTCAATATTTGTAGCTGGAATCTAATTACCTTTTTCACTACGGAGCTGTTTGCCACTGACAATGAATATTACATTACCTCCTCTGAGATGATGTTCTCACCAGTCAGAGAGGGCTGTGCTGTTACCTTTTAATTTTACACCAATTTTATCCCATCTCTTATTCTTATATTCCAATAACAAGGGCTAATTTACCGTCTGTCAGTCAAATATTCTGTATGTGGGTCGTGAAGAGAAGTTTATGTGCATGTGTGTGTATGTGTGTTTACTGTATGTGTTTGTCCATGTGTATGTGTGTGCACGTGTGTGTGAGCGAGCGAGTGTGTGTGTGTGAGTGAGTGCATGTGTGAGTGTGCGCATTTGTGTGAAGATGGAACATGTGAGCAGCAGAACTGTCACACATTCTGAGCTTAAGTGTTAATGGATCAGTGTAAATGGATCAGTGTTAATGGATCAGTGTAAATGGGTCAGTTTAAATGGATCAGTGTAAATGGTGCAGTGTAAATGGATCAGTGTAAATGGAGCAGTGTTAATGGATCAGTGTAAATGGATCAGTGTAAATGGAGCAGTGTTAATGGATCAGTGTTAATGGATCAGTGTAAATGGAGCAGTGTAAATGGTGCAGTGTAAATGGAGCAGTGTAAATGGAGCAGTGTTAATGGATCAGTGTAAATGGAGCAGTGTTAATGGATCAGTGTAAATGGTGCAGTGTAAATGGATCAGTGTTAATGGATCAGTGCAAATGGAGCAGTGTAAATGGAGCAGTGTTAATGGATCAGTGTTAATGGATCAGTACAAATGGAGCAGTGTTAATGGAGCAGTGTAAATGGATCAGTGTTAATGGATCAGTGTAAATGGATCAGTGTAAATGGAGCAGTGTTAATGGATCAGTGTTAATGGAGCAGTGTAAATGGATCAGTGTTAATGGATCAGTGTAAATGGATCAGTGTAAATGGTGCAGTGTAAATGGATCAGTGTTAATGGATCAGTGTAAATGGAGCAGTGTTAATGGATCAGTGTTAATGGAGCAGTGTAAATGGATCAGTGTAAATGGATCAGTGTTAATGGATCAGTGTAAATGGAGCAGTGTAAATGGATCAGTGTTAATGGATCAGTGTAAATGGAGCAGTGTAAATGGATCAGTGTAAATGGATCAGTGTTAATGGATCAGTGTAAATGGATCAGTGTAAATGGATCAGTGTTAATGGATCAGTGTAAATGGAGCAGTGTAAATGGATCAGTGTTAATGGTGCAGTGTAAATGGATCAGTGTTAATGGATCAGTGTAAATGGAGCAGTGTAAATGGATCAGTGTAAATGGAGCAGTGTAAATGGATCAGTGTTAATGGATCAGTGTAAATGGATCAGTGCAAATGGAGCAGTGTAAATGGATCAGTGCAAATGGATCAGTGTAAATGGATCAGTGTAAAGTCTGGAGTGGCAGCGTTCCTCCAACTGATGAATATTGTGCTCTGTGTGACACAGAGACATACGCTCACAGGAAATGACCATGATATTCAGAGGAAATTCAACTTTTTGGAATTTAAATTGGGATTTAACATTTGCAAGGTACATATTGCAAATGTATAAATATTGTTCAGAACACTATGTCATTTTAGCAGATCAAAAGCAAACACACCACTGCATATTAAACTCGTGGCTACTTAGCTTCAGCAATGTGACAGTAGAAGGGTACAGGGTGGTGTGGCTGCTTAGCTTCAGCAGTGTGACAGTCGAAGGGTACAGGGTGGTGTGGCTGCTTAGCTTCAGCAGTGTGACAGTAGAATGGTACAGGGTGGTGTGGCTGCTTAGCTTCAGCAGTGTGACAGTAGAAGGGTACAGGGTGGTGTGGCTGCTTAGCTTCAGCAGTGTGGCAGTAGAAGGGTACAGGGTGGTGTGGCTGCTTAGCTTCAGCAGTGTGGCAGTAGAAGGGTACAGGGTGGTGTGGCTGCTTAGCTTCAGCAGTGTGACAGTAGAAGGGTACAGGGTGGTGTGTGCTTAGCTTCAGCAGTGTGACAGTAGAAGGGTACAGGGTGGTGTAGCTGCTTAGCTTCAGCAGTGTGACAGTAGAAGGGTACAGGGTGGTATGGCTGCTTAGCTTCAGCAGTGTGACAGTAGAAGGGTACAGGGTGGTGTGGCTGCTTAGCTTCAGCAGTGTGACAGTAGAAGGGTACAGGGTGGTGTGGCTGCTTAGCTTCAGCAGTGTGACAGTAGAAGGGTACAGGGTGGTGTAGCTGCTTAGCTTCAGCAGTGTGACAGTAGAAGGGTACAGGGTGGTGTGGCTGCTTAGCTTCAGCAGTGTGACAGTAGAAGGGTACAGGGTGGTGTGGCTGCTTAGCTTCAGCAGTGTGACAGTAGAAGGGTACAGGGTGGTGTAGCTGCTTAGCTTCAGCAGTGTGACAGTAGAAGGGTACAGGGTGGTGTGGCTGCTTAGCTTCAGCAGTGTGACAGTAGAAGGGTACAGGGTGGTGTGGCTGCTTAGCTTCAGCAGTGTGACAGTAGAAGGGTACAGGGTGGTGTGGCTGCTTAGCTTCAGCAGTGTGACAGTAGAAGGGTACAGGGTGGTGTGGCTGCTTAGCTTCAGCAGTGTGGCAGTAGAAGGGTACAGGGTGGTGTAGCTGCTTAGCTAAACTCCCTCAAACAGTTTCATTTCTAAATAGTCCTACACAAAAATGAGCAATTGATTGGATTGATTCATTGTTTCAGTGATTTATTGATTTATACATCTTTAAAATGATTGATTATCTTGGCTGTTCCTGTACTGATCTACCCCTCCCCCCCCATCTCAGCCCCCCACAGAGACAGCATCTGCTTGGTTGTGGCAAAGGAAGGCGGGTCTCTGTTGTCATGGTGTTCAGCACCTGCTGTGTGCACTCAAAAGGGTTAAACAAGGAGCACAAGCGACACCAAGTAATTACTGTCAGAAATGACAGGATAAGTGAGCACATAACATTAAATGCTGTAGTTGATGCAAAGAGCAGCTTGAGATTATAGTGCTAAAAGTAGGAACGGATGTATGTTCTGTCGCATTAAATGTAGCTTAAGTACAAGAGTGGAACAGCAGAACAGAAGCTCTGGAGCCCCAGATGCAGCAAAAGGAAAATGAGCTGCACTGACTTGGCTGCCTCTGCCATCACTGGGGGGCAGTATAGAGACAGGCTGCGCTTGGCTTCTCCTGTTGCCACTGGGGGGCAGTATAGAGACAGGCTGCGCTTGGCTGCTCCCGCCACCACTGGGGGGCAGTATAAAGACAGACATGATCTGACAGGATGTTTCCCAGCTTTGAGTTGCTGTAGTGACCCCTGGCACCCCAAACAGGGAGAAAGGGAAAGTAAAACACTGGATAAAACGATGTCATGCAGGCTGACATCTTAGGCTGAATCTTATTATATGTATTATTAATTTATTAAACTTTTAACAGTTATATACTGCTGGCCTCAGAGTAGCTTACCTTAGTAGTTTGTTAAACGGTCAGCAACTCAGTTCTGAGGAACAGCCTGACCTGGCTGTGTTCAGGTGGCGTGATGTACCTGCACAGTTTCTGCTAACTGACTGAACTGTTCTTAAAGGGATAGTGAACAGAAGATTCACATTTATTTAATTTTGTTGAAATCATGTCACCAAGAGGCTCTTGGACTAATAAACCTCCTACCCACCTGTGTCATTAGACCGTGTTAGGCAGTGAGTCTCTGCTCGTGTCATCAGACTGCTTTTGGCAGAGATGTTACAGAACACAGCTGCTGCAATCAAATTATCTTATTTTTAAAATCCCAAATTTAATTTGGCATGCATGAAACTGTTGTGAAAGGCATTTTAATCAAACAGTGTCACTCCCCTGTCCCTTGCTTCTCCCTCTCTCCATCTTCCTCTCTCCCCCTCTTTTCTTTTTCTCCCAGATATTTTTGATCTTTCCTGGCAGTTGCTCCCTTCCATATAAGATCATTTCTACTTCACATCTGTGGCAAAGTTCATGCTTTGAATTGATTTATTTATGATTATAAACTACAAATTATATCCCAATTTATAAACTACAAATCCCAATCTCTCCGATGCAGCCACACTAAATCAGGACATCAAACCTTCTTTGACAATGACAGCTCTATAAAACACACACCAGCACAACAGCACAACAAAACCTCCAGCAGAGCAGCAAAACAACTAAATAAGAAAAACCCCACAACACCAACAACCATAACAACAACTGCCACAACAAAATAACACTTCCAACTGCACAACAAAACAGCAAAAAACACAAGCTGCGGCCTGCAGGGTGGGAAACTCATGATTAACACTTCTGCATCATTTTCAAAACCTTCAAACTCTTTAGTCAGGTATGAGCAATATTTCAGAAAGACAATGAAGCTGGATAAATGTGGCCTTTGGGCCATAGAAAGCAAGTCAGTAGCATGACCTTTGCTGGGAGAGAGAGCCTGCCTGGACACTACCACTGAACACTGCCACTGAAACCTGCTACTAAACACTGCCACTGAACACTGCCACTAGACACTGTCTCTGAACACTGCTACTAAACACTGCCACTGAACATTGCCACTAGACACTGTCACTGAACACTGCCACTAAACACTGTCACTGAACACTGCTACTAAACACTGCCACTGAACACTGCCACTAGACACTGTCACTGAACACTGCCACTAGACACTGTCACTGAACACTGCTACTAGACACTGCCACTGAACACTGCCACTAGACACTGTCACTGAACACTGCCACTAAACACTGCCACTGAACACTGTCACTGAACACTGCCACTAGACACTGTCACTGAACACTGCCACTAGACACTGTCACTGAACACTGCCACTGAACACTGCGCTCTTTTCAAATTGAATATGTATGTACTGTATATATATAGCCTGAAAAGTGGCAAACAGATAAAATCATATTCCTTTCATAATAACCGTTACTATGTAATTATGACAATGCTATTTCATAACATTCTTTATTTTGACTGTGAATAATTCAGTGAGGTGACCTTTTGTTCCCACAGCGCATACGACCGGCCGGCCTGGGGGGGCACCCTCGAACCCCAGTGAGGGGGAGGCTGTAGGCGGGCTGCAGTCAGTGCTGAAGGACACCGTGTCCCCTGCTTTCGGTGCCACCATCATCATCATCATCACTGTCATCGTGTCGGGCAGCGCCTACCTCTGCTTCCTCAAGTACATCTGCACTGGCTGCTGCAAGCCCACTCAGGTGGCCCCGCTGTCCCAGCTAGACCCCAACAAGTCTGAGGAGCAGGTGTAGGTGTGTGTGTTGTGTATGTGTGTGTGTGAGAGAGAGAGTGTGTGTATATGTGAGTGTGTGTGAGAGGCTGTGATCCCTGGTTAGTGTAAAGGTGAGGCTGTGATCCCTGGTTAGTGTAAAGGTGAGGCTGTGATCCCTGGTTAGTGTAAAGGTGAGACTGTGATCCCTGGTTAGTGTAAAGGTGAGACTGTGATCCCTGGTTAGTGTAAAGGTGAGGCTGTGATCCCTGGTTAGTGTAAAGGTGAGACTGTGATCCCTGGTTAGTGTAAAGGTGAGGCTGTGATCCCTGGTTTGGCAAAGCTCCTTGCGGGGGGGTTCAGTTCACATTTAATTAGCCTGCTCTGGAGGACCAAACTCTGCCACAGCACCACCGCGAGGAGAGATGGATCACCAGCCCATATTTTTAAAACAAACAATGGCTGTCATCCTGGCCTCTGAAGCACTGGACTGGAGGACACTCTGTCCTGACTTCAGAGCCATGCAACCACAGTCTTCAGACTGATGAAGGGGAGCTGCAAACACAGCACTGATCTCACTGATCTAGCTGTGAATTTTGTTTTGTTGCACCCAGGCCATAATTTGGGTTAATTAAAATGAATGTGTTTGGCTTGGACTCAGCTGCATTTATATTTCATTTTGACAGACTAAAAGAGAGGACTCACATGTATGCTCATTTTGGTGATTTTGAAGTGAGAAAACCGATCAGAACTAAGGGCTACTTCCTGCATCCCAGCCCCGGTCCTCCCCAGCCCCAGCAGGTATGAGAATGAGTGTGTGTGTGTGTGTGTGAGTGTGTGTTAATGTGTGTGTGTGTTTGAGTGTGTGTGTGTTAATGTATGTGTGTGTGTGTGTGTGTTAGTGTGTGTGAGTGTGTGTGTGTGTGAGTGTGTGTGTTAGTGTGTGTGTGTATGTGTGTGAGTGTTAATGAGTGTTTGTGTGTGAGTGTGTGTGTTAATGTGTGTGTGTGAGTGTGTGTGTGTTAATGTGTGTGTTAGAAAGTGTGTGAGTGTGTTAATGTGTGTGTTAGTGTGTGAGTGTGTGTGTGTGTTAGTGTGTGTGTTAATGTCTATGTGTTAGAAAGTGTGTGTGTGTGTGTGTGTGTGTGTGTGTGTGTGTGTGTGTGTGTGTGTGTGTTAATGTGTGTGTGAGTGTGTGTGTGTGATTCAGAGAGAGAGAGTCTCATTGATTAGCACACAGGAGCAAACACTTTGAGCAGCACTTTGCACAGCAGGGTCATCCTGACTGAGTGGTTTCTGCCCTGTTATTTTCTCAGTGGCGTCTTCCTGTAATGGAGGGGCAGAGTGACAGAATGACACTCCCCACCCCACAGCCCCCGCCTTGCGTCTGGATGAGTCTTTCATTTATTTCAATCATTTATTTCGATCACTGCTCCTTTGTGCTCAGTGGGAGAGTCGCTGATCCTGGCCAAAATTTACAGTGAGACACAACATCTCTCTCTGTGTCTCACTCTCTCTGTCTGTGTCTCACTCCATCTCTGAGTCTCACTCTCTCTGTATGTTTCACTCTCTCTCTGTGTCTCACTCCATCTATGAGTCTCACTCTCTCTCTCTCTGTCTCACTCCAGCTCTGAGTCTCACTCTCTCTATATGCTTCACTCTCTCTGTGTGTCTCACTCCATCTATGAGTCTCACTCTCTCTGTGTCTCACTCCATCTCTGAGTCTCACTCTCTCTGTATGCTTCATTCTCTCTGTGTCTCACTCCATCTGTGAGTCTCACTCTCTCTGTGTGTCTCACCCCATCTATGAGTCTCACTCTCTCCATCTGCATCTCATTCTCTCTCTGAGTCTCCCTCCATCTGAGTCTCACTCTCTATGTCTGTTTCTCACTCTCTCCCTGAGTCTCACTCCATGTGAGTCTCACTCTCTCTGTATATTTCACTCTCTCTCTGAGTCTCACTATCTATGTAAGTCTTACTCTCTCTCTGAGTCTCACTCTCTCTGTAAATCTCACTCTCTCTTTGAGTCTCATTCCATCGCTGTATCTGCCTTTCTCCATGTCTCTCTCTTCCTGTGGCACAGCTGGGTATGTTTCAGATGCTAAACAGCCCTGGGAACACTGCCATCCAGGTGCTGAGACACTGTTGGCTTAATTGTTTCTTTTTCTGGGCCCTAACTAGTGTCATATGCTCAGTACCTCAGCTTCTGCTAAACACCATGTTTAATTTAGCAAAACAAAGAGCACATATGATACACAGCTAATGTGCTTCCTGCAATGTTATTCATGTGCAAAGATACAAACAGCACATGGTGAATGCATCCACACATTAGAGAATGTGTGTGTTAGTGTGTGTGAGTGTGTGTGTCACTATATTAAATACTCTGAGCCCTTTCCTCCCCTCATTCTGTTTGTGAGAGCGTGAGCGCAGCACAGCGCGACACACACATTAATGGGGAGACAACTGGCCTTTGACAGCTAAATATCAGTGTGTAATGAGATTTTCTGAGGACAAGTCGATATCACCTAGGAGATCACAGGAAGAGATTCTATCAGAAAATGGAAAATATACACTGGCAGGTGTGTTAGTTCTCATTTCCCTTGTGTTTTTGTGTGTGACAAACTGAGGTCTTATGACAGGATATTAAAGCCAGAAGGACACTGGAGTGTGTTGTGGCTTTAGCCATTTTTCATATTGTACATTCTCACCCAGGAAATGGAGGTCACAGTACCTCTTGTATGTATCATTAAATGGGTTTATTACACAGAGCCTCTTCATGAATCTTTGCAGCTCTCAGCCCTCCTGTGGTCGCCAGCTGTTATTTTACAGTATGCAGATAGAGGTAAATATGTGCGACATATCTCACACGGGAGAGGCTTGGGCTGTGCCAAAAGAAAGAGAGCTGCACATCCCACAGCTGAAAGAGGGGAGCATTGTGTAAGCTCAAGGTGACACAGTCATGGGCTGAACTACTTGGGCCAAGATCCAAACATGCAGAATCCCTCATTTAAATATGGCTGCTTGCTTTGCGTAATAGCGCTTTGTTCGAAATCCACAAAGAAAGAAAGAAAACATGCAACACTCTGGGTGAACACACAGAACACTCTGATTAGGGAATTCAGTAAATTAGCCCCAGAGTGTGCTCAGTGTCAGGAAATGGAGCTCTTCACATTTCTGCACAATGTTCAGGCGTGTTCCATCAAATATTATTGAAAAATTAGCCAAGCATTTCAAAAATAACAGAAAACAGCGATGAAGACAACAGGGCACTTTTCTGGGGTGGAAAATGATTACATGTCTTCATTACATGGCAGGTTGTAATTATGCTTAAAAACCTGAGGAGGCTTCAGCAGAGTGCTCCCCTGGGAGTCAAACTGAGATAATTATACCTCTCTGAGATGTACAAACTCTGTGGCTCTGCCAGCTGAGCATTAATGCATGTCAGAGGATGTACAGTAGGCCCACAAGGGAACTACAACATGAACTAAATTACTAAAAACCAAGTCAAATAAAAAACAACAAAGCAATATCAGATATAAGATATAGATATATATCAGATATATGCTCAATTTTCTACAAAGGGTAGTCAGATTGTAATGCCATACTGATTGTAATGCCATACTGAAGCTCCCTGGCTGTGAAGGTGAACAGGAGGAGAGGTGGCTGAGGCTCTTTGAGGAAATGCAGAGGATAAGCCCGTTAAAAATCAGGCTTGTTACTCTCTAGCGGCCTCTACTGGTCAGCTGAGCGACTGCAGGTTTGTGACTGCATGATGACTTTGCGTTCCTCAGACACTGAAGGTGCTGACCTAAGCTGTGTGGGGACATGAGGAAATTATGTTCTAAAACTAACAATTGTCTTATTTTTCCAGACACAAATGGTCTGATTTAAAATAACAGTATTTTCACCTTTTTAGCAAATTTTCAAAGGCTATACTTCATGCAGTGTGGAACATGACATCTGCACATACAAAACAAACATGTACCATTCTCAACTCATTCAGGCAAGCCCCTGGCCAATTCAAAAATATACACACGCACACACACAGATAAATCAAACAGCTAAATAATTAGGGCTTTGTATTTAAGTCCAGTTTATTAATATTGATAACAAAACACAAAAAGAAAGCATACATGTAGTAGAAAAAGATGTGTGTAACAGTAGGGACCCAAGGGGCCTCCTTCAGGTCTGGTCATTTCCCTTTGTAGGGAAGAGCTGGCCAGGCCATCACTGTCCTGCTGTGACATCACATCCTGTTTGAGCCCGGGACACTGAGCAGGGAACTGACTAACGGGGGAGAAAGGAGTGAGAGAGAGGAAGAGAGGAGGGAGAGAGAGGAGGGGGTAGGGGAGGAAGGAGAGAGAGAGGAAAGGGACAGAAAGATAAGGTAGTGAGAAAAGAGAGGGGACATGTGTATTAGAGAGTAAGAGAAGTGGAGAGTGTGTGGTAGAAATGTACATGTCTGTGCAAATCAGGAGGAAGGGACAGAGTCTGCAGGGGCCAGAAGATCATTTGTAAATGAAATGAGAGCATTTTGCACAGCTGCAGCCTGGACTGCGTTTGCACAGAGACAGGAGCTGTGGTTTTACAAAGCTAGAGGAGAAGGCTCTCTGTCTTTGGCAGCAGGGACTACCCCCCCCCCGTCAGTCCCCCCTCTACCCTCAGGATCCGCACTGCTCCACCTGCTGGTCCTTCGCTCCGCCCTGCAGGGCGGGCCTAAGGCTGGACTCTGCACCCTCTGACTGGGACTCCTCCCCCTTCCATGCTGCCAATAGGAAACAAACAAAAACACTCCAAAATGATTGGGTGGACAGAGGCAGGCCCCAGTTCCATGGGATTATGAGGCAAATGGTATAATTTCTATGCAAATGAACTTTTCATACTTGAGCTCCACCCATCCCCTGCCACAAGGGGGCGCTCACACTCACTTTTGCTGATGCTACAACTGGTCTTCTTGGGCTTCTCCGGCTGCTCCTCACCGGACGCTGCAGCCCTGATCTTCCTCACCACGTAGCGGCAGGCTAGGGAATTGCACAAACACACAGAGTTACTGTCTGTAGGAGCCACACAAACACACACACACACACACACACACACACGTCACAACATGCATTACCATGCATTATACACACATCTTAGTCGTGTTCCTACACTGTGACTTAAATACAGACTCTGGTCCACACTGAGCATCACATGACACCCTGGAGAATGTCACCTGACATCCCCCAGGATGATCCACACCCCACACTCAAACTGCAGCCTCCTGGTATGAGAGACATTTCCTGCTATATAATTCTCATAACAGCCAGGAAATCGCTGACTCATCCTGTATGCAAACACTCTCCTCTCTTTATCTCTGATCTTGCTCAAATCCAGATAAAACACCCCCCCCCCCTTTTTTTACGGGCACTTATGTTCACTCGTGTAATAAAAACAGGGAGGCTTATGTCAGCTTGTTGCTATTGAATTGCAGTGCACAAACAATTTCTAAACAAATGATAATGATCGAAGTCCAAAAAGCCTTTTGGGAGACAAAAATAAGCCATTATAAACATTTTCTGTTAGTGACACTAACTTTACCAGAACAGACACAGACATGGTACATATATTTGTCGACTGTAAGTATCTCTGCCATTTAAGTTGGCTTTGGTATGGCAATATGCCATTTTTAAAGTAAAGTTCGGTTAGTAACTCCACCGCTGGCAGATAAGCAGACTTACCGTTGATGATCAGTCACACCATTTTCACACTTAAGCGTCGGTTGTTACTTGGCAGTAGAAAGTGTGTGCTTGGAGGCAGTTGAGAAGTTTGAGCACCGTCTCCCTCGCTTTCTCCGCACAGCAGTATGAGGTGTGGTATTCTCACCTGTTACAAAACACAGCTGCTCCGTGGGAGGAGCACGCCGTGCCGGAACACCCTCCGCCCAGAGGAAGCCAACGGGAATCACGTGGTATAATTTGTGTATGTGGGCCACAGGTGCAGTAATTACCCTGTACAGCAGATGTCGCAGTTTCCTTTAAAATGACCGTGCATTTGAAATCTTTCTCCGTTGGGTTGAGCCCCATGCTGTAATTTGATTGGATAAGGGCATGTTGGTCTCTCATTCTGATTGTGTAGGAGTCCCTTGCCCGTTAGCGTCGCACCCAATCGTTGATTTCCCAAAGCGGAACTTGAAGAAAATCAAGACACTCTTGGGTGAACAGAAAGGCTTGTCAAAGGTAACATTTTGCAATACATATCGTCAGCTTGCTCGCTAACATATATTGTTGAAAACTATAGGAAATGTCAGTTCAAATAGTCAGTCTCGATATAAGCTAATTTTGTCTTAATGTGAACGAAAATGGTAGATCACCATTTAACCAAGCCATACGTCGCAAGAAAGGAAACGAGCTAGCTAGCTAGCAAGCTGCATTCACGTCATTGGACAACCTTAGCGTAGCTGGCTAACTAGTTAGCTGACAGTTGACATGCACGAGTATTATTTGTACCTAAACATTGTAAGCCAGTGAGTTAGACATTGTTAGTTGGGTCAATCAGAGAAAATGGGTATGGCTGACGTGTAGTTTTAGTATGTTTTCAGGATAAGTTAATGGCCGATTTTGATATATACTTAATGTTAGCTAGTTTCGGTTTTGATTGAAAGCCTGCTAAGGTTAGCTAAGGCAAACTTCTCCATATATTGTTAATAACTTTGACAGCAAATGAACGTTATTTAAAGCTTGCACGGATCCATATACACCCCCACAATAATGCGCAGTAATGCAAGATAATAGGGTGAAGGTATAACTTGAAGGTAGCAATTTATCTAGCTATTTACCTAACTACCTGTAACGGTCTTCAGCGCAGTTTACTTCTGATGTAGCTAGTAGTGGCTAACATGACTTGTAACTTCTACTAACATTTTATTGCTACAATTTATTGCCACGGTGTAGTCCAGGAAAATATCAGATTGTTGCGTTAAGCACAGTCCCTCGTTTCTCACCGTAGATTGCCAACAGTTTTGCATAAAAACAGATCTTCAACAGGGGGTCCTCGGAGTTACAGCACGGGGTACGCCAAATTATTTTACCCCAAACATTGTTTTTTTTTTTTTTTTTTTTTTTTTTCAAAAATTAAAATATGTCTGAAAATACACCAACATAAACACAACCTATAATGAGCAAAGATACATCTCCCTATTTTTTAAAAATTACAACAATTACAGTTGTAAAAAAAACATGTTTTATAAATATGTGAATCTGTTAGTAATTATTATTTCAATGGCTTAGCATTGTATGCACCATTACAAAGTACATACATGGCACTCTAGTCCGACCTACACATTATTGTAGGCCGAGTTTAATGAGCAACACAATTTTGTACGATATGTAATAGGGGGTCCCTCCGCCGTCTCTCTATCAGCCAAGGGGTCCTTGGCCTGAAAAACATTGAGGACCTCTGGATTAAAAACCTCTTAAACTAAATACCTATGTACGTAAAACGCTGTATAAAGTTATAATGAAGGCATTAGGAATTCGAAATGGAACAGATAGCACTGAAAAACTAGCTTGTGTGTGTGGCTGTTTATGTGGGTACAAAAGGTTTTAAAAATTAATGGTATGTGTGAAATGCAATTTATGACTTGGATGCATATAAGAAAAATAGAAAAGTGTGAAATCAAAAATAGGTACCTTAAAAAAGGATAGGATATGTCACAGAGGAACAAGTTGGCCTAAAAATGAAAAACCTTTCACAAACGAGGCTGAATAAGATGGTGGTGTAACCAGGCAGGCATGACTAAGGCTGAATAAGATGGTGGTGTAACCAGGCAGGCATGACTAAGGCTGAATAAGATGGTGGTGTAACCAGGCAGGCATGACTAAGGCTGAATAAGATGGTGGTGTAACCAGCCAGGCATGACTAAGGCTGAATAAGATGGTGGTGTAACCAGCCAGGCATGACTAAGGCTGAATAAGATGGTGGTGTAACCAGGCAGCAGAGCACAGGCAGTGGGAAGGGCTGCGACTGAGATCTGTCTGTACTCATCTGCAGTGATCCTGAGACAGACGGACAGACAGTGTGCCGGACAGAGCACAGGGCAGGGACTGAAGGGCAGCGGAGCAGGTGAGACCCAGGCAGAAAAAGCGACCGGGACCAGAGAACAGACTGAACAGCAGAAATGGCCGGGTTCCTGGACAACTGCCGCTGGCCAGAGTGCGAGTGCATTGACTGGGGCGAGAGACGCAACACGGCGGCCTCCATCGTTGCTGGAGTGCTGGTGAGTGAGTGAGTGAGTGAGTGAGTGGTCACGCATGTATGTATGTCTTTGGGTGAGTGAGTGTGTGTGTGTGCGCGTGCATGCGTGTTTATGTGTGCATATATGAGTGAGTGTTTGTGTGCTGAGCCAAAATGATAACAAACAAATATTGTCTATACAGCATACATGAACAGGAAATTATTCTAAATAAATGATAAAAGGGCATGCTTTTAGAACAACCAAGCTTTCTGTGAACCTCTGCCATCATCTTTCTATTTCTCTGCCATCCAAGAGAGGTCAGCAGAGAGCACTGAGACTGACTGACCTGCTCATGCCCTGTCTCAAACTGACAGGAATTGTTGATTCTTGAAAACTACCTTTGATTTGGTGACAGTGCATTCCAACCTCTTAATGCTGCAAATGTCTTGGTTTTAATGAACAGTAATTGCATTCATCTTCATAAAATGAGTAATTTCTCACTCAGTGATTATCACTCAGGAGTAATTTATAACAGCAGTTCATGTCAGTTTGATTCTAAAGGTTAGTGATGGAAAGATAAGAGACAGAAGAATGCAAATGAGCAGAGAGGAAGCAGGAAGCCACTGGGGATTTCCATCAGCCGAATCACAACAGGCACACACACACGCACACGCACTCACTCACACACGCACTCACACACACTCACACACGCACACACACACACACACACACACACACACACACACACACACACACACACACACACCCACACACACACACACACACGCACTCACTCACACACGCACTCACACACACTCACACACGCACTCACACACACACACACACTCTCACACACACACACACACACACACACACACACACACACACACACACACACACACACACACACACTCACACACACACTCACACACACTCACACCCACACACACACACACACACACACACACACACACACACACTCACACACTCACACACACTCACACACACACACACACACACACGCACACACATCACACTCCCACGCACACACTCTCTGTTAGTCAGCCTGGCGTCTCTGCAGCAGCAGCATAAACCCCATAGTCAGACTCGCTTCCTCATTTAACACACTTTGGGAAATTCTGGGAAATTTGCATCTCTCTCACATCACTTTCTGACACAGAGCCTTTGATAGCAGAAGAAATAATAGTGAATAATTCAGGAGGAAGTGAAAGAGAGGGGCCGCTGAGCCGTGTGACTGGCAAGGCGTGTGCTGTCGCTATTGTCACTCATACGCTGCCAGAGGACACTGACACTGGAAGCTCATATCTGTTGCTCACTCAATTTCCTGTGTGACTGGAAGAGAGCAGCGTCAGGGTAATGTGACTGATCCGTGGGGCGGGCTCAGATAATCACACGCGCACATACACAAACCCACTCTGTGCCCTGCATTACTCCAGCACTCTCTGCTGCTGGAGGAGGCCAAGGACACCACTGCAGGTGCTTGCCAGGCAGGAGAGGACTTTAGGGAGCATGCAGACTGACTGACCTGCTCACACGCTGTTTCACACTCAGACTGACTGACCTGCTCACACGCTGTTTCACACTCAGACTGACTGACCTGCTCACACGCTGTTTCACACTCAGACTGACTGACCTGCTCACACGCTGTTTCACACTCAGACTGACTGACCTGCTCACACAGACTGCGCAGAGCCATGTCAGATAATTCTGGCTGTGTGTGTGTATATGTGTATGTTTGTATGTGTATGTGCACTTGTGTATGTGTGTGTGTGTTTGTGTATGTGCACGTGTGAATGTGCGCTCGTGTGTGTGTGTGTGTGTGTGTGCGTATACAGTGGTATTCGGACCCCTTCACTTTTTGCACTTTGTGTTGTAGATGTAATTGTAAATGGATAAAATAACCATTTTTGCCCATCAATCTACACTCAACAACCAATAATGACAAAGTGAAAACATGCTTTTAGAAATTTTTGAAAATTTATTCAGTATTCAGACCGTTTGCTGTGGCACTCCAAATTGTGGGTTATTGAAGGTAGATTGATGGCAAATTTATCCATTTAAAATTACATCTACAACACAAAGTGAGCAAAAGTGAAGTTGTCTGAATACACTGTATGTGCGTGTGTATGTTCACACATGTGTGTGAGTGTGAGTGTGTCTGATCTAACTCCCTTTTCTGCTCCCTGTCTCAGTTTTTCACTGGTTGGTGGATAATGATTGATGCGGCCGTGTGCTACCCGTCGCAGGCGGAGATGAATCATGCCTTTCACACGTGCGGGGTGTTCTCCACGCTGGCCTTCTTCATGTGAGTCACACAGGTCAGGGGTCAAGGGTCAGGCCTGGGCCACTGTAACTCAGTGAAGGGATCTGTGCTGGAAGTGGAGAACCTGCTGTAAGACCGTACGTGTGTGTGTGAGTGAGTGCGTGTGTATGTG
>JAFBMS010000389.1:144812-167312 GCA_019788955.1 Albula glossodonta | reverse complement strand
AACCATGTGTACAGCTGGACATTTACTGAAGCCGTCTGGGCAAAGTGCCTTGCTGGGGGTGTAAGCTGAACCTCAGCACTGCAAGCCCAGTCCCCAGCCCAGAAATGTGGCCTCCCTGCATCCCAGTCCTTGCGGCCGACCGTGCAGCAGCTCAGGACAGGCCCCGCCCTGCTGGGGGCTCCTGGTTTTCGGGGCGCAGGGGAGGGCAGTGACCTCACCAGCACCCCTGCAGTAGCTCTGATGAGGCACAGATCTGGGTTTGATGTACTCATGCACTTGAAAAGCATGGTTGGTATTAACTCCGTAAATCCGCTGTGACCAAAACATTTTCAAAATATATGTGTAAGCATTTCTTCCCTGCAGAGAGTGGCTCACACACAGAGTAGCCACCCTGTGGTTGGTGCAGAATAGAGCTGCTGTTATCCACGTCACGTCCTTCTCAGCCTCCACAGCAGGGGGCGCTATTCTCCAGATCAGTGAGTGAACAGTGTGTGTTCCCAGCCAGCACTGTGATGTCCAGGTAATGCAGTGCTGTCCAATCCCTGATGTCCAAAGTGCAGGTTACAGGTAAAGTCGTAGAGTACTGTGCTTCCACAGGACGGCCCTGCACTGCACCCTGCTCCAGGGCCTGCTGGGAACACAGCCTCCACAGGCCCCACCTGGGGAAAGGGTGAACTTTAGGGATGGATCAGTCTCAGGTGAGGCCAGGTGCTGAGCTCACTCCCCCCTCCTCTTCCATGATAACCTCGGAGATCTCAAGGCACTTCTCCTCTGGGTCAGAAATGATTCCTGGAAACTGCGGAATCCGCTCTTCCCCAGACAAGAACTGCAGGAAGTACAGAACACACAGGGGGCACAGCTTGATCAACGAGAGACTACAGAGTACAGTAGAGTATAGCTACAGTAATGAGAGCAGCCAGGAGCACAGCAGAGTGCAAAATAATGGAAGACTAGGAGTATATAAATGTAAGTAGAGTTATGAGTGAAAACTAGGAGTGCAAAGGAGTATAGCTGGAGCAATGAGAGAGGCAGGGAGTATAACTGAAGCTGAGGAGGAGGTCAAGATTATACTGCAGGTACACACTGATAATAATGTAGTGTGGTACAGTAAAGTACCACAAAGTATAGCAGAGTACATCACATTGCAGCATAATAGAGAATGGAATGCTATGGGTGGGGCTCTGGGAGTGCTTCAGTTTCACACAATCGGAGCCACAGGCAGAGCTCTCACACAGGCAGAGCGTGGGCTGCTTACCTGCTCCAGGTGAAGGGGCAGCTTTAGCGGGGGCTGCAGGGCCAGCTTGATCTTGCTGTAGTGCCTGCTTCCTGTGTAAAAGAGCAGCAGCACCACCAGAAGCAAGACCAGCCCCAGTATGGTCATCCACATCACCCGCACGCTCCTCTGTGCTTCTGCAGGGACAGAGAGACAGCACAAGTGCTACAGGCTGCTATAACCCAACCTGACACAGAGCACAGACTACTGTAACCCAACCTGACACAGAGCAGACTACTATAACACAACCTGAGACAGAGCACAGACTGCTGTAACCCAACCTGACACAGAGCACAGACTGCTGTAACCCAACCTGACACAGAGCACAGACTGCTGTAACCCAACGTGACACAGAGCACAGACTGCTGTAACCCAACCTGACACAGAGCACAGACTGCTGTAACCCAACGTGACACAGAGCACAGACTGCTGTAACCCAACCTGACACAGAGCACAGACTGCTGTAACCCAACCTGACACAGAGCACAGACTGCTGTAACCCAACGTGACACAGAGCACAGACTGCTGTAACCCAACCTGACACAGAGCACAGACTGCTGTAACCCAACCTGAGACAGAGCACAGACTGCTATAACACAACCTGAGACAGAGCACAGACTGCTGTAACCCAACCTGACACAGAGCACAGACTGCTGTAACACAACCTGAGACAGAGCACAGACTGCTGTAACCCAACCTGAGAAAGAGCACAGACTGCTATAACCCAACCTGACACAGAGCACAGACTGCTGTAACCCAACCTGAGACAGAGCACAGACTGCTGTAACCCAACCTGACACAGAGCAGACTGCTGTAACCCAACCTGACACAGAGCACAGACTACTGTAACCCAACCTGAGACAGAGCACAGACTGCTGTAACCCAACCTGATACAGAGCACAGACTGCTGTAACCCAACCTGACACAGAGCACAGACTGCTGTAACCCAACCTGACACAGAGCACAGACTGCTGTAACCCAACCTGACACAGAGCACAGACTGCTATAACACAACCTGAGACAGAGCACAGACTGCTGTAACCCAACCTGAGACAGAGCACAGACTGCTGTAACCCAACCTGACACAGAGCACAGACTGCTGTAACCCAACCTGAGACAGAGCACAGACTGCTGTAACCCAACCTGAGACAGAGCACAGACTGCTGTAACCCAACCTGAGACAGAGCACAGACTGCTGTAACCCAACCTGACACAGAGCACAGACTGCTATAACACAACCTGAGACAGAGCACAGACTGCTATAACCCAACCTGAGACAGAGCACAGACTGCTGTAACCCAACCTGAGACAGAGCACAGACTGCTGTAACCCAACCTGAGAGACAGTACAGTGCTATAACCCAACCTGAGACACAGCACAGATGCAGAACTGTAGTTTGGGAAGTGGATAAGCAGACAGGTTCTGCATGCAGGATGCGGCTGCGGCACTGGCACGGATCTTACCGGACTCCCTGATGACTGTGCAGTTGGGGGTGCTGGCGATGCTGTTGCCCCTGGGCTGGTTCTTGTAGGCGTAGGAAACCTGCACACAGTAGTTACTGCCCACCTGCAAGCTGCTGTCGATGCGCACCTGGGTCAGCACATCGCCATACACCTGTGAGTATTGGGGTGGGGGGGGGTCATACCTGTTAGACAACACTGATCTTGGGATGTTTTTTTGAATTTGCAAAAAAAAATATTGGGGTCATACTTAACATATTAATTTATTCCCAGCAAAAAAAAAACTTCATTTGTATGCAAATGCATGCGCACACATACATACACACACACTCGCACGCACGCACGCACACGCATACACACACACCCACACATGCACACACGCACGCACGCACACACGCACGCATACACACACACACCCACGCACGCACGCACACATGCATGCACACATCTCCTGGCTGGTGTATCTGTGTAAATCACCATCCAATCCCCGTTGTCCTTCCGGTAGGAAAGTCTGTGCTGGAGGTCTTTGGAGAAGGTTTTCCATGGGAAGGGGTCCTGAATATACACGGAAAGCTGCCCGTTTTCAGGTTTGGGGTGCAGCGTAACAGTGGGGGGGCCCAGCAAGCCTGGGGGGTGGGGGGAAAACTGCTCAGTGCTTACATTCACATGCATTCACACTTATCATCTAATCCACAGCAACTGAAACAGAGCTAAGATTCAATCAAACAGACTTCATTTCATTATCACTTTCTATGAGTATATTTTACCAATACCAATTTTATCAGAAACAAGTACACATCTCCTACTGAATGCCTTCTTTTCATTTTAAACAGAACACATGCTGTTAAATGGACTGCAATGGGCCTTACAGGGCTTACGTTAGACTGATTGAATAGCCCATACTGTCTAAATACAGGGAAGAGAAAATCAAAACCACAAAACTAAACTTAACAAACAAACAGGACAGAAACATAGCATCTCTATGTAACAGGGCTGTAGAACGCTCTGAGTTTTAGGACCAGACAGGAGGGACAGCGGAAGGAGGGCCAGCAGAAGGAGGGCCAGCGGAAGGAGGGCCAGCGGAAGGAGGGCCAGCAGAAGGAGGGCCAGCAGAAGGAGGGCCAGCGGAAGGAGGGCCAGCGGAAGGAAGGCCAGCAGAAGGAAGGCCAGCGGAAGGAAGGCCAGCAGAAGGAGGGCCAGCAGAAGGAGGGCCAGCGGAAGGAGGGCCAGCGGAAGGAGGGCCAGCAGAAGGAGGGCCAGCAGAAGGAGGGCCAGCGGAAGGAGGGCCAGCGGAAGGAGGGCCAGCGGAAGGAGGGCCAGCGGAAGGAGGGCCAGCAGAAGGAGGGCCAGCAGAAGGAAGGCCAGCGGAAGGAGGGCCAGCGGAAGGAGGGCCAGCGGAAGGAGGGCCAGCGGAAGGAGGGCCAGCGGAAGGAAGGCCAGCGGAAGGAGGGCCAGCGGAAGGAGGGCCAGCGGAAGGAGGGCCAGCAGAAGGAGGGCCAGCGGAAGGAGGGCCAGCAGAAGGAAGGCCAGCGGAAGGAGGGCCAGCAGAAGGAGGGCCAGCAGAAGGAGGGCCAGCGGAAGGAGGGCCAGCGGAAGGAGGGCCAGCAGAAGGAGGGCCAGCGGAAGGTTCCTTACTCTGGGTAATGGCATGGAAGGGGTGGGACTTGCCCCAGAGCATGGTCTGGTTTCCGTCCAGCACAAGAACGCGCAGCGTAACGTTCATTGCCTCGATGTTATCCGCGGTCAGGTTGCAGTGCGTCTTATTTGTGGGAGAGCAACCCAGAATATCCATCCACTCATCACTGTTTAAACTGGAACTACAGAAACAAAGGAAGACCTCAAGCTTCAGACTATAGACCCCAACCACTATACTACACACACTACACACCCCAACCACTATACTACACACACTACACACCCCAACCACTGTACTACACACACTACACACCCCAACCACTGTACTACACACACTACACACCCCAACCACTATACTACACACACTACACACCCCAACCACTATACTACACACACTACACACCCCAACCACGATACTACACACACTACACACCCCAACCACTGTACTACACACACTACACACCCCAACCACTGTACTACACACACTACACACCCCAACCGCTATACTACACACACTACACACCCCAACCGCTATACTACACACACTACACACCCCAACCGCTATACTACACACACTATACACCACAACCATTATAATATGCACATACAATAAAAACTCACAGCAATTATTTATCTGTAAAAACGGATCGAAACTCAATAAGATAATTTATCTGCCCTATTTCTTTAACCCTACCTTATTTATTATCTCTGTCTTTCAAACACACACACACACGCACCATAATTGTCATTGTGTGCATAAGTGTGTGTGACAGTGAAATCATTACAATACAAATCATATATTCCTATACATTCACACAGAAAATACAGAACACAGGAGAGAATAAGGGTAAAAGAAAATAAATTGTAACTATGTACATAGATATAATACACATGTTGATTTATTTTTATATATATTTTATATATATTTTTAGGTCATATATAACTAACTTACATCACATTGACCTGACAGCACTACACATGATGTAGTTAACCTACTTCCACTGCGGTTTCACCAAGTAGTTTTACTGCCATTAGAAGCAGAAACTTTTACTCACGCTTCGAACTGCACTTTGTATTTGACGCTTTCTCTGCCCGTCACTGGCGTCCAGCGCAGCTCGCTCTGCAGGTTCTTCGACTCGACAGTCACATTGCCCAGGGCTGGGAGAGACATCACAGCAGCTGATGGATATGAACACACACACACACACACACACACACACACACAGAACAACAAACGTAAAATCAATGTGTTGTTGCAAGGCAGTTTTAACAACGTAATAGTTCAACGCAAATTGTTGATAAACATACAATAAAACTACAGTAAAAAAAAAAAAAACGGACTCGACATTTCCACTTTGTCGGACAGATACTAAAATACTAAATAAAATACCTCACGGGATGCTGTGAAGCGATTCATAAAATGTCTAAGTCTCGCCTGGCATCCTCGCTCACTTTATTTGACATACACACTCGCTAGGACGTACATACTTATACTGGCTGATTTGATAAATATTGAGTTTAATGGAAGCATGTTTGAACTTCTAGAGGCCTTGCTGTATTTCGTTCTAAAACATACTCATAAGGAAGTTCTGTAGGACCAAAGTTATAGCAAAGCGAAACACTTAATAATATCGACGAAGTACATGTGATATAGCATATGCATAAACTAACGTCGAACACTCACCTCGAGGGATGCCTTGAAGGAGAAACCAGAGGCTAATCGTATATTTTAGAGCCATATTTTCTGTGAATTACAGGACGGCTCTTCCACGAACTTTTCAGGCGAGTTGAGGGTCATAGTGATTTTCTCTAGCAGTCTCCTCCTACAATTCCAAAATAGGTGGAGTACCCTGTTAACGCTATGGTGTCAAGACTTCCTGAAGTATCTGAAAATGAAACCAACAGCAAGGACACATATTTTATCAATGGTTAAATTATCGACAAAAGACAATTAAACGAATAAAACATTCTGTACATAAGTCACCGTTTTTGTCAAATAGGAACACAACGATACGACTACAGGACTATAGTCCATGCACGACTATTGATTTTTCGATGAAACACATTCAGTGTATAAGTTTGAATTTCTAACATGCACTTAAGTACCTACTCTAAAACACATCAGACATATATAGCCTCACAAATACATTTTAACGATTAACGTCATTATTAATTGGGCGACATAATTGTCATATTAACAACATCGAGCTATACTCGGGCTGAAATACAGAGGCTGTTTTAGTATGTACATAAATTAAAATTACGACACATCTAGACAGAACCAGACATTGAAGAGTAGAGCCTCCTGCCTCTGCTCTGTCACACTCTCAGTTTGAGTTGTTCGAAGGCTTTACTGGCCGTGATGCGGCGCTAATGTGAACTTAGCCAGTAAAGGTTAACAGCTGTCGTACGTGAGAATTGTCACTGAATGCCCCACGTTTAAAAGTGTGGTTTCCGCGGAGAAAGTGAGAACGGCGTGGCTCAGAACGGCACACCACGAGGCCAACACATCCGTCACCTGACGTTCACACGTCACCACAATACCCAACGCAACGAAAGCACAAACAGCGCTTCCGTTCAGCGGATTCAATAATGCCAAGCGAAAGCGTCCTGCGAGAAAACGCGGCGTCTAACAACCCCGCAAAAATCCTGTGACCCGTAAAGCATGCTGGGCTTGCACGAGCATACGATACAGTGTCATGAATTTTACTTAAACATATTATCACTCGACACATTAAAGACACTCTGAAGCCTATGTTGTATTGCTTCCATTGAACACTGCAGGAAAACAACGGTGGTTTAGGAGTAGACCCTCTGCCCATAGTTTTCAGGGTCTTTCTAGGTCTCTTCTCTCACACACGCAAACGCAGTAGCCTTTAGGATGAAGAATGCTCTGTAGAAAGTAGATATTGTATGATTGTGAAGCAGTCATTGAAAGTTACTGAATCCAACCAAACCCAACTAAAATAATCAATCAATCAATTCTGTATTGGTTGTCCAGTTTGTACTCAAGGACATACTGGACTTTTTAATGCTAAAAATACGAAAGGTCTGGTTAACTAACAGGAGAATCGTCCACTGCATATGTGACAGATGGTTTAAAATAGAACATTTCCATGAGATAATCCTGCATTCTATGTTTAGATAGTGTGTTGGGGAGTCCTGATCTATTCTGTCCCCCTTGGCACCTGCGCGCTTGCACAGTTTTACCTCTTTTTCCTTAATTGTTTTCAACGCTTTTACTCCAATCCATAATCATTTAAAATATACATCCAGCTAAGTTTTCTTTTAAGAAGCACTTTTAAACCTTTCACACAATACCCTGTATGTCTGTTTTGCCCCTTTGTCATATCATTGTATATGAGCCTGATCTCTCTTTCTCTCTCTGTACATGCGTGCATCCACACTCCTACACACACACACACACACACACACACACACACACACACACACACACACACACACACACACACACACACACACACACACACACACACACACACACACACACACACACACACACACACACACACACACACACACACACACACACACACACACACACACACACACACACACACACACACATACACACACACACACACACACACACACACACACACACACACACACACACACACACACACACACCCACACCCATGTGATCATGATTACTTCATTCTGCACATGCAGCAGTAGCCCAGAGAACCTTGAGAACCTGCAGTTCATTGCTTTTGATCATGAAATAATCATTCCATAAAGAGGGACACGCAGAGTTTTCTCAGACATGAAAGGAAGAAGAAAGGAGTGAGGATCATATCTGGGGTGGGTCCATATGTATTTTTACTCTGTGGAAAGGGGATCTCAGGGACATCCTCAGCTGTGGGAATATGCAGGAATTTCATACAGAGCAGAGGGTCTCTCCTCACAGGAGAAAACATTATTTGTGCAGCAGGACATACACATGTCTGTGATTACTCTGCAGCTCAGGTTTATCTGAAGGGACTTACAAACACAAACACTTAAATTAAGTAACACTTCAGCGGGTGACTCAGTATTGAGGAATAAATACGTCTCTCTAAAAAGCGATAAACAGGCATGCTTACAATAATGCATACTCTTTTGGAATGACCTGTATTTCAACATATTTTGGACTGAAATCCTGTTAATCCTTTATGGAAATTAATCATTAAAGCCAATTTAATTATTAAAAAAACCCTCAAAAATAGAATGCACTTTGATTATTGAAGGAAATGGCCCAACCCTAAATATTCCTGAGTGGAAAACTGTACATCTGCCTGGATCTTTATGATGGAACGCTGGATCTTTATGATGGAACCCTGGCCCCATGGCTCAGCTTTGCACAGCCTCTGTTCACAGAAGGGTGACCTGACTCTCACTGACAGCATTTATTCTGGTAAAAAAGCTAAATTAATGGTTCCCTCTGTAATAACAAGCATGTGTCATTCCAGCTGTGTGCCAGTACAGGCACCTCCTGGACTGGCAGGCCTGCTAAAACAGCAGCTGTATTTTTAATTTTGTATTTTCTGTTGGCTCATCTTTACCGAGGATGCCGGTATTTGCTGGAAGTGTACCATACTGCAGTGTTAACACACCCACTGTCTTTCTTTCTCATATTGGGATCATTGCTGCACTCAGCCCAGTGTAACCAACAGTAAATCAGTCCTTTTAAAGGTCCACTTGTCTCAGGAGCAACTATTCACCACTCGATATCCCCCCAGTCAGCTACACCGTCATTGATTGGTGTATTCTGTAGGTCCCACAGCCGGCTAGGCCCTGGTTGATTGGTTTGGGCAGGCTCAGACTCTGGACATTTTCCACACAGTTCATCCAGGCTGCCCCGGCTGCTCCAGCAGCACAGTCCCTGTCAGGGCTTGGCTGTCCACTCCTGGGTGCTTCCCCCACTCTCCCCCCCAGAGCTGATCCCAGAGTCTGCCCCTGAGCTGTGCTGCTCTGCTGAAGAGTCCTGCTGCTCCCACTCATCCTCCAGGGGGCAGTAATGCTCTACTGTCTGCGCCTGCACAGATATCACCTCCACAGCTGTGCACACGTTCTCTTCCTGCAGCTTCAGCAGCTGGCAGGACAGGGGAGGGGGGTCCTGGCAAAGAGCAGTGAGGTTAAACATTGCACTGTGAGAAGCAGTGATGAGGTTAAACATTACACTGTGAGAAGCAGTGATGAGGTTAAACATTACACTGTGAGAAGCAGTGATGAGGTTAAACATTACACTGTGAGAAGCAGTGATGAGGTTAAACATTACACTGTAAGAAGCAGTGATGAGGTTAAACATTACACTGTGAGAAGCAGTGATGAGGTTAAACATTACACTGTGAGAAGCACTGATGAGGTTAAACATTACACTGTGAGAAGCACTGATGAGGTTAAACATTACACTGTGAGAAGCAGTGATGAGGTTAAACATTACACTGTAAGAAGCAGTGATGAGGTTAAACATTGCACTGTGAGAAGCAGTGATGAGGTTAAATATTACACTGTGAGAAGCAGTGATGAGGTTAAACATTACACTGTGAGAAGCACTGATGAGGTTAAACATTACACTGTGAGAAGCAGTGATGAGGTTAAACATTACACTGTGAGAAGCAGTGATGAGGTTAAACATTACACTGTGAGAAGCACTGATGAGGTTAAACATTACACTGTAAGAAGCAGTGATGAGGTTAAACATTACACTGTGAGAAGCACTGATGAGGTTAAACATTACACTGTGAGAAGCAGTGATGAGGTTAAACATTACACTGTGAGAAGCAGTGGTGAGGTTAAACATTACACTGTGAGAAGCACTGATGAGGTTAAACATTACACTGTGAGAAGCAGTGATGAGGTTAAACATTACACTGTGAGAAGCACTGATGAGGTTAAACATTACACTGTGAGAAGCACTGATGAGGTTAATCTTTAAATCCAGTGCCTCACATCCCCAGACAACTCAAGAGTCTGTGGGCATGGATGTGTGGGTGTGTCTGTACCCCTGGTGTGTGTGGGTGTGTCTGTACCCCAGGTGTGTATGGGTGTGTCTGTACCCCAGGTGTGTGTGGGTGTGTCTGTACCCCAGGTGTGTATGGGTGTGTCTGTACCCCAGGTGTGTATGGGTGTGTCTGTACCCCAGGTGTGTATGGGTGCCTGTAACCTGTGCATGTGTGGGTGTGTTTGTACTCAAGATATGTACAGGTATAGTGGTACCTGCATGCTGCTGGGCAGGTGGGGGGGCTGGCACAGGGCCCTGATCTTGCTACGGTGCAGGTAGAGGAGCCCCATCACCAGCAGTACACAGACCAGGAGACCGAACATTATGTAAGAGAGAGAATGGCGGCCTGTAAAGAACAAACAATGCGGCTAAGAAAAACACACATCTGTGAATGGCATCTTTATTCATACAGCACCCTTCCTGTATGCAACAAAATCAAAAAATAAAAAGAGCGATGAAAATAATGACAAAACATTTAAATGGACAGGAAAAGTTATAAAACAGGAAAAATACTTCTCTATTGCTTCCCCCTGAGAGGCCTGTGGCAGAGAGGGACAGAGAGAGACAGGGAGAATAAACAGACATGTGAAGCTGCTCACTGCTGTCCCTGGTGCGCACACACAGTGTGCTGGTGTAGGGGCTGGTCTTCTCTAGGCCGCGGCTGAAGGCACAGACCTGCAGGCAGTACTCTGTGCCTGGCTGCAGGGGGGACAACGTGCCCTGGCTGTATTCTAGCTCCTTACTGCCATTCTGGTGGAGAGACAGCAGGGGGCAACAGTGAGCTAGTGCAGTTGCCAAAAGAAATGAACAAAGTATAGTAATAACATGACACATATTTTTTCACAGTTATTAATAAAGTGGCATGTATGATTTTAATTTCTGTGATGATCCAGTCCCAGGGCTTGTATTCATAGAGGGTGTGCTAATCTGGGATCAGGCATCTCCTGTCCTTATCCTAACCTCATACAATATGAGCTACAGGGAGGAGAACTGGAGAATTGCTCCCAGATCAGAGTTGCTTGATGAATACAGGACAAAGCAGTATTTGGTAAGGAAACCAGGGCAGCAGGGTCATAAAAGGGTCAGAGGGGGCCTGAGGTTGCAGGTTTAAATCCCAGGTAAGGCACAGCTGTTGTACCCTTTGGCAGGTACTTTTCTGCCCTGATTTCCTTCAGTGAATACCTAGCTGTAGAAATGGATGAGTAAAAGTGTTGCTCAAGATAAATGGCTGCTCTGACAGTCAGCACTACTAACAAACGAGCAGAGCCGTGCCGCCGGCAGAGACAGCATGGCTGCTCTGACAGTCAGCACTACTCACAAACGAGCAGAGCCGTGCCGCCGGCAGAGACAGCATGGCTGCTCTGACAGTCAGCACTACTCACAAACGAGCAGAGCCGTGCCGCCGGCAGAGACAGCATGGCTGCTCTGACAGTCAGCACTGCTAACAAACGAGCAGAGCCGTGCCGCCAGCAGAGACAGCATGGCTGCTCTGACAGTCAGCACTACTAACAAACGAGCAGAGCCGTGCCGCCGGCAGAGACAGCATGGCTGCTCTGACAGTCAGCACTACTCACAAACGAGCAGAGCCGTGCCGCCGGCAGAGACAGCATGGCTGCTCTGACAGTCAGCACTGCTAACAAACGAGCAGAGCCGTGCCGCCGGCAGAGACAGCATGGCTGCTCTGACAGTCAGCACTACTCACAAACGAGCAGAGCCGTGCCGCCGGCAGAGACAGCATGGCTGCTCTGACAGTCAGCACTGCTAACAAACGAGCAGAGCCGTGCCGCCGGCAGAGACAGCACAGAATCAACCGCAAATCTGCACTTCCTGTTTTCAATTCCTTCACATGAAATAAATTCAGATAAATACAATTTAAGAAATGAGGGTGTCATTCATATAATCTGAATCTCAGTTTCACACTGGCATTGCATATGAAGGTAAGATAGCTGAATTATGAAAAAAGCACTGGGAGGAGCCAAACTGTGGCATGGGGGAGACCTAACACAAAGAAACGATATCACCGTGGAGCAAAGGAGATGCGGCTGTGTACGTGTTCATGCAAAAACACACATTTCTGTTCCTCTGCCATTTCTCCTAAGGAGTCTGGGGAGGGGCTGCGTTCTGTTCTTTCTCACTTTCTCAGTCTTTCTCTCTTTTTCTCTGTCTTCCCCATCTACTTTTCTCCTCTGACAGAAGAAAAGAATGCTGTATTGTGAAACAGGATGTGGCCTTCCTGTGGAAGATGGGGCAGGGCTGGCAGGCCGTAGTTTGCCTTTGCGTGAGGATGTTTCCTGTCGCAGGCGCAGTGTGCCCTCGCAGGTGTGTCTCAGCAGGCTATCCCCCACACACTCTTCACAGCCTCTAACTGTACTGTGGGTGAAGCTGTGTGTGTCCACGCATGTGTATGTTTCTATGTTTGTGTATGTGTGCATTTCTGTGTTTATAACAGAGTGTATGTGTGTGCTCGCGCGTGTGTGCGTGTTTTCTCACCTTGTGTGGCCTGTGCTTCTCCCAGTACAACACTCTGTATTCCAGGGTCAGCTCGGAGCTCATAGGTGTGTTGTACACAGTCAATGGCTCAGAGATGATAACAAACAACATAGTTTGCCTGCTCTGCACCTCCACACCACGAGGGGGCCCTAGAGAAGCTGCAATACAGAGACATCTCACTCAAACCACACTCTGGAGCCACCATACAGTTACTTGCCCATTGGACCCACACCTGGAGACAACGATATCTACCAAACCAGGCACATCTACTGGTGTGTGTGTGTGAGTGTGTGTGTGTGCTTTTTTGCAGCCCTTTTGGGATAAAAGCAGCAAGGAAGAGAAGCAGGGGAAAGGGCAGCATGGCAAACAGAGAGTGAGGGATGGGGCAGATGGTGGGGGAGAGGAGTAATGGAGGTTGGCAGGGCTCACCGTGGTCATCAGGACAGAAGGTCAGGTTGCACCAGCGGGAATTCGCCCTCTGGCCCTCAGCTCGAACCCGCAGCGCGTAGCAGGAGGAGTAGCTGAGATTTTGAGCGGAGAAATCACAGTGTGTCTCTGGAGTCCTGTGGCACACCCTCCTGAATGAGTCATTTCTGCTCTCCAGGTTATCACTGTTACAAGAGGCCGAACAGCACTGATATATAATGACAGACTAACACGTACTGACACAGAAAATAGCAATGGGACTCTAAACTAGTACAGAGACCACAACAGCAATGTGCTTTGTAAAGAGACTATATGTCGTTTATTCTGTGAGTGTGCACGGGTGCTGTGTGCTCTGTGAGCGTGCACGGGTGCCGTGTGCTCTGTGAGCATGCAAGTGTAGATTGTGCTCTGTGAGCGTGCACAGGTAGAGTGTGCTCTGTGAGCATGCATGTATAGATTGTGCTCTGTGAGTGTGCACAGGTAGAGTGTGCTCTGTGAGCATGCATGTGTGGATTGTGCTCTGTGAGCATGCACAGGTAGAGTGTGCTCTGTGAGCATGTATGTGTAGATTGTGCTCTGTGAGCATGCACAGGTAGAGTGTGCTCTGTGAGCATGCATGTATAGATTGTGCTCTGTGAGCGTGCACAGGTAGAGTGTGCTCTGTGAGCATGTATGTGTAGATTGTGCTCTGTGAGCATGCACAGGTAGAGTGTGCTCTGTGAGCATGTATGTGTAGATTGTGCTCTGTGAGCATGCACAAGTAGAGTGTGCTCTGTGAGCGTGCACAGGTAGAGTGTGCTCTGTGAGCATGTATGTGTAGATTGTGCTCTGTGAGCATGCACAGGTAGAGTGTGCTCTGTGAGCATGTATGTGTAGATTGTGCTCTGTGAGCATGCACAGGTAGAGTGTGCTCTGTGAGCATGTATGTGTAGATTGTGCTCTGTGAGCATGCACAGGTAGAGTGTGCTCTGTGAGCGTGCACAGGTAGAGTGTGCTCTGTGAGCATGTATGTGTAGATTGTGCTCTGTGAGCATGCACAGGTAGAGTGTGCTCTGTGAGCATGTATGTGTAGATTGTGCTCTGTGAGCATGCACAGGTAGAGTGTGCTCTGTGAGTGTGCACAGGTAGATTGTGCTCTGTGAGCATGCACAGGTAGAGTGTGCTCTGTGAGCATGTATGTGTAGATTGTGCTCTGTGAGCATGCACAGGTAGAGTGTGCTCTGTGAGCATGCACAGGTAGATTGTGCTCTGTGAGCATGCACAGGTAGAGTGTGCTCTGTGAGCGTGCACAGGTAGAGTGTGCTCTGTGAGCATGTATGTGTAGATTGTGCTCTGTGAGCATGCACAGGTAGAGTGTGCTCTGTGAGCGTGCACAGGTAGAGTGTGTTCTGTGAGCATGTATGTGTAGATTGTGCTCTGTGAGCATGTATGTGTAGATTGTGCTCTGTGAGCATGCACAGTTAGAGTGTGCTCTGTGAGCGTGCACAGGTAGAGTGTGCTCTGTGAGCATGTATGTGTAGATTGTGCTCTGTGAGTATGCACAGGTAGAGTGTGCTCTGTGAGCATGTATGTGTAGATTGTGCTCTGTGAGCATGCACAGGTAGAGTGTGCTCTGTGAGCATGTATGTGTAGATTGTGCTCTGTGAGCATGCACAGGTAGAGTGTGCTCTGTGAGCGTGCACAGGTAGAGTGTGCTCTGTGAGCATGTATGTGTAGATTGTGCTCTGTGAGCATGTATGTGTAGATTGTGCTTTGTGAGCATGCACAGGTAGAGTGTGCTCTGTGAGCATGTATGTGTAGATTGTGCTCTGTGAGCATGTATGTGTAGATTGTGCTCTGTGAGCATGCACAGGTAGAGTGTGCTCTGTGAGCGTGCATTAGTTGGGCATTGTATGCTTTTCATGGGCATGCTGTAACATTGGTGCACTCACTATGCATATTCTGCAGTGAAGCATTTGATTGGTGCACTCACTAAGTGTATTCTGCAGTGAAGCATTTGATTGGTGCACTCACTAGGTGTATTCCACGGTGAACTTTGTGCTGTAGGTGTCCTTCATCTTGTGCCAGTCCCACTCCAGAACGTAGCGTGTATTCACTGCGTCCATTCTCACATTGTAAGGGCAGTGTAAGGCTGTGGCAACTGGTAAACAATCAAGCTTTCAGAACAATATCCTAACAGCATCCTAACAACGTCATTACAATGTTCTAACAATATCAGAACAACATCTTAACAACGTCGGTACAACGTCCTAAAAACTTCAAAAGAGCATCCTCATAACATCAGAACAGCTATCTAAAAAAACGGTTCTCAAACTTGGTCCTAGGGGCCTCCTGTGCAGAGTTGGTTTTTGTCAGTTTATCTCTGATAAAAATAATCTGTACAATGACTATCTATGATTTTCTGCTTTAATTTCATTTGTAGTAAGAAAAAAAAACAAAAACTCCAACCAGGCCTAGTTTGAAATGTGCTGATTGAAATGACATCTGCACAATTTTAAAACCATAAAGCCATAGAAGTCTTCCTCCATCATATTCCACCAAGATCTGCAAGGAAATATCAAGTAGTGAATTTAATAGTTTATAAAGTTTGTCCTTTACCATGAATTATTATTATTATTATTATTAAAAGTTGTTGGAGCCATATTTAACATTTCTTTTAGTATTTGTTATATTTCTTCTTATTTTAAGGTTGTTTCTTATTTATCAGCGATTTTGTGTATATTGGTTGCATGTCTCTGTGTGAGTTTGCGCCCTCTATAGGGAAAGAGGACACATAGAAAAGTGTGTGCTGTACCTGAGCCAGGTGGGCTGATGGCGGAAGCACACAGTCAGACTGTGAACGTGAGCAAATATAACTGCATATACGAAAGCGCCGGACAATGGACAATGTCGCGAAGTTTATGTTTTCTGTTTTCTTTGTTTCATTTTTGTAAGCAGCTAATGTTTAATAAATAACCACCATCAAATGAAGAGCGGCTACGAAATTTGTTTTAAAGTACATGTGTCAGCTGGAACCCCCAAACTCCCACTGTGGTCAGTGACATTGGACAGTTTTTGCCACAACAACAGTAGTAGTAGAAGTTGTATAGGAACAGCACATCTGCTCAGTCTGGGCCCTCACACACAGGTATTTTGGCTTTCTCACCTGAAGGACAGAGCTCACCTGTGAGAGTCAGAGTGAAGGTCAGGCAGGGTTTCACACCAGGCATCCCGGGACTCCTGCTCGGGGGGGCATCGCATACCTCTTCTGCTTCAGATCGGTCCCAGAGCGGCTCCTCCAGTGTGCGCGCTGTGCTGCCTCGATCAGAGCGCTGCATTCACATTTACAAGAAAACGGCAAATGCACCAGGAAATGTGTCACATGGTTAGGGATCATCTCAAAATTATGTAATTCTATGCATTCTTAGATCTTTTCTGGAACTGCATGTTTCTCTGGTGTAATCCTGAGATGGGCTGGAAAGGGTTAGTCCCTATCCTTTCAGACACACCCTATCCTTTCAGACACACCCTATCCTTTACCCAGATCTCCTCAGGCTAATGATCCCACACAGCTTTCAAAGCACAGACACCCGTCCGGAGACCAGGAAAGCGGCTCTGTGATGTCCAGCTCGAGCCAGGAGGATTACTAGCAGTGAAGGGGGACAGAGGGGAGGTCCACCTGCAGGCTTTGTATCATTATTCAGTCTGTCAGTGCAAACGAATGGAAGGAAAAACAAAAACAGTTTTTTTTGTTTCTGACGGTCCCTAAAGCACTTGCAGTGTTCTTCTCGGAACTAACAGGAAGTAAAGCAGACAGAAGCATGCATTTATGGTCATGCAATAACTGACTTCAATCCAAGACAACAGCACTTGTGTTATTCCTTGATGCTGTTTTTGTTAAGGTAATGACAGTAACGGTGATGATGATAATAATAATAATAACATTATTAATGTTATTAATAATATAATAACAATAGCCCTGTGCTGTCCTGTGATAACTGTCCTGGCTCCACTCAATCAATAATCCACTATAATCAATCCAGACAGAAGCACAGGGCTCCTAAAACAGCCTCTCTTAATATCTGTTTAAAATTTGATGAAGCTCTTTTCATGATATGCTTAATATTTTTTTGACACAGTGTCTGCAGGTTTAACTCCAGTCCTGTAGGGGGCAGTGTCTGTAGGTTTAACTCCAGTCCTGAAGAGGGCAGTGTCTGCAGGTTTAACTCCAGTCCTGTAGGGGGCAGTGTCTGCAGGTTTAACTCCAGTCCTGGAGGGCTGCAGTGTCTGCAGGTTTAACTCCAGTCCTGGAGGGCCGCAGTGTCTGCAGGTTTAACTCCAGTCCTGGAGGGCCACAGTGTCTGCAGGTTTAACTCCAGTCCTGGAGGGCCGCAGTGTCTGCAGGTTTAACTCCAGTCCTGGAGGGCCGCAGTGTCTGCAGGTTTAACTCCAGTCCTGGAGGTTCGCAGTGTCTGCAGGTTTAACTCCAGTCCTGGAGGGCCGCAGTGTCTGCAGGTTTAACTCCAGTCCTGGAGGGCCGCAGTGTCTGCAGGTTTAACTCCAGTCCTGGAGGGCCTGCAGTATCTGTTGATGTAGTGTCTGGTTTGTTCAGTGTGCAAGAACCTACACTGGTGTAATCACACTGTCAATCCTGCTATTTTCTCATTAAATGTAAACAGACAAATAAAAAGCATGTAATAAACATTTGCTGAAGTTCAATGCTGGAAATGGTCTGAAAAGCACTGCTAGAAGTGCAGAGAACATGACCTCCAGGTGTGTGGACTCATGCATACACTCTCTCTCACACAAACACAAACACACACACACGGCCCTCCGCCCCGGGGCTTTGCACGTTTGTGTAATCGTGATTATCAAAGAACACACGGAGACAATGACACGACCATCCTCTGTAGTGAAACACCATTTATTATGGTTGGGGTGTGCGATCCAGCCTGATGGTGTGCACACTGACCACCCAAAGCTGCACAGTGCTCTGAGCCTGCGTGGAGCAGGGCTTTCACTGTGCCAGCCTGTGTGGAGCAGGGCTTTCACTGTGCCAGCCTGTGTGGAGCAGGGCTTTCACTGTGCCAGCCTGTGTGGAGCAGGGCTTTTACTGTGCCAGCCTGTGTGGAGCAGGGCTTTCACTGTTGCAGCCTGTGTGGAGCAGGGCTTTCACTGTGCCAGCCTGTGTGGAGCAGAGCTTTCACTGTGCCGGCCTGTGTGGAGCAGGGCTTTCATTGTGCCAGCCTGCGTGGAGCAGGGCTTTCACTGTGCCAGCCTGTGTGGAGCAGAGCTTTCACTGTGCCAGCCTGTGTGGAGCAGGGCTTTCACTGTGCCAGCCTGCGGGGAGCAGGGCTTTCACTGTGCCAGCCTGCGTGGAGCAGGGCTTTCACTGTGCCAGCCTGCGTGGAGCAGGGCTTTCACTGTGCCAGCCTGCGTGGAGCAGGGCTTTCACTGTGCCAGCCTGCGTGGAGCAGGGCTTTCACTGTGCCAGCCTGTGTGGAGCAGGGCAGTAATGGGCTTTGCAACACAGTGTGATCTGGATCACTCTCACGGGGTAATCCACCACAGGGCTGCATGCACACTCATTTACACAGGGACAGCAGCCTCAAAGCACAGTCTCTATGGTACCACAGACATTCAGTACAAACAGTGGAGGTATATGCATTAATGGTGGATAATGGAGTAAAATGAGCAGCTTGCTTTGATTAATGGCAGATAATGAGAGGGTTTTATGCCGTTATTTTGCATTAACATTGAAGAGTAGAATGTGAGTACAGCTGTGGCCTGTCCAGGACACTCTATGCCTGCAGCCACCCTCCTCCAGAGTCCCTGCATACCCTTCTTTCCTCACACTGTGTGTGTGTGAGCTGCGCAGGAGCTGCACTGTTTCTGCGCAGGTTGGCTGCACATCACTGATGGGAGAGTGAGGTTTCACAGTGACACAGATGAGCAGAGCTGCCATATCTGCCGCTGGGGCAGACTGGCTGCAGGTACACAGTACACTAGAGGAGGTGCAATTAAGGAATGACACAACCCAATGCCATGGCAACACTCTGTCCAATTACATATGACTATGTGGTACTCAAGCCAATCAGCACCGAGATGATGTGAGTTTGATGAGCCAATCAGCACTGAGATGATGAGAGTTTGACCATGTGAAGGGAACCGATCACTGACAATAGCACACCAATCTGCAGACACAATGTCACAAACACACCACTGCTGCACATGCATCACAAACACGACTCACTCCACATTACAATGTACAGGTGCTGTGAGGACGCAAAGCTTACACAAGCAATGGGCTCCAGGACCATGGAAAGGCACAAGGTTAACAGCGCATACCTGGTGTAGCGTACACACTTAATGAGCTAAAGACAGATTACATGTTGGTTTGCTGGGCTGATGATTGGCTGGGGGGACTTTGGGGAACACAGCCTCACTGGGGTTTCAGTAAAAAACAGCACAGGTGTGCTTTGGGCATTTTCACTGGTCCACTCAGAACATACACACTTTCACTTCCAAACACAAAATAATTATAATAGCATTTAAAAAAGGGAAGAAGGAAAAGTATAAAAGGAGGAGAGAAAAATAAATAATACATAGAGGTTGATCTACTTCTTCTTTTAGAACTTCATTCCTATCAGTAATGCTGAACACACCTGCAGTATGGTAGCCCATAAACACAAGAATAAACATAAAAACAGAAATGAGAATAACCAAACGCTGGTGGCCATGTAGCACTCAGGGTTCTACGAGAACCGTTAACTCAAAGAACATGGATAAACACACAAACTCACGTGCATGAAAACATGCACTCACACACACGCACATGCACTCATACACACGCATGCACGCACATGTACTCACACACATGCACGCGCACACTCTCACATGTGCGCGCGCACACACACACATGCACACATGTGCATACACATACCCACACACACACACACTTTAATCACTATATTCACACACATGGTGTGTATAACTGAGAACTGAAGAGAAGTTCAACCTAAATGAACACATATGCACAGAAACATACTCATGCACACATGCACATATACTATCTCAGTCTCAGCTGTTTTTCAGTCCACTGTTAGAAATGCACAGCTCTGACAGAAGTGTGATGTTGTTGTTGTCACCATAATGACATTGTTGTTATCACTGTAGTCACATGACTGTCCTTCACTGGGAACCTGATGATGACTGCAGGGGCCAGTGTGCACATTCCCCCCCCACCCCCCAGCTTTGTGTGAGGGAAGGAGGCGAAGGCTGCGGGGTTCAGACAGACTCCTCCAGTGTGAGGGAAGGAGGCGAGGGCTGCGGGGTTCAGACACACTCCTCCAGTGTGAGGGAAGGAGGCGAGGGCTGCGGGGTTCAGACACACTCCTCCAGTGTGAGGGAAGGAGGGGAGGGCTGCGGGGTTCAGACACACTCCTCCAGTGTGAGGGAAGGAGGCGAGGGCTGCGGGGTTCAGACACACTCCTCCAGTGTGAGGGAAGGAGGCGAGGGCTGCGGGGTTCAGACACACTCCTCCAGTGTGAGGGAAGGAGGCGAGGGCTGCGGGGTTCAGACAGACTCCTCCAGTGTGAGGGAAGGAGGCGAAGGCTGCGGGGTTCAGACACACTCCTCCAGTGTGAGGGAAGGAGGCGAGGGCTGCGGGGTTCAGACACACTCCTCCAGTGTGAGGGAAGGAGGCGAGGGCTGCAGGGTTCAGACACACTCCTCCAGTGTGAGGGAAGGAGGCGAGGGCTGCGGGGTTCAGACACACTCCTCCAGTGTGAGGGAAGGAGGCGAGGGCTGCGGGGTTCAGACACACTCCTCCAGTGTGAGGGAAGGAGCCGAGGGCTGCAGGGTTCAGACACACTCCTCCAGTGTGAGGGAAGGAGCCGAGGGCTGCGGGGTTCAGACACACTCCTCCAGTGTGAGGGAAGGAGCTGAGGGCTGCGGGGTTCAGACACACTCCTCCAGAACGTCCCCAGCATTCCATACGCTCTGGTGAGGAGGTGGGCACTTTAGGTTGTAAGCACAGGGGGGGCTGTGGAGCTTCTCCACCCCGGACAGCCCAGAGTCCGCACCGCTCATCTCCAGCATAGTCATCTGCTCTGGCCCCGGCCCTGACCTCGCTCCTGTTACCGTGGTGCCCAGCTGGGCCGACCCCTCCCCGTTAGAGTACATCCCCGAGTCCCCGCTGCCCTGACGGCTGTGTCCGGAGGGGTCCGTATCCACGGCAATGTCTGCAGCATGGATTTCGGGGAGGGTCACCACTGGACACACGTCGAGCTCATCACAGCACACCTCCACCTGGGACTCCACAGACAGGAGGCGGGGCCTGTCTGAGCCCGGGGACGAGTCATTCAGGTACTGTAAACGAGTGACAACCAAGAAGTGGGGGAGGAGGAGAGAGAGAATGACCAAGAGAGTGAAAAGGAGGATGAGAAAAGGAGAGAACAGAGTGAAAGATAGGAAGGGAGAGAGGGTGAGAGAGCCACATTAGATATGAGATACAGTTCGTTCACTGGTAGGCACCTGTGTCATACACATAAACTGTTTAAGTAAACAGCTACAATATATGTGCTCCAGGTAATAACTACAGGCAGGTAAACCAAACCAATCAAGACTGCACCGCACCGCAGGGCAGCTCTTACCGCTGGCAGCTGGCACTTAGGGAAGAAGTTGAGTTTGATGAGGCGGTAGAATTTGAGCAGGCCATAAGAGGGCAGCAGAACACACACAAAACACACCACCAGGGACGCCAGGAACAGTAGAGCAATCTGCCAGGCTGGAGTGGACCCTGAAGGGACAGGGATGATGGGTAATGTAATGGTTAGGGACTTGTAATGTAACAGCAGGCAGTGTGTTTCTGTAATGCACAAGCAAGTCAGCTATCAACAACTTCCAGTCAGATTCTCCTTCAGCATTCTCATATTTACATAGTGATGTTTGGCTAATCTACAAAGTCAATGAGGGTGGGAGAGTGGCACAGCCCGGACTGAAGCAGAGCTGCCGGCACAGTGCTGAGTAATTTTGGGTAATTCCCACTCAAAGGAGGCTGCCAGGGTGCAGCCCTGCCTAGACCCTGTGACCAGAGGATTTTACTGGGGGGGGGGTGGGTTAACACTTACCCCTGACATTCATTTACATTTCATTTCATCATAGTTTCATTTTCCATGGCACACACACACACCACACACTCACACACACACAAACACCACACACTCACT
>JAFBMS010000389.1:105000-144712 GCA_019788955.1 Albula glossodonta | reverse complement strand
CGCGCACACACACACACACACACACCCACCCACACACTCACACTCACACTCACACTCACACACACACTCACACACACTCACGCACACTCACGCGCACACACACACTCACGCGCACACACACACACGCGCGCACACACACACACACACACACACACACACTCACACACACACACACACACACACACACACAGGGTTGTATACCTGTAGTCTGTTGACATATTGGCTGACTGAAGCTGCTGATCTTGCTGTAGTAGTTATATCTGGACTGCACTCTGACGCAGTACAGCGTCCAGCGGTCCAGTCTGGACAGGGTCACTATGTTTGTGCTCGTGTTAAGACTCCTAATCCCCCTCACCTCATCCTGCCAGAGAGAAAACAGCATTGCTAAAAAGAGAAAAAAACGTTCACTGAAAACAGGCAAAACTGTCAAAGAAGCAGGTAATGATGCTTCCCCCACTTTCACAGCGTCAGAGGTGAGGCCTTCCAGCCCAGCTGACGTCTGCTGAGTGATTCAAATATGAATAAATACAAACAAACTGACACAGCTGGGTTCCGCTAACTGTGCTTGACATGTAAGGAGCATTTATAAAATGAGATTTAAAGACGTCAGAAGAGTGAAAGGGTACACCATGTAATGCACCAGGGGGCGCTATAATCACAGTTTTATTGATAAACCCATTATACTTTCCTATGGGCAGTAAGGTTTCTTTATGTTTTAAATGATTCTCAGCCAGCCCTGACCCTGCAGTGCCTGCTAGCTTAGCTATCATTTCAACCTTAATTCCATTTACTGAAGCACTTAAGCTGTTAATAGTTTTTAATTACAGCATGTGCTTTTAATGTGTAATGTGGGATAATGAGGCTCGTATTGCCACATTGAGTCAGAAACACACACTAATGTTGCACCGTCAGTACGAGGACTTAAGCTTTAAAGGAGGGACTGAGTTCATACCATTCACAGCCTTAGATACGGCATCCAAAGGCTGCAGAAACAGTCATGACAGCTTGCATGACAGAATAATTGTTATGTAATTATTGAGGAATTTCACACTGCGAGACAACAAGTGCAGGAACACCCATACCTTATGACTGGGTCCACATAAACACCTTAGATGTTTAACATGCTTATTAAATTAATATGAGTTAGCATGCAGGGGTCTTGCTAAGAATATTCTTATTCTCTTTCTGCTGCCATGGTGCGAAATGAACCACGTCAACGTTTTTAGCAACGACTGTATGAAAAGATGCGAAAACGTGTTGAAGACAAGACTTTTAAACATGTCAGTTATATTAGTGGGATTTCATGTATGATTCGAACAATGGATGTTTACAGGACCCAGCCTGGGTGGATTGGGAAGCCCATCCTCAGCCAGCTCTAGAAGGGAAGACACGGAAGTTACTGCTTTGAGTAAAATCAAGAGACACAAAATGAAATCTTCCCAATGGCCTTTTGAAACTCGATTTACCATCGTTCTAATATTATCAACAGACTGTGAAAGTATGTTTCCTTTTTGGCCAATTTTAAGCTAAAAGAGTTGTGTATTGTTGTCCAGTTACGATGTGGTTAACTTTTTACACTGATTTAGTTAATTTAGTTAGGGTTAAGGATAGTTAATTTAGTAAGGGTTAGGGATAGTTAATTTAGTAAGGGTTAGGGATAGTTAATTTAGTAAGGGTTAGGGATAGTTAATTTAGTTAGGGTTAGTGTTAGTTCATTTAGTTAGGGTTAGGGATAGTTCATTTAGTTAGGGTTAGGGATAGTTCATTTAGTTAGGCTTAGTGTTAGTTCATTTAGTTAGGGTTAGGGATAGTTCATTTAGTTAGGGTTAGTGTTAGTTCATTTAGTTAGGGTTAGGGATAGTTAATTTAGTTAGGGTTAGTGTTAGTTCATTTAGTTAGGGTTAGGGATAGTTCATTTAGTTAGGGTTAGGGATAGTTAATTTAGTTAGGGTTAGGGATAGTTCATTTAGTTAGGGTTAGGGATAGTTCATTTAGTTAGGGTTAGTGATAGTTAATTTAGTTAGGGTTAGTGTTAGTTCATTTAGTTAGGGTTAGGGATAGTTAATTTAGTTAGGGTTAGTGTTAGTTCATTTAGTTAGGGTTAGGGATAGTTCATTTAGTTAGGGTTAGGGATAGTTAATTTAGTTAGGGTTAGGGATAGTTCATTTAGTTAGGGTTAGGGATAGTTCATTTAGTTAGGGTTAGTGATAGTTAATTTAGTTAGGGTTAGTGTTAGTTCATTTAGTTAGGGTTAGGGATAGTTAATTTAGTTAGGGTTAGTGTTAGTTCATTTAGTTAGGGTTAGGGATAGTTCATTTAGTTAGGGTTAGTGTTAGTTCATTTAGTTAGGGTTAGTGATAGTTCATTTAGTTAGGGTTAGGGATAGTTCATTTAGTTAGGGTTAGTGTTAGTTCATTTAGTTAGGGTTAGGGATAGTTCATTTAGTTAGGGTTAGTGATAGTTCATTTAGTTAGGGTTAGGGATAGTTAATTTAGTTTTAACTAATCACAGCAGGTAGTGGGTATCACTCCACTGCTCTGTTAGGGACTGACTCAGAGTGGAGCTGATCCTTTCACCCCTGCAGTGTGAATGAGCAGAGGCTGAACTTTCCCCAGCAAACCTCATTCTATAACTGCTAATGATTTACTCTGTTTGTCTGCAGCTAAACTGAGCCCGCCCCCCTGCAAGGAAGCCGTTTCCCAACCTGAGAATTGGGCACGGAACCTCCTGGACACCAGGCCATGTGACTGAGTTACCTGTTAGAGGCGTGAAAGGCCTGCACACCTGAGCGTGTTTCCAGTACTGGATGAGGTAGTACAGGTCAGGGCCTGCTCACCTGAGCGTGTTTCCAGTACTGGATGAGGTAGTACAGGTCAGGGCCTGCTCACCTGTGCGTGTTTCCAGTACTGGATGAAGTAGTACAGGTCAGGGCCTGCTCACCTGTGCGTGTTTCCAGTACTGGATGAGGTAGTACAGGTCAGGGCCTGCTCACCTGTGCGTGTTTCCAGTACTGGATGAGGTAGTACAGGTAAGGGCCTGCTCACCTGTGCGTGTTTCCAGTACTGGATGAGGTAGTACAGGTCAGGGTAGAAATCCTTCATGGAGGTGTTCCTGCTGGTGAGAGGGTCAGAGACGCGCACCTCCAGCAGCTCGGGTCCAGATATCACCTCCACTCTGGAGGGTGGGCCCAGGTGCGCTGCAGGGAGACAAACTGCAGTGTCATACTTGCATAAAATACTGGATGAAGTGTACTGGGGGCTGGTCTTACCCTGCTTGTCGGGGCAGAACTCTAGCTGCACCCATTGTGAGCGCTGCTCTGCACAGGTGGCTCGGACCCGCAGCACGTACACGCCCAGGTAGTGCAGGTCGCAGCCTGTGAAGTCACACTGCCAGTCTTCTGTGCTCTGGCACACCGACCTCCAGTCCCTCTTCTTCCTCTTCAGTTTGAATTTACTGTGGGAGACAAAAGCAGCCGAGGCAGAAAGAGTCAACTGCAGCTGGAGAGACACTTACATTTACCCATACCTGACAAACACAGTGCAGAGACGGTGTGTGCGTGTGTGTCTGTGTGTGTGTGTGTGTGAGAGTGTGCGTGTTGGTGAGAGTGTTTGTGTGTGTGTGCGTGTGTGTTGGTGACAGTGCATTCTTACGGAAGATACTGGGCAGTGAACATGACTGTTTGGTTCCCCAAGCAGCCCTGAGTCTGGTTCTGGTTCTGGTCCCAGGCCCAGGTGAGGATGTACTGGGTGTTGAGTGTCTGCAGAGAGACGTTGTGGGGGTGGGGCAGCCAGGCAGACACTGTGGACACACAGGAGATAGCAGGAACGTGTGGTGAGAGGGGTGAGGAAGCACATAACTGGCCTAACACAATCCTAACACAGCCTAACACAATCCTAAGACAGCCTAACACAGCCTAACGTAGCCTAACACAATCCTAACACAGCCTAACGCAGCCTAACACAATCCTAACACAGCCTAACGCAGCCTAACACAATCCTAACACAGCCTAACGCAGCCTAACACAATCCTAACACAATCCTAACACAGCCTAACGCAGCCTAACACAATCCTAACACAATCCTAACACAGCCTAACACAATCCTAACACAGCCTAACACAATCCTAACACAGCCTAACACAGCCTAACACAATCCTAACACAGCCTAACGCAGCCTAACACAATCCTAACACAATCCTAACACAGCCTAACGTAGCCTAACACAATCCTAACACAGCCTAACGTAGCCTAACACAATCCTAACACAATCCTAACACAGCCTAACGCAGCCTAACACAATCCTAACACAATCCTAACACAGCCTAACACAATCCTAACACAGCCTAACACAGCCTAACACAATCCTAACGCAGCCTAACACAATCCTAACACAGCCTAACACAATCCTAACACAGCCTAACACAGCCTAACACAGCCTAACGTAGCCTAACACAATCCTAACACAGCCTAACGCAGCCTAACACAATCCTAACACAGCCTCACGCAGCCTAACACAATCCTAACACAGCCTAACACAATCCTAACACAGCCTAACACAGCCTAACGTAGCCTAACACAATCCTAACACAGCCTAACACAATCCTAACACAGCCTAACGCAGCCTAACACAATCCTAACACAGCCTCACGCAGCCTAACACAATCCTAACACAGCCTCACACAATCCTAACACAGCCTCACGCAGCCTAACACAATCCTAACACAGCCTAACACAATCCTCACACAGCCTAACACATCCAAATGCGGTCTAACACAACCTAATGCGGCTGAACACAACCTATCATGGCCTAACGCGACCTAATGCTGCCTAACACGGTCTAACACAACCTAACAAGTCCTAACACAACCTAATACGCCCTAACGCAGCCAGCACAACATAACACAACATAACACAACCTAACGTGGCCTAACACTGCCTAATGCGGCCTAACACTGCCTAACGTGGCCTAACGCGGCCTAACGTGGCTACCCTGCCAAGGCTCCTGAGAGGCACACCATTTGGGTGAGAAATCAGGAAACAGGAGAGGGGAAACGGGTGACCACTGCACAGATGGTGCTTACAGCCCATCTGTAAAACCCACACTCCAGCACTTTACAGATCCACCTGTGTGAACATGCAAAGGGAGCAGGTATCGCAACAGTTATGACAGGGTTGAAAATGTGTGACAAGGTTCTGCTAGGTTAAAGATACTCAGGTTGTATTTCTTTCTTCTCCCAAAGCTCTCTGCATGATCAGTTAAACAACTGCATAACGAGTCATTAAACTAAACAGCAATAAACCTGAGCAAGACAAATGGCAAGCACCTCTCTCTCTCTCTCTCACACACACACACACACACACACACACACATGCACACACATGCACGCACACACACTGAAGTGAAAAAAAAAGTAGTGGACTCACTGGCACTAGTGGCACAGTTTTAAGAACTCTAACAGGAAACAGGTTTTAATAAAAGATTTAAAAAGATTGTTTTTTCCAACCCTCAGGTATGTCTGCAGTAAAAGGAAGTGCCGTCATGCGTTTCACTAACTGCACGCACGCTTAACCTCAGTGCTCTTTCTCATAAGACAGGCTATGGTTACGCTAACAGCACACCACATCTTTTCATACCTGTGGTTGCACACACTTTCCGTTCCCCCTGTCTATCTTTCTCTGTTTTACAACCTCATGCAAACCCCTGTTTTTCCCCTCTCTTTTTCTCATTATTTATTAAGTCAAAGGTCATTACGGCAGTTTCTGCATCATAAATTCACCTCACTCTTCCTAACTACTGTGTTCAGTGGTTTATAATGTGATGGGAAACAGAAGCGATCATGCAGACATTACTGAGTCATAATTTAGTACTATTCTTAACAGGACAAATGCTATGGTGCAGTGATCGGCAAGCACATGCCCTATAACTTCATTTAATTGAAGTGTAAGGAAAAAAAACATTCAGACACCAGTACAGAATATTCCTGATTGCAATCAATTAGTTATGTGTCGTAGAAATGTACGACACCGCCTTCCCGAGATTTAGCATCCGGTTTGCCTATGTCTAATTTGCGCGATTAAGCGATAGTGAACGACAGTTTCAGGGTAATAAAGTTGACACTTACAAATGGTGCAGACGGGACGTTTTGTCGTGTTTACAATTACCAAAACAGCAAACCACCGTGTTTCATTCAGTTACGATTCTATCATAGCTCTTAGTCACAAATGTATTTTATACAACTACCAAACGCAAACAGTACCATACCTGATGGCAAGCATATTCTACGTCATTACAGGTGGCAAAACAACTCTAAAACGGAAATATGTTATGGAATAAAACACATTCCTGTTAGCTGTGGCGACAAATATTGCAAATACATTAGGATAATGGTTTTCCATTTTTCACCTGAACAACTATGCTTCGTACGGGTAAGTACTGTACTGGTTTTACATTTTTTGCCTTTATAGTTTTAGTTTCTGACTCTTATTTGAGAACACTAGTCCAGCAAATACAATGGCGCAGCACAAAAGCCAGTTTACGCACCAAACACGGTACAGGCGGTGATACTGACCGCTGCCAGAACTAGACGAGGCACAATTCTCAGCCAAGCATTTCCCTTGGCTGCAGTACACTAGTTACCAAACAAAATTCAGTTTAACGAACAGTTAGCTATATCTACATGCTTCGGCAGACGACAAAGCCATTCAGAAACTCCCCAGCGTGTCCAGCAGCAGCAGGGTAAGGCCGGGGAATATTTGCAAATGTCTCATGAAAGCCAGGCTGGCACCTGCCACAGTGCTGTGTATGAGGCCTATGATAGCAAACCTTATGAACCCAGATCCTGCCTTCACAATTACAGAATTATATTTCTCCATTTTACACTGGACAAATAAAAACGCTTACCTTTGAACACATTAACCAGAAACAGCAGGGCAAGAAGGGCGGCCCTGAAGACCACTTCCATGTCTTATGGGGCGGTTAAGACATATTTCTAGTAAAATAAAAAGTCAGATCTTTCCTGGCTCTACGTATGGCTCCGCTTATGGCTCCTTGCTCCGGTTGACTGTCGGATTATGAAACTGCATTGAGTTTGTTGTCCTTCCTGCCAGACTGTGACAAGCCTGCGCTAGGGAGCGTCTGCCAACTCCGAAATACCATGGCAGCAAGTTTAGATCGATCCAATTTTCAGCCTTTCGTCTTTGACTTTCGGCGGCACCGCCCTCTCAGGCAAACATTTAATTTTAAAGCCCTCAGAGGTGAACAAACAAACAAACATACACAGCAATATTTTATCTGTGTTCTTTATTTTTGTTATATGCAGTACATAGATGCATTCCCCGATTACCACAACTACTAATACAAATAAATCTAGTATTGACTCTTTTGATGAATAAAACACAATATCTGAATGCGTGGAGCCCGAGGCAGATTGAGTAGACAGCACAAGGTCACGACCCGGAATTCGCCCGAAGCCATGCGCTGCATCACCGGCATACGTTTTTTAATTATTATTTTAATGAAAGCCTACCGCTGTATACCACACTAAACAGGTAAGCAAACAGAAGAAAAAGAACCAACCAACAAGTCAGCAATCCTATGGTGAATGATGGCTATTTCAGTACAGTAATCCACAGTTTTCTCCTTTCTGATTCTGTATGTGCAGTAAAGGTGAAAACAGAAAGCAGTGCAGGCCCGGGGCAAAAGGGGGACGTTGCCCCCTCAGTTGTATTTTCTGCCTCCCCAGTTTAAGTTTTATGTACTGTTTTACGATATAAAACTATTGGCCCCTTGCCATTTTTAACTGCCCCCTCATCCTGCAGCCTGGCCTGAAGCAGTGTAACACATCAGCTTAAGTCCCCAGTCTCAGTGGTTATGAGCTGCTAATGTTTAGTTAGGACAGGCCAACATTTCAGCCAAAATTGTTATCTAAACATGGCACACTGCAGCAGCAGAGTGGGTAAGCCAATGAGGAAGTGAGCCATCAGTGGCGTGGCAGTTTAAACAATTGCACACTGGATAGACGCAGCTCTGTGTCTGCAGGCATTTGGAAGGTGCCACCCGTCTCTAACCCTAACCCTAACCCAGGGCAGAGTCCAGGCCTTATAGCGCTGGTACCCCAACATTAAAGGGGCAGTACCCCAGTGTGCCCTCCCTCTCAGAACCAGGGCAGAGTCCAGGCCTTATAGCGCTGGTACCCCAACATTAAAGGGGCAGTACCCCAGTGTGCCCTCCCTCTCAGAACCAGGGCAGAGTCCAGGCCTTATAGCGCTGGTACCCCAACATTAAAGGGGCAGTACCCCAGTGTGCCCTCCCTCTCAGAACCAGGGCAGCTCATTATGACTGAAGCCCTTTCCTGTTTATCAGTATTAGGTTCACTGTATTGTGCTGTTTATCAGTATTAGGCTAACTGTACTGTGCTGTTTATCAGTATTAGGCTCACTGTATTGTGCTGTTTATCAGTATTAGGCTCACTGTATTGTGCTGTTTATCAGTATTAGGCTCACTGTACTCTGCTGTTTATCAGTATTAGGCTCACTGTACTGTGCTGTTTATCAGTATTAGGCTCACTGTACTGTGCTGTTTATCAGTATTAGGTTCACTGTATTGTGCTGTTTATCAGTATTAGGCTCACTGTACTGTGCTGTTTATCAGTATTAGGCTCACTGTACTGTGCTGTGTATCAGTATTAGGCTCACTGTACTGTGCTGTGTATCAGTATTAGGATCACTGTATTGTGCAGTTTATCAGTATTAGGGTCACTGTACTGTGCTGTTTATCAGTATTAGGCTCACTGTACTGTGCTGTGTATCAGTATTAGGCTCACTGTACTGTGCTGTGTATCAGTATTAGGATCACTGTATTGTGCAGTTTATCAGTATTAGGGTCACTGTACTGTGCTGTTTATCAGTATTAGGCTCACTGTACTGTGCTGTTTATCAGTATTAGGCTCACTGTACTGTGCTGTTTATCAGTATTAGGCTCACTGTACTCTGCTGTTTATCAGTATTAGGTTCACTGTATTGTACTGTTTATCAGTATTAGGTTCACTGTATTGTGCTGTTTATCAGTATTAGGCTCACTGTACTGTGCTGTTTATCAGTATTAGGCTCACTGTACTGTGCTGTTTATCAGTATTAGGCTCACTGTACTCTGCTGTTTATCAGTATTAGGTTCACTGTACTCTGCTGTTTATCAGTATTAGGTTCACTGTACTGTGCTGTTTATCAGTATTAGGTTCACTGTACTGTGCTGTTTATCAGTATTAGGCTCACTGTATTGTGCTGTTTATCAGTATTAGGTTCACTGTACTGTGCAGTTTATCAGTATTAGGCTCACTGTATTGTGCTGTTTATCAGTATTAGGCTCACTGTACTGTGCTGTGTATCAGTATTAGGCTCACTGTACTGTGCTGTTTATCAGTATTAGGCTCACTGTACTGTGCTGTTTATCAGTATTAGGCTCACTGTATTGTGCTGTTTTGTGTTAGCTGCCATGGAGAGCATGCACCCCGTCTATGTGTGATCAGATGCATTAACATGTTATGATGTTTTTTATGGTCAGGTGACTCAGCTTTGGGAAAACCCAAAAAGCAAAGAAAGGAGGAAGGATTGTGTCAGTGCATCAGATATAGGAATGAACACTCTTCTGTTAGACAGCTTCTCTAGGGGAGCTTAGCCTGCGAGGCCATCTCTTCCCTCATTATTTGTCTGTTTATGCTCCAAAAGCACCGCTTAGCCCTACTCCTATAACCACAGATCCACACCACACACTCTGAGGCCACATATGGCAGTGGAAGCATCAGTGCTTTTAGATATTTGATTATAATATTTTTCAGTTTATCGAGCTAGTGTTGCCCCTTTTCTCTGATGGAGTTTTAAAATCATTTCAGTTTCCTCAGGCTGCATGCTCCCCACCAAACACAGTATTCTCCATTCTCCTGCGTACTCTTCACCGAAACTCACTATGCTAATCACCAAACTTTCAGCACCACAGTGAGGGTGGTTCAGCATGGCTCTGTCTCAGCTACTGTGTCACTGTGGCAGCGAGTCCTTCATGGAGATGATGTAACATAAACGTGGATTGCCTCTTCCGGCCATGAGGTATGGGGGGGGTGAATGTAATGGGTGGGTGAATGTAAACTCATTCTGAAATGTGTAGCTTTGTTCATCTATTCCATTCTACTGGATGACGCAGCAGCTTCCCTCATTTAATAAAGAAACAGCGTTTTATTTACCTGGCTATGTTCTGCTCATCCATTGTCATTTTTTACGTGATTCACAGAGCATAAGTAGACACCCAGTTGTTTAAGTGGCACAATACATGTTACCCAATTCAAAAATCCTTATCATTTCAAGTTTTATAACTTCAAAATGTCCTAAATTAGGTCATGAGCTTTACTGTGAGGGAGTGTTACATAATGCATCAGGCAGTCCCGGCTGAGCCTCCTCTGGAATAGCTGGAGGGTTTGAGATGTAAGAGTGTGCTTGCTCTGCGAGTCGGATACCTGCCCTTCAGAGCGCCGTGTCGGATACCTGCCCTTCAGCATTCCACAGAACCACAGATTTGCCACTGTGATTCTGCGAAACAGATGAGTGACACATTGGTGTTCACCGCCTGTTAGTTTGTTTTTGTAATGACAGAATGTTTTAAACCTGCACAGCTCCTTGTTGTGTTCAGGCTGACAGTGTTGGTCACCTTGGGCATGATGCTGTTTGCGAAAAAACAGGAATTCATCTTTTTAACCCTTCATCTCCCTGAACAACTTTTAGGTACTATAGTGGTATATACTGTACCTCAGTATGTAATAATATGTACCATGTACTAATACACCTCAGTGCTATCCATGTACTATGTACATGTACATATACAGTGTGTGTACAAATATAAATATATATCATGGCTATAAATTGTGTCAGGTACCATCTTAAGGCAAAACAATCCTTTTTCATTCCAGATACTCATTTGACCCTCCCCCATGCCCATCTGAGAAAAATGCCCCACACATGGCACTAGTCCTGATGCATGGGCTGATGCCACAGATTAAATATGTCTTAATTTGGTAACTGTAATTATGATAATATGGGAACACAGAATTGTACTGTTAAAACGTGTGACATCTACAGAAGTGTGGTGAACTCCAAATAACGACCAGAAAATTATGAGCAAACCAGACAGTATTTATTTAAAAATTAATAGACCAGCTCAGGCAATACACACACACACACACACACACACACACGCATATACACATACACAAGTTATACATAAATTATCTACATATAAATCTGTACAGTAAACAGTGAAGTGCATTTGTTGATATAGCTTTGTATAGGGAACAGGACCTCAAAAGCCTACGTTTTTTCATTTTCCTCTTATTTTTTCCTTCTGTCTTATACACTCCTTTCTTCAGCTCCTTCCTGCTCACCTTCAGAAACTCGTCATAACACAAAGCTCCGCCCCTTTTATTCAGCCCTTCCATTTCACATCAATAAGCTCCACCTCTCTTGTCCATTCCTCCCTTAGGCACTGCCCCCGTCTCCATGGCGAGTGTGGGGCTATAGAGGGGCCCCCCCCCAGGTCTCCTTGGTGAGTGTGGGGCCGCAGAGGAGTCCCTCCCCACCATCCTGGCCGTCCAGCAGCTCAGATACGATGCACAGGTCATGGCACTGCTCCTCCGGCTGGGGGCTGTTCTGCATCGCCAGGAAGATGTAGGAGTGGGGGGGCTCTATGAGGTACTGTGGGGGGAGGGGAATAGGTAATTTACAAATAACCAACCATCAGCTCATATTCATCAAGACAGATGGACACATACACGCGCATACACACAAAAATACACGCATACACTCACACGCATACACACTTTGTGCTCCTGACCTGTTTGAAGTGCTCCGGCAGCTTGGCAGTGGGGAACACGAACTGTAACTGTTTGTAGCTGTACCAGCCAATCAGGAACAGCAGTGTGACAGTCAGCGCCACCCCAAACAGACTGCACAACATGGCCACTGCGATTACCCAGGGTGCAACTCTCCCTGCAGAGGAAGCCAGTCAGACATGTCAGGCCTTTAAATCAGGAAAACTGCACCATGTTCCTGTACGGTAGTGTTTCTCAACGGGGGCGGCACCGCCCCCCAGGGGGCGTTCGTACAACTTTGGGGGGCGCTGGGAACCCGGCAGCTGAGAAGGGGGCGCTCAGGCACAAACGGGGGGCGTTAACCACAGTTATTCATCATACCTTTTAAACCTCTGTCAGCACAAAAAAATGTTCATTTGAATCTGAATCAAAAGATATAATTATGTTTGTGCGCGACTAAAGCCTGGTTCATACTCACATGCTGAAATCGCAGAATGTTCACGAACGTTCCAATGTCGCCTGACGTTAAAGTTCACAAGAAGTATAAACGCACTTAAGTATCATTCCGACGACATTTGACACTCATCGATGATGGAGGAAGAGGCCATAGTAATCACTCTCAGTCCAACAAATACGCTCCATACTTGACCTCATCTTGTCATGCTACAGACTAATCACTTTAAAATCATCTTTAAAATCAATTAAATCAACGCGGAATCTTACATTGGTTTTTCGTTTCATTTTTCTACCATGACGTTAGCTTGGAATTTCGGAAACGAGCGAGCATTAGCAACATAAATTCCACTTTTAAATATGGGTGGTGTTACAACAGGTAAGCACTCAGTTACAGTGAATCACTAAGCAGGTATTGTTGTTAGCCTGCATATCTGTTTTGACTAACATCAGCTCTGTAAATTAGCTGAGTAGAGCTTTAAGCAGTTATGCAAGATGTTACGAGCTAGCTACGAGAGCTATTTACGAGTAGTTTTTATTTGGTAAGCAATTGCTGACCAGGCATTCTCCTTTTTTTCTGGCATCTTTATAATCTGCCTGGTCATAGGTATATGCAGGGTGTGCCACCACAGCACTTCGTGAGTTTTGTTTGCCTGATTGTTTTTCTGTGAATTTGCAATCACATGTATTTACAACAGTTTCAATCAGTTCACAAGTGTTATTGTTTTTTTCCCCAAAAGACAATATTTTCCTAGTTGTCCTGGAATGGTTACTTAAAAAATCAGAGAGCGTTTAAAAATAGGCTTATGACCAATGTTCTTGGTTAATGACTGCATTCTCTGATAGGAAACATAAATGTCATGTAGCCTCATCACATTCAAACATAAATAAAATATAACCACTTGAGGCCTTTTCTAAAAACAGAATATATCACTGATATTTCAACATTTTGACAATCATTTTGACCAAAAACACTGGTTTCTATGAGTCAGTTTTGTAATTTGAGTTTTTCACTGTAAAATATTTCTGGCATGGTCAATTGGTCAAGTGATCTACTCTACCCACTGATTTCTACTGCATATACTTACATCTATATCACATCACTGCCTTTGAATGTGTGTGTTTGTGTTAGTTTATTTATTTATTTATTTATTGGGGGGGGCGCAGGGCGTGTCATGATGAGGTGAGGGGGCGTTCGTTCAAGAAAGGTTGAGAAACACTGCTGTATGGACTCAGGACATACTCAGGCTTGGGAGAGCCGCTAAGGGTGGAGCTAAAGGCCTGAGAGAGCCGCTAAGGGTGGAGCTAAAGGCCTGAGAGAGCAGCTAAGGGTGGAGCTTAAGGCCTGGGAGAGCCGCTAAGAGTGGAGCTAAAGGCCTGGGAGAGCAGTTTGGAGCCCCTGTGTGGCCCTCGGGCTGGTATTTACCTTGTCCTGCTAAGACTGGGTTTGACCCATGACCATCATGAAGGGCAGCTTGTGATTGGTTGAGGCAGCCCTCTTAATAAAGTGTGATTGGCTGCAGCATGACCAAGAGAGGGGTCAAGGAGTTTTAGCCCTCGGCCCATAAAGAAAAAACATTTCGGCAGACTGCAGAGTGACTGCGCAGCTCAGCTGGGGGACTGCAGAGTGACTGCGCAGCAGCACCTAATGAACGTAACACTGCTAATGAAAAGTGTTGTAAGCAAAACAATCAGGAACAGGGAGAGAAAGGCACAGAGAATACAGTGGTTTCCAATGGATAAATACAGAGGCAGATGTAGGGAAAACACCAGACTGGAAGTACTGATTTGTTTACTTTCATTGCTAGCCCTCTGGTGCCTCTAGTGGTACAATGTTGTTACTGCATGAGAAACTTAGTCAAGTCAGTTGGCAAGAAACAGAACAACTGGGGAAACGGCTATATCAGGGGTTGGAGAATAACTACATAAACAGAGGTGGAGAAGAAAGGGAGGACATGCAGCAGGGGGAAGCGGTGGAGAGAAATGCGTCTGTGAAGTGTGGTCAGGGCTCACCGTTGGAGGTATTGGTCTCACAGGTGACTCTGCCGAACTCACTGTTCTTGTTGTAGTTAGGCACATACAGTTGGGCCTGAAAACAGTATGAAGCCCTGGGATCCAAATTAGGCAGAACCAGTCTGCTCTGCTGCTTGCAGTTCAGCAACTCTGCCTGTGGGGGGCGAGAGCAAGCTCATGAGCAGTGCTTTCAGAGCATAGCTTACAGACAGGCAGAACCTTAACCTTCAGGCCTCTGGCCTATTCCCACCTCAAACACAGCCACACTGTACCCACCTCTAACACAGCCACACTATACCCACCTCAAACACAGCCACACTATACCCACCTCAAACACAGCCACACTATACCCACCTCAAACACAGCCACACTATACCCACCTCAAACACAGCCACACTATACCCACCTCAAACACAGCCACACTGTACCCACCTCAAACACAGCCACACTATACCCACCTCTAACACAGCCACACTATACCCACCTCAAACACAGCCACACTGTACCCACCTCTAACACAACCACACTACACCCACCTCAAACACAGCCACACTATACCCACCTCAAACACAGCCACATTGTACCTCAAACACAGCCACACTGTACCCACCTCAAACACAGCCACACTATACCCACCTCAAACACAGCCACACTGTACCCACCTCAAACACAGCCACACTATACCCACCTCAAACACAGCCACATTGTACCTCAAACACAGCCACACTGTACCCACCTCAAACACAGCCACATTGTACCTCAAACACAGCCACACTGTACCCACCTCAAACACAGCCACACTGTACCCACCTCAAACACAGCCACACTATACCCACCTCAAACACAGCCACACTATACCCACCTCTAACACAGCCACACTGTACCCACCTCAAACACAGCCACACTGTACCCAACTCTAACACAACCACACTATACCCACCTCAAACACAGCCACACTATACCCACCTCAAACACAGCCACACTGTACCCACCTCTAACACAACCACACTATACCCACCTCAAACACGGCCACACTATACCCACCTCTAACACGGCCACACTATACCCACCTCAAACACAGCCACACTATACCCACCTCAAACACAGCCACACTGTACCCACCTCAAACACAGCCACACTATACCTCAAACACAGCCACACTGTACCCACCTCAAACACAGCCACACTATACCCACCTCAAACACAGCCACACTATACCCACCTCTAACACAGCCACACTATACCTCTAACAAAGCTACACTGTGCCCACCTCAAACACAGCCACATTATACCTCTAACAAAGCTACACTGTGTCCACCTCAAACACAGCCACACAACACTCACCTCTAACACAGCCACACTGTACCCACCTCTAACACAGCCACACTATACCCACCTCTAACACAGCCACACTATACCCACCTCTAACACAGCCACACTATACCCACCTCAAACACAGCCACACTATACCCACCTCAAACACAGCCACACTATACCCACCTCTAACACAGCCACACTATACCCACCTCTAACACAGCCACACTATACCCACCTCAAACACAGCCACACTATACCTCAAACACAGCCACACTATACCCACCTCTAACACAGCCACACTATACCCACCTCAAACACAGCCACACTATACCCACCTCTAACACAGCCACACTATACCCACCTCTAACACAGCCACACTATACCCACCTCAAACACAGCCACACTATACCCACCTCTAACACAGCCACACTATACCCACCTCTAACACAGCCACACTATACCCACCTCTAACACAGCCACACTATACCCACCTCAAACACAGCCACACTATACCCACCTCAAACACAACCACGCTATACCCACCTCTAACACAACCACACTATACCCACCTCTAACACAGCCACACTGTACCCAACTCTAACACAGCCACACTATACCCACCTCAAACACAGCCACACTATACCCACCTCTAACACAGCCACACTATACCCACCTCTAACACAGCCACACTACACCCACCTCAAACACAGCCACACTATACCCACCTCTAACACAGCCACACTATACCCACCTCTAACACAGCCACACTATACCCACCTCAAACACAGCCACACTATACCCACCTCAAACACAACCACGCTATACCCACCTCTAACACAACCACACTATACCCACCTCTAACACAGCCACACTATACCCACCTCTAACACAGCCACACTATACCCACCTCTAACACAGCCACACTATACCCACCTCAAACACAGCCACACTACACCCACCTCTAACACAGCCACACTACACCCACCTCTGCCACAGCCAAACTATGCCTCTAACACAGCCACATAATGGGGGAAGAACAGTGTTATGTGAAATACCAGCTATAACCCACACTCTCTAGAACCAAAGCAGAGCTCTCCTCTCCCAGGGGACGGGCCTGTCCTACCTTCTCTGTCTCGTTCTGTTTCCAGTATCTTATGTTGAAGCACACGCTACTGTAGACCTTCCGGAGGCCTCCCGGGGTGTTGGTGACAGGGTCTTGGACAAACACCTCCATATTGCCTTCACTGGAGGAGAGCTTCACTGTGGGAGGGCTGAGAAGGGCTGCAGAGAGAGCCACTGGTCAGCAAAGACACACAAGTCTGTCTAACACACACCTGTGTATTAATATAAAGTCTGTGTCTCACACACACATTCGCAGAATCGCAGCACACAGCCACTCTCACTGTGACAGACATGCGCAGAATCGCATCGCTCAGCCACTCTCACTGTGACAGACATGTGCAGTGCACTCTGGCCCTGTCTGAGGAGAGGTACACAGTGGTCCAGAAAATTAATTAGTTGAAAAGTAAATGGTATTTCTACATACACTCATGAAGAGATTTTATCAGTAGAAATACAGTAGGTCTCTTTGGAACACCTCAGGATAAATGAATGACTCACTGTCTTTGTCAGCGCTGAATTCTACAGTCTCTTTCCAGGGCGAGGCTTCCCCATTAAGCTCCGCCCTCACACGGAATGTGTATATTCCAAACATGGCCAGATTCACTGTGAAATCGCAGCTCTTTTCTGATTGGTTCACACAAACTTCCACAAATCCTGCGATAGACCTGTTAAAAGAAAACATCCTCAACTGTATGAAGAATGTTTACAGAACACCTGAAGAACATTTAGGTAACGTTTACAGGGCCAGTCTGGTGTGTCTGTTCTCCCTGCTCATGAGTCTGAAAGGGTGGGGCAGTGGCTGTGCAGAACGCCCCAGAGGCCCATGCTGGAGAGGAGCCCCCCCGGCTGGGCCACCCTGCCAGGGCTGAGTGCCTCCAACCTGCCCCGGCTGGGCCACCCTGCCAGGGCTGAGTGCCTCTAACCTGCCCTGGCTGGGCCACCCTGCCACGGCTGAGTGCCTCTAACCTGCCCCGGCTGGGCCACCCTGCCAGGGCTCAGTGCCTCTAACCTGCCCCGGCTGGGCCACCCTGCCAGGGCACAGTGCCGCTAACCTGCCCCGGCTGGGCCACCCTGCCAGGGCACAGTGCCTCTAACCTGCCCCGGCTGGGCCACCCTGCCAGGGCTGAGTGCCTCTAACCTGCCCCGGCTGGGCCACCCTGCCAGGGCTGAGTGCCTCTAACCTGCCCCGGCTGGGCCACCCTGCCAGGGCTCAGTGCCTCTAACCTGCCCCGGCTGGGCCACCCTGCCAGGGCTGAGTGCCTCTAACCTGCCCCGGCTGAGCCACCCTGCCACGGCTGAGTGCCTCTAACCTGCCCCGGCTGGGCCACCCTGCCAGGGCTGAGTGCCTCTAACCTGCCCTCCAGTCCAGAGGAAGTCTCTGTTTTATTGATCATTTATAGCCCTGTGCACACACCTAACATACAGTAGAGCTGTTTGCTTACCTTGGAATTAAGTTTTCATACTTTATCTTTATTAATGATATTTTTCTTGCTCAGAGCAGTGACGCATATGGACAAAAATAACATTATAAATTATAGATTTAGTCTTCAGATAAATTGGAAAGCCATATTCAACACAACTCCAAAGAAAATTTATGAATGTAAGTAAAGAAATAAATAACAGCACTGCGTTAACAATGGCATCTTGTAATATGATTAATGTGACATTTCCACATGATCTTCCTCTGGATGGGGGTATACAGGGGTCTCTGGGAAAAACAGTAAAAATACAATATATCACTTTTATTCTAGTGTTATTCTGTCTGGTACAGAGTTGTGTTTGTGTCCCAGTGTATACTGAAATATGTCACAGAGGGTGTGTGTGTTGCTGAAATACTACACGATGGGTTAGTATAATACAGAAGTACTGCCCTGTGGGTGTGTCCTTCCCAGCACACAGCACATGGGAAAACCTGATTTCCTGGAGTTCCACTGCCTCCCCTGAGCTAAGACTCCATAGACAGCCATCAAAAACACCAGCAGCCTGCTTCTCACAGCTGCACACGCTATTCCCCAACCCCTGCTTCTCACAGCTATACACGCTATTCCCCAACCCCTGCTTCTCACAGCTATACACGCTATTCCCCAACCCCTGCTTCTCACAGCTATACACGCTATTCCCCAACCCCTGCTTCTCACAGCTATACACGCTATTCCCCAACCCCTGCTTCTCACAGCTGCACACGCTATTCCCCAACCCCTGCTTCTCACAGCTGTACACGCTATTCCCCAACCCCTGCTTCTCACAGCTGCACACGCTATTCCCCAACCCCTGCTTCTCACAGCTGCACACGCTATTCCCCAACCCCTGCTTCTCACAGCTGCACACGCTATTCCCCAACCCCTGCTTCTCACAGCTGCACACGCTATTCCCCAACCCCTGCTTCTCACAGCTATACACGCTATTCCCCAACCCCTGCTTCTCACAGCTATACACGCTATTCCCCAACCCCTGCTTCTCACAGCTGCACACGCTATTCCCCAACCCCTGCTTCTCACAGCTATACACGCTATTCCCCAACCCCTGCTTCTCACAGCTATACACGCTATTCCCCAACCCCTGCTTCTCACAGCTGCACACGCTATTCCCCAACCCCTGCTTCTCACAGCTATACACGCTATTCCCCAACCCCTGCTGCTCATAGCTATACACGCTATTCCCCAACCCCTGCTTCTCACAGCTATACACGCTATTCCCCAACCCCTGCTGCTCACAGCTGCACACGCTATTCCCCAACCCCTGCTTCTCACAGCTGCACACGCTATTCCCCAACCCCTGCTTCTCACAGCTATACACACTATTCCCCAACCCCTGCTTCTCACAGCTATACATGCTATTCCCCAACCCCTGCTGCTCATAGGTACACACGCTATTCCCCAACCCCTGCTTCTCACAGCTGCACACGCTATTCCCCAACCCCTGCTTCTCACAGCTGCACACGCTATTCCCCAACCCCTGCTTCTCACAGCTATACACGCTATTCCCCAACCCCTGCTTCTCACAGCTGCACACGCTATTCCCCAACCCCTGCTTCTCACAGCTATACACGCTATTCCCCAACCCCTGCTTCTCACAGCTGCACACGCTATTCCCCAACCCCTGCTTCTCACAGCTGCACACGCTATTCCCCAACCTCTGCTGCTCAAGCTGCACACGCTATTCCCCAACCCCTGCTTCTCACAGCTGCACACGCTATTCCCCAACCCCTGCTTCTTACAGCTATACACGCTATTCCCCAACCCCTGCTGCTCAAGCTGCACACGCTATTCCCCAACCCCTGCTTCTCACAGCTATACACACTATTCCCCAACCCCTGCTTCTCACAGCTATACACGCTATTCCCCAACCCCTGCTTCTCACAGCTATACACGCTATTCCCCAACCCCTGCTTCTCACAGCTGCACACGCTATTCCCCAACCCCTGCTTCTCACAGCTATACACGCTATTCCCCAACCCCTGCTTCTCACAGCTATACACGCTATTCCCCAACCCCTGCTGCTCATAGGTATACATGCTATTCCCCAACCCCTGCTTCTCACAGCTGCACACGCTATTCCCCAACCCCTGCTTCTCACAGCTGCACACGCTATTCCCCAACCCCTGCTGCTCATAGGTAGACACGCTATTCCCCAACCCCTGCTTCTCACAGCTATACATGCTATTCCCCAACCCCTGCTTCTCACAGCTGCACACGCTATTCCCCAACCCCTGCTTCTCACAGCTATACACGCTATTCCCCAACCCCTGCTTCTCACAGCTATACATGCTATTCCCCAACCCCTGCTTCTCACAGCTGCACACGCTATTCCCCACCCCCTGCTTCTCACAGCTGCACACGCTATTCCCCAACCCCTGCTTCTCACAGCTGCACACGCTATTCCCCAACCCCTGCTGCTCATAGGTACACACGCTATTCCCCAACCCCTGCTTCTCACAGCTGCACACGCTATTCCCCAACCCCTGCTGCTCATAGCTATACACGCTATTCCCCAACCCCTGCTGCTCATAGCTATACACGCTATTCCCCAACCCCTGCTTCTCACAGCTATACACGCTATTCCCCAACCCCTGCTTCTCACAGCTGCACACGCTATTCCCCAACCCCTGCTTCTCACAGCTGCACACGCTATTCCCCAACCCCTGCTTCTCACAGCTGCACACGCTATTCCCCAACCCCTGCTGCTCATAGGTACACACGCTATTCCCCAACCCCTGCTTCTCACAGCTATACATGCTATTCCCCAACCCCTGCTTCTCACAGCTATACACGCTATTCCCCAACCCCTGCTTCTCACAGCTATACACGCTATTCCCCAACCCCTGCTGCTCAAGCTGCACACGCTATTCCCCAACCCCTGCTTCTCAAAGCTATACACGCTATTCCCCAACCCCTGCTTCTCACAGCTATACACGCTATTCCCCAACCCCTGCTTCTCACAGCTATACACGCTATTCCCCAACCCCTGCTTCTCACAGCTGCACACGCTATTCCCCAACCCCTGCTTCTCACAGCTATACACGCTATTCCCCAACCCCTGCTTCTCACAGCTATACACGCTATTCCCCAACCCCTGCTGCTCAAGCTGCACACGCTATTCCCCAACCCCTGCTTCTCACAGCTGCACACGCTATTCCCCAACCCCTGCTTCTCACAGCTGCACACGCTATTCCCCAACCCCTGCTGCTCATAGGTACACACGCTATTCCCCAACCCCTGCTTCTCACAGCTATACATGCTATTCCCCAACCCCTGCTGCTCAAGCTGCACACACTATTCCCTGGTTTTGTGTGTGAAATTCGTGGCCCTGATGGCCCCAGTCCCATGTGGATCTCAGTCCTGTCTCACTTGTATGCTGCGGTGTAGGTGAGGTTCCCTGGGGGGTCCGTTGGGGCATCCCACTCCAGTATCACGCCCAGGTTGACTGAAGTCACCCTCACATTCTGGGGCTCGGGAACAGAGGCCAGAACCCCTGCAGGGGAGAGAAAGGTCATAGTCATACAGCTACACAGTCCCACCAGCAGGCCGCAGGTACGAACCTGAGCCCCCACGAGCGTGCCCGTGTGACCGCAGGTACACACCTGAGCCCCCATTTTATTCAATTACCATATTACCATATACACCATAGAGGCCACACACCGTACTACAGGAGAGCCAGTGACTATTTTACACCCTACATGCCAGTGATCAGAGGAGTGGCAACCTGTAGTCTAGAAGCTAAGTTACATGACTGGGACACTTGAGGTTGGTGATTGAAGACCCAGTCTAACCACAGCAAGAACACCACTGCTCTTGGGCCCTTGAGGAAGGCCCTTATCCCCACATTGCTCTCAGGTTTTTGCTATTGGCAGGAGCTACTGTAGCTGTATTGAGGAACAATATAAAAAAGTAAAAATAATAATAGCTATTTATCTATGACTTTTATATTTTGGAGTGAAACCCTCCAGATACTTTGGGCAGAATCAAACCCACCCGAGCCTGTTGAGTCCGCCCTGCGCGTGCGGTTAGCACCTGCAGCAGCTCCTACAGCGCGGTCGCTAAGAGACACTACCGTGCTTTTGTGATTGGAGCTGCAGGTGATAGCTGCCGACCAAAGTGGAAAGATATTCTGTGTGTGGTACTCTTACTGTACAGCAGACTGTAGAAATATAAGGAACACATACATTTAACACAGGGGCAAAGTACTTGGTAAGGGATACGCCTTTAATTTCATTAACAGGGGCAGAAAAAATGCTGTATACATTTTTCAGTTACATAAACCTAATTTAATGTCACCTCACGCATTAGATATCAAAGCTGATTGAGAAGGGAAGTGGTATCGCGATCAAAGACTACCTGTAAATAATACGACAAAGTACAATATCCTGTTTCTCTTTTTTTCTTTATTTCCGCTATTAAAGTAAAAGTAACTCAAGGTACGCAGCTGCTAACGAACTGGATTTCACCTCAATCTCAGAGGGCTACGTCTGAAAGCTTCCCTCCCCCATCTTATGCGAATATTTTGGCTGTACGTATTTAACACAACATTCGTCGACAAGTTAAATAAAACAAAAAACTCCTTTACAAATTTGTTTTATGTGAAAAAAATACAAAAGAACAAAACAACTCAATAGCAATTTCCTCCATGGGAGAGTTTAGACCCATGACGTCACTAATTCTATTAAACTAGAATTTCCCAGCAGAGAGAACTCGCGTTCGCGACAAAATAGATGAATACTCACACAAAACCACTTTGTGATATAACTTGACATACCATACGTAATGTATAAAACAAAACGAGTCACAGTAAAAGTTTTCCATTCAAGTTAACGCAACATTACGGTAGTAATCAGTGTTCTGATATCAATGAATTATCATCATGAAACGCTCTTCCATCGACAAAGTTAACAATAAAAAGGTAAATTGAGACATGAACTGAAGAAAATACCAACCTGGGAAAATATACAGGATTGTGAGACAACAAATTTTCGATGAAAATGGAAAACTCATCCTGTAGTTATAGTCCAAGGTCCCGTCCATTCCACACGTTTAATACTTTGCTCGTCAAGTTTCCTTGTAGATAAGTTGCGCTGTGAAACCTGAGCATATTCTTTATGTAGGCGGGGAGGAAGAAAAACGAAACTAGAATGTATCTTTGAGAAACGATACTATCCTCTCTTTCTTGCATTCCTTACCAGGTTCCGGTTGCAAAGTATATTTGTTGCAAAAAAGAAGTTCCGGTATGTCGGCGAACGAAAATCAAATGATCTTAGGCTTACAAGAATACTCACTTGTTAACACAGGGGATCTTTCTGGAAAGTTTACAGGGCCCAAGAGCGGAGAAATTGAAAGTACACTTCTCCGTCTGTGCAAGCAAGGAACTGCAACGATTATAAGCGATTGGGCGAAATAAAATACGTAAAATCTATTGGCAAACACGTATGTAAAAAAAAACCGAAGACCGTAAGTAATAAAAATACTTAACATTTCAAACATTTTCATTTCGGCTCCCCGGAGGCACTGAGCTGCCGTTAAAATGAATTACATTTTACCTGATGGTGTCAAAGATTTAAAAAAAAAAAAAAACCCACCACACTGTGTGTGGCTGACTGTGAGAAAAGGAAGGAAAAGTAAACAAAATCCAAGGGAAAGGGAAACCAGAACTGGAAATGGAATCGAGATCAAACAAGTCAGATAAAATACATTCGGAATGGGCTAGTTCACAGCAGCACTCAGTCACTTCTCCACCAGTAGGGGGCGCTGTGACGGTTGCAGGGGGTCGTTGCAGGGCTCAGGGTCAGGCTCCCAGACCACATGGCTGTAACCTTCTTCCTCCTCCTCTTCTTTCTGCTGCTGCTCCTTTTGGGGGTACAGTGGGGTGCAGGGGTAGGTGCGGCAGTTTGTGGATTCCAGGGGAAGCACTGAGACCATGGATAGGGGGTCAGGGACAGCAGTGTGATGCAGCTGGACCTGGGAGGGCATGGAAGACTGGAGAGACAGACACAGTAAAGCACAGAAAGCAGGGGATACACAGACAGTCACAGAGAGATACAGACAGGCAGGCAAGTCAAGCCCTGTGCTTTACATCAAGGATTCCCTTGCTGTGGTTGCCAGGGCAACAGTAGATGGTCAGCATGGCAGTAGGTAGAGGCATACTGAATGTCACTGTGTTTGATGCGGGCAGATTGCATTGAGGCTGATGGAGTTTGCAGTCTACTGTGGCGCTAGGCTGGACTTACTGCCCAATGTTCATTCAGACTTTGCACATTGTACTTTACAGCTTTCACATGCCAAGCTCAGCCTGGCCTGCATTTTTAACTCAATCATGTGACATTTGCATCTGACCAGCAAAGGGCTGACAGGGCCTCCAGCTGTGGCCTGAGGCTGCTCGGGGGTGTGCTGGCTCCCTGGGGAGAGAGGGTGGCGTGTTGTGCTTCTGTTGGTAGTGTGCAGGTAAGTGAAGACTGTTACCAGAGTCTCTGGTAGCTGTCGAGGAAGAGAGAGCACACTCCTCCTGGAGAGGAGGAAGCCATAGAACAGCGCCCCCAGCAGGCAGGCCCCACACAGCACACTCAGCAGAGCAGGGACTTCAAGAGAGAAGAAAGAGCAATGCTAAACAATGACCCTGGATCAGTTTCAGTGAAGTGGTACAGTGTTCAGTGGAGTATAATGGTTAAGGAGCTGGGCTTGTAGCTCAGAGGTTACAGTGTAGTATAATGGTTAGGGAGCTGGGCTTGTAGCTTAGAGGTTACAGTGCAGTATAATGGTTAGGGAGCTGGGCTTGTAGCTCAGAGGTTACAGTGTAGTATAATGGTTAGGGAGCTGGGCTTGTAGCTTAGAGGTTACAGTGCAGTGTAATGGTTAGGGAGCTGGGCTTGTAGCTCAGAGGTTACAGTGTAGTGTAATGGTTAGGGAGCTGGGCTTGTAGCTCAGAGGTTACAGTGTAGTGTAATGGTTAGGGAGCTGGGCTTGTAGCTCAGAGGTTACAGTGTAGTGTAATGGTTAGGGAGCTGGGCTTGTAGCTCAGAGGTTACAGTGTAGTGTAATGGTTAGGGAGCTGGGCTTGTAGCTCAGAGGTTACAGTGTAGTGTAATGGTTAGGGAGCTGGGCTTGTAGCTCAGAGGTTACAGTGTAGTATAATGGTTAGGGAGCTGGGCTTGTAGCTCAGAGGTTACAGTGTAGTGTAATGGTTAGGGAGCTGGGCTTGTAGCTCAGAGGTTACAGTGTAGTGTAATGGTTAGGGAGCTGGGCGTGTAGCTCAGAGGTTACAGTGTAGTGTAATGGTTAGGGAGCTGGGCTTGTAGCTCAGAGGTTACAGTGTAGTGTAATGGTTAGGGAGCTGGGCTTGTAGCTCAGAGGTTACAGTGTAGTGTAATGGTTAGGGAGCTGGGCTTGTAGCTCAGAGGTTACAGTGTAGTGTAATGGTTAGGGAGCTGGGCTTGTAGCTCAGAGGTTACAGTGTAGTGTAATGGTTAGGGAGCTGGGCTTGTAGCTCAGAGGTTACAGTGTAGTATAATGGTTAGGGAGCTGGGCATGTAGCTCAGAGGTTACAGTGTAGTATAATGGTTAGGGAGCTGGGCTTGTAGCTCAGAGGTTACAGTGTAGTATAATGGTTAGGGAGCTGGGCTTGTAGCTCAGAGGTTACAGTGTAGTGTAATGGTTAGGGAGCTGGGCTTGTAGCTCAGAGGTTACAGTGTAGTGTAATGGTTAGGGAGCTGGGCTTGTAGCTCAGAGGTTACAGTGTAGTGTAATGGTTAGGGAGCTGGGCTTGTAGCTCAGAGGTTACAGTGTAGTATAATGGTTAGGGAGCTGGGCTTGTAGCTCAGAGGTTACAGTGTAGTGTAATGGTTAGGGAGCTGGGTATGTAGCGGTGGGGATGAGGCTCTGTGTGGGTGGGGCTCGTACCTGTGTTAGTGGGAGGTGAGCTAGTGTAGGCACAGTGTGGCTCAGACAGAATGGTGCGGGTGTTGAAGTTCACCGTCACGCTGGCAGTCACACAGTACTCCACTCCTGGTTGAAGATAGTCCACCAGAATCTCCTCTGAGGAAACACGCAGGCTGAACTGGGGGGAGAACCAAAACCAGAATCTACATCAGAACCGGAACCAAAAACAGCAGTAGAGCGGTCAGCTGGTCACACTCTAATGTCCCTGCAGCATCGACTACGGGCTTACTCAGGCAGAAAAACACATTTTCATATGCGCTTTGATAGTCTGACAGTAAATGTATACACAGGAAGCTGGAAAGTATGTGCCCAGCTGTTAAAAACTGCAGAGGGGTGGTTGCTTGTCAACCAGGTGCAGTTTCTCGTAGTGAATTGCCATGGCCAAATTTAGAACTTGTCTGAAATATGACGCATTTTCACAGCTACATTTAATCAATGTGTTCATCTCTGCAGTTTGGTGTAATTGCATTAGAGTTTCATTAGAGTGCTTCAATACCAAGTAAAAAGTGTGTAGAGCATGGTGTAAATTACATATATAACCCCCCCAATAATCAAAACCGGCCAATACAAGCCCCCAAAATAATCATATAATCATGATGAATGAAAAATATTCAACCCCTCAACGTTCAACCCAAAGTTACACCCTTGGTGTAGAGACATAGCTGTGATGGTGAACGGGTGGGCTGAATAAACTCCTTCTTTGTGAATGAACTTGAAAAACACGTCTGTGTAGTGTGGCAGAGTTTCTTCGTAGATACATGCTGTTTATCAGCGTCTGGAGGAAGCGCTGACGCAAGCAGACCCCTTTACCACACGCATGACTGACGGCAGTCCCGGAAAATTGCATGATTTTAGAAGAAATGTGCAACAAGTGTGACACAACAGCACGTGCCCTGCTGTGAAGTTTATTTCTGAATCGCTTTTTTCTGAGCATTTCAGCCGCTGCAGAGGAAATGTTCTGAGCTTTCTGTCAAACGCGCTCTTCTGAGAATGTTTCCTCTTTATTATCCTGCCTTACGTGCTGCTCTAGTTTCTTTTCTCACATCTCTACATCTCTCTTTCGTTCTCTTATCATTTTTGCAGTTTTAAGAGGTGGTTCAAAGATAAAACACATGGAAACACACACACGCACACAGTAGATTTAATGATAAAACACACGGACATACACAGACACGCAGTGATAAAACACATGGACACACAGTAGGTTTAATGATAAAACACATGGACATACACAGACATGCTGTGATAAAACACATGGAAACACACACACACACAGTAGGTTTAATGATAAAACACACGGACATACACAGACATGCAGTGATAAAACACATGGAAACACACACGCACACAGTAGGTTTAATGATAAAACACACGGAAATACACAGACACACGTGAGAAAACACATGGACACACAGTAGGTTTAATGATAAAACACATGGACATACACAGACACGCAGTAATAAAACACATGGACACACATACACAGTACGTACTGCAGTGCAATCGTTCAAGAGCTGCTTTGACATCCCGGTGGGGCACATCTATTTTAAATGGTTGCAGAGATCACCTACCTCAGTGTGTTAACTGTTTAATTGATCAATTAAGTGTTTTTGGGTTTGGCTACAAGAATCAGAGGACCACATAGTGGAGTCACACAGCAGTGTTACAGCAGAGAGGTCTTTGTGGGCTCTTACCTGGGCATTTTCGCCACTCTTGCGGACCCAGCAAGTGAACTCTGACAGCAGGTGGGGGGAGGAGATGTGTTGAAGCCCCCTGCCTGTGGGAGGACTGAGCTGCAGGCGCAGACAGCTTCCACACCCCTCAACCATCACCCCAGGGGGTCCTAGCACAGCTAGCACACCACAGGTAACAGGTTAAAGGTCAGAAGTCTAATACCTTTTTTATTAAGCATTTCTTGATTAATTTAGGTTTAGCTCCTGTCCAGGAGGGCCGCAGTGTCAGCAGGTTTAACTCCAGTCCTGGAGGGCCGCAGTGTCTGCAGGTTTAACTCCAGTCCTGGAGGGCCGCAGTGTCTGCAGGTTTAACTCCTGTCCAGGAGGGCCGCAGTGTCTGCAGGTTTAACTCCAGTCCTGGAGGGCCGCAGTGTCTGCAGGTTTAACTCCTGTCCTGGAGAGCTGCAGTGTCTGCAGGTTTAACTCCAGTCCTGGAGGGCCGCAGTGTCTGCAGGTTTAACTCCAGTCCTGGAGGGGGCAGCTTCTGCAGGTTCAACTCCACTCCTGTAGGGGGCAGTGTCTGCAGGTTTAACTCCAGTGTTAAAGGTTGCGTTTTTGAACACAGCAAAAACCAGAAAACTCCCCTACCCTCCAGGACTGGGGTTGTTCAGCCTTGCTGTAAAGCTGGATAATGAAGAGGATGAAGAAAAAAAGAATGAAAAATTAAGAATGGCATGATGAAGGAGAGATTTAATAACAGAGTTGTCCTTTTTTGTTTGTGTGGTTATTTCTGTCATTAGTTTCCAAACGCAGTCTGGAGGGCCTCACTCCATTTAATGACCTTTAATGCAGCCTGAATGAGAGGGCCAAGGGGCACAGAGGACAGAGAAAAGGAGGAGGAAGGAGAGGCAGGAGCGGGAGTGTCTCACTGTCCAGCATAGGGTTGAAGGGGCTGGAGAGGGTCCAGTTGGATTCATGGTCCAGGCCAAAAGCCTGGACGCGGGCCATGTAGAAACTGGAAGATTCCCGAAATGAGTCTGTCAAGTCACATGACAATGTCCCCATGTCCACTTTAGAACACCAGAGAATGGGCTTCCATGTGACTTCACTGTGGTGGGGTGGGGAGGCAGAGGAGGGGGAGAAGAAGGTTACACAGTGGGTTCTGCAGGTACATATTGCCAGCACAGTGACAGTCAGAACTTCACTGGCACGCTGACACAGTGCACACTATGGAGGACAGCAGTAAACTTGCAAAGGCACCTGAAATGAAAGCAGTCGCCTGGATAGTGCCTTAAATGAAACTGTTGGTCTGTGCTGCTGACTGAAATGAAAGTGTAGCTTGGGTGACTCACGTTACCTGAGGTGCAGGCAGTGGACTCTGTAGTGCGTGTGCGGGGGGTGCCGTTACCTGAGGTGCAGGCAGTGGACTCTGTAGAGCGTGTGCGGGGGGTGCCGTTACCTGAGGTGCAGGCAGTGGACTCTGTAGAGCGTGTGTGGGGGGGTGCTGGGGGCGGGGCACCAGAGCAGCCTGTGCTCCAGGTTAAAGGAGACGATAGACACATTGATAGGGGCCGGAAGGGCACAACACACTGCAGGAGACACACACACACACACACACACACACACACACAGCAGCCATCAGTACACACACAAATAAAAACAATAAAACATCCACTCAGACCTAGGATGTATTTACAACACATTTAAAGACACAGATCTTTACTAATGGATACTGCTGCATTGAAGATGGACAGGCTCAGTGACCATAGCCCAGCCAATGAGAAAGACCTATATTTGAGGTACTAGCTCCATGACTACAGCCCAGCCAATGAGAAAGACCTATATTTGAGGTACTAGCTCCGTGACTACAGCCCAGCCAATGAGAAAGACCTATATTAGTGGTACAGGCTCCGTGACTACAGCCCAGCCAATGGGAAAGACCTATATTAGAAGTACAGACTCCATTAGTACAGTCCAGCCAATGAGGAAGACCTTTATAGAAGTACAAACTCAGTGCCCCCCAGGGCAGAGACTTGCCCTCAGTCCTGACAGTGCGTTCTGCAGCAATGCTTCTCATGAATTAAATCACACGACTGATTTATTGCCCTGCTTATTTACTGCCCCCCTCCTCCCAGCTCTTACCTCCGAGGCACAGGTACAGCAAAGGCAGCAGGGTCAGTGGGCCCAGGTCAGTTGCCATGGCAGCCCCTTAGGTGCACAGCCACACAGGTGCGGTGAATGTGAGAGCACAGAGGGTTTCCACACCGACTCCTCAGCCTAGGAGGAGGCCGTCGCTTTAAGGGGTAAGTTTCATTTCTCTGGAAGTCCCTCCCTGTGCTGCTTAGCTTCTCTCCCGTACAGAGCTGCACAGCACAGACTGATCCTCCCATACAGAGCTACAGACAGGGGAGGGAACAACCTGCCGAAATGGCAGCAGCAGAGGGGCTGGAGCTCCCCGTTCCTCTTGGGGGACCGGGTGGGTGTGGAAGAACTGGGCCTGCAGGACTCTGGAGGGGGTCCAGGGCCATTGTTTGAGACCTGCTCCTCACTCATTTCTCACCTGTGACTGGTGATTTGTGCTCATCTCTTCCTGGTGAGTGCTGCTTTGCATGTCAAACTTTTCTGTTTCAGAGCTGAATTTTTTAAAGCATGATATATGTGCTTGTGTGCTAACCTATGACAGGATGTATGTGTGTATGCGTGTATTAACTTTTAACAGGATGTGGATGTGTGTGCATGCACACACCTGAAAAGCCTGTCTCGGGACTCAAACTCCACTAAAGTGGTATGAATGATAACAGTGAAATATTATAATTATTAGAAATGTAATGAATTTGCATACATGCCCTTCCATGTACTACATTTTACAATAAATCTTAAAAAAAAGGCTGACACAAGTTATAATTAAAAATGTTTTATTCATATAAAAATAAAAATACAATTAAGTCAGTATTTTATAAGACATTTGGTGGTTTTTAGGTGACAAACAGGTAACGGCTATAGAGGACTTTAGTGTAATGTAACAGTAGACCACTGAGTTTTCACACTGACCTTGAAGCGCTAGACACTAGGGGGTGCACCAGCCAAGCAAATCTGTTCAGAAAACCCACCAAACAGCTGGGTACCATCCCTGTTCCACAGAGTGTGCGCGAGTGTTAGCATGTGTGTTTCTGGGTGCATGAGTGAACTAGCATATATACGTGTGTGTATGAGTGTTTGGCTATGCAGGGGGATTTGAGTGGATGTGCTTGTGTGAGTATGTGCTAGCATGTGTTTTACTCTGTGTGGAAATGTGCTAGCATGTGTTTTACTCTGTGTGTAAATGAGCTAGCATGTGCTTTACTCTGTGTGGAAATGAGCTAGCATGTGCTTTACTCTGTGTGGAAATGAGCTAGCATGTGCTTTTATTCATGTCTTTGTAAGCAGGTGTGTATGAGTACTTGAGCTGGGGTGTGGGTTGGTGTGTGTGACAGACTGCTGGAGTATTTCCCTGCATTAGCTGCTAGGCTGCTTTGCTGCACCTTTGCAACTCCTAGCCTCTGTGCAGGAGGAGAGCGATTTTATTCACCTTTAACACCTTTTCCAATACAAAAAATAAGTTGATACAAATACAGAAAAAACCAGAACAAAATATTACATTTTCTCAAAGATCATGTATTCCTTCCCTGTTCACCCTGGCAAACACTGAAAATATAAGCTGAGGATAAAAATGAAACAGAACCACTGGCAAACTCTCTATAGGCATGATACTTTGTTAATGTAGTGCCATGATGCTAAACAACCAGCAGGTGGCAATGTTTCCTATTAGCACAACTGTGGATTAATACAATACACGAGTCATTCATACCAACTCACCTAAGACCTCCCAGTTCATGGCATGGATTTTCTTTAAAAAATTCATGTGAAAACTTCTATTAAATTCATGGTTACCTTGCAAAATCCTATAGCTCTACTCCAAACTCTACTACTTTAATTACGTTTACACATACATTTCTTCTAGAAAATCCATGACATGAAGTGGGAAAAATTGTGAATTTTGGGTCAGTTGGCATGGAATGACCTACATATGTTACCTGAACATGTGCCTCTGCTGTACCCAGACAGGAAAGCCCTGCAGAGGTACTGATGAGGGCAAAATAAGAGCGAACAGAACGCTAGAATGCAAGGATGGCTCAATGGAGAGTAACACTGACCCATGATAACTGTCAGGATAAGCATCGTCCAGAGCTTAATCCTCTCCCTGGCCATTGCCCCGAATGTACCCCTAAACCCCAACCTTAGCCAGTGGCCCCACTAAACCCCAACCTTAGCCAGTGGCCCCCTAAACCCCAGCCTTAGCCAGTGGCCCCACTAAACCCCAACCTTAGCCAGTGGCCCCCTAAACCCCAACCTTAGCCAGTGGCCCCACTAAACCCCAACCTTAGCCAGTGGCCCCCTAAACCCCAGCCTTAGCCAGTGGCCCCACTAAACCCCAACCTTAGCCAGTGGCCCCTAAACCCCAACCTTAGCCAGTGGCCCCCTAAACCCCAACCTCAGCCAATGGCCCCCTAAACACCAACCTTAGCCAGTGGCCCCCTAAACCCCAACCTTATCCAGTGGCCCCCTAAACCCCAACCTTAGCCAGTGGCCCCCTAAACCCCAACCTCAGCCAATGGCCCCCTAAACACCAACCTTAGCCAGTGGCCCCCTAAACCCCAACCTTATCCCCCCTAAACCCCAACCTTATCCAGTGGCCCCCTAAACCCCAACCTTAGCCAGTGGCCCCCTAAACCCCAACCTCAGCCAGTGGCCCCCTAAACCCCAACCTTAGCCAGTGGCCCCCTAAACCCCAACCTTAGCCAGTGGCCCCCTAAACCCCAACCTTAGCCAGTGGCCCCCTAAACCCCAACCTCAGCCAATGGCCCCCTAAACACCAACCTTAGCCAGTGGCCCCCTAAACCCCAACCTTATCCAGTGGCCCCCTAAACCCCAACCTTAGCCAGTGGCCCCCTAAACCCCAACCTCAGCCAATGGCCCCCTAAACACCAACCTTAGCCAGTGGCCCCCTAAACCCCAACCTTATCCAGTGGCCCCCTAAACCCCAACCTTATCCAGTGGCCCCCTAAACCCCAACCTTAGCCAGTGGCCCCTAAACCCCAACCTCAGCCAGTGGCCCCCTAAACCCCAACCTTAGCCAGTGGCCCCCTAAACCCCAACCTTAGCCAGTGGCCCCCTAAACCCCAACCTTAGCCAGTGGCTAATGCCATGTTATGACAAGGTTGGCCCCTCCTCAGAAGTCTTTCATTATAAAGTGGGAATTTCCTACACCTGCAGTACCTGTATTTGTCTGATACATTATGAAATTTGTTTAATAAAACTGCTGTTATGACTGTTACTATGAAAAGTGTTTTGTCTCTTCTATTTAAAAGTATTTTCATGTGTGGAGCAAACCAAAGTGAGAGGGGCATGCAGTCAGCCCTTATGCTGCTGACATGCAGCGGCTGAGGGAGCCCAACGGCCGCACAGTGAATCACTGCAGAGCCCATTCGGCCAAAGGAACAGCATCCATTTTGTGCCAAAGACATAGCTGAGGAAAATGCTCCTGCTCTTCATTTGATCATCTCATATACCCAGAGCAGGGCTCTTCCTCTTCACCCTCATCCTCCTGCTCTTCATTTGATCGTCTCATATACCCAGAGCAGGGCTCTTCCTATTCACCCTCATCCTCCTGCTCTTCATTTGATCGTCTCATATACCCAGAGCAGGGCTCTTCCTCTTCACCGTCATCCTCCTGCTCTTCATTTGATCGTCTCATATACCCAGAGCAGGGCTCTTCCTCTTCACCCTCATCCTCCTGCTCTTCATTTGATCGTCTCATATACCCAGAGCAGGGCTCTTCCTCTTCACCCTCATCCTCCTGCTCTTCATTTGATCGTCTCATATACCCAGAGCAGGGCTCTTCCTCTTCACCCTCATCCTCCTGCTCTTCATTTGATCGTCTCATATACCCAGAGCAGGGCTCTTCCTCTTCACCGTCATCCTCCTGCTCTTCATTTGATCGTCTCATATACCCAGAGCAGGGCTCTTCCTCTTCACCCTCATCCTCCTGCTCTTCATTTGATCGTCTCATATACCCAGAGCAGGACTCTTCCTCTTCACCCTCATCCTCCTGCTCTTCATTTGATCGTCTCATATACCCAGAGCAGGGCTCTTCCTCTTCACCCTCATCCTCCTGCTCTTCATTTGATCGTCTCATATACCCAGAGCAGGGCTCTTCCTCCTCACTTGTTTGCAGGCTGCAGGTACGCATGTGGGGGGGCTCAGGGAGCATGCTGGTCTGGGAAGGGGGGAGGCCACAGGGCTCCAGGGTCACACCAGGCAGTGAGGGTTCCTGGCTCATACTGCCCCCCCTCTGTCCCTCCTCTTCCTCAGTCTCTCCATGCCCTGCCAGCATCACAGACTCCAGGTTAATGCACTGCTCGGCCCATTCGCCAGTACCCGCTCCCTGCAACTCTGGGGCAGGTTCACCATGGGCGCCCACCCTGTCTTCGCCCACACACACTCCTGGTTTCTGAGGGAGGGGGCCATCAGTCCTCCCCAGTGCAGACAGTGGGTCCGCAGCCGTCACAGAGACAGGAAGTGGTCTGCTAGCAGTGACAAAGACAGAAAGTGGTTCATTTTCAGCCACAGGCATGAAAAATGGTTCATTCCTGATCAAAGACGGTCCTTTTACAGTCAGAGACAAGGGGAGGCTTCCATCTCCAGTCAAAGTGAGTGTCAGTGGGGTGTTTCTGGTCAAACATACGGCGAATGGTTCAGGGTGGGGGGCGGACCTGGACTCTGCTGGGGGTCCACTGTCCACTGGGGTGTCCACTGCAGGCCCACACAAAGTATCTGTAATGGGCAGGGGGTCAGGAGGACAGTCCAATACTTTGGACACAGAGTAGTGCCTGCCCGCTTGAGGGGAGCAGCTGGAGGAGGAGTTGCGCCTGTCCTGCAGGGGTCTCCTCTCGTAACCGCCAGCACTGCTTCCTGAATCATCCTCCCCCTCCCCCCCACTGTCCTCTTCGCTCCCACTGTTCCTCTCATACACACACTTCTGGCCTCTGGCCACAGGGGGCGCTGGACTCTGTATGAGCACTAGGCTGTAAGACACCTTTTCATAGGGTGTGGGCAGGAGAGACACAGGCTGAGACTTCACCGTAACCTGAGGAGGGACAGGAAGTGATGTCAGAGCCATTGAGACTCTCTTACAGCAAAGGACATAAAGATCAGCCCTACAGAAAACATCAAAACTTCCCTGCCCAAAACTGTCATAATTGATGATGATAAGTTATGTTCTTCCCTCACAGTCAGAAAAACACCAAGCTGGTTATGGCGTAGATCAGGAAGTGTGGCAGCTGCCAGTGTTGACACAGGAAGTGTGCAAACCTCACTCAAAGGCCCACAAAGGAAACTCAAAACATATCAAGCATCTTCAGCTGTAAATTCAGTTGTGTCACTATGACAATGGTGTGCATGTTCAGTTTTTAGAGGGGGCCAGAGCTGCCACTCACCACATCCCTCACAACGCCACCAGCTACCATTAGAAAAGACTGTGATGACAACGTGACAAACCACACAAAAACATCTACAGACAAACTGACAGCTGGACACAAAAGGACCCTCAATACAACATGGTTAACTTATGTTAGTGCATAGTGATGCTACTTATGTACCTACTAGTCTAGAAACATGGCTAAATGTTCTTAATGTGATGTAATGGGATGTGATGTGAAGTAATGGGATGTGATGTGATGTAATGGGATGTGATGTGATGTAATGGGATGTGATGTGATGTGATGTAATGGGATGTGATGTGTGTGGCCTGCTGTACCAGAGCATCCAGGCTGGCTTTACGGCAGAATCCAGTGCGGTACAGGAGGAACAAAGCCACAACCACCACCAGAATAAACACAGTCAGCACTTTCGAAATCCAAACATCTGTGAGAGAAAAAGAGAGACAGAGTCTGTCACTCACTCACACGCACGCAGACACACACACACACACACACACACACACACACACAGTGAGTTGTACCTGCAGAGTATGCAGCTGGCATGTGGGCACAGCCAGGCACACTGCTGTGACTCTCTGACTTCCTGTCTCTGATTCTGGCCGTCACACAGTACTCTCTGCCTGGCTCCAGGTCTCTGAGCCTCTCTCCCTTCAGACCCTCCGTGCGCAGCTTGTCCTGGGATGAAGAAACCACAGAATACAGTCAATCAATCTACCAATCAATCAAACCACACTTTGCAGTGGAAGTCCTCTATGCAGCAGTATTATGATAGGAAAGATGTGTGCAGCTATTCTATCTGTGACGGGGAACCAGGTGCTCTCCCCTAGGGGCTGCTCTCACCTCTGCGCCGTCCTTGCCGTTGCGTATGGTCAGCGTGTAGCTTAGCTTACTGTACACTTGCATCAGCTGACTAGAGGGTGGGCTGAGAGCCACGCAAAGCTCCTCCTCCCCACACACGGACACGGATACAGAAGGGGGGTCCAGATAACCTGCGGGTGGGGGGGGGGGGGGAGGGGGCAGCAGTCTAACAGTTAATTTGCTCTATTTTTTTTTATTAAAAAAGATATAGCATACATCCAAATGCAGCAACAACATTCACCCCTACACACACACACACACTCTCTCTCACACTCACTGACACACACAAATTCACTGACACAGTCACAGACACACACACACTCACAAACTCTCTCATACTCACTGACACACACACTCACAGACAGAGACAGACTCACTCACTCACTCACTCTCACACACACACACACTCACTGTGGTCCATCGGTATGAATTCCTCTGTTATTGCAGGCTTGGAGCTCTGGTTCCCCATGAAGGCCCAAACGTGGAGGAAATAGGACTCCTGCAGGTTAGACAGCGCCTCCGTCAAGTTACACAGGAGTGGTGTGACCACACGTTCACACATGGGCAGGGGCATGCATGCCGAATCACTGTGAACAGAGAGCAAATTCAGCGTCACAAACAGCTGCTCATTCCTGTTTCTACTTATCTGATTACTATGGCAGTCCCACAGCCAGCCAGCCAACTGTGTCAATCTACAGTCCCACAGCCAGCCAGCCAACTGTGTCAATCTACAGTCCCACAGCCAGCCAGCCAACTGCGCAGTCAATCTACATTCCCACAGCCAGCCAGCCAACTGTGCAGTCACTCTACAATCCCACAGCCAGCCAGCCAACTGCGCAGTCAATCTACAGTCCCACAGCCAGCCAGCCAACTGTGCAGTCACTCTACAATCCCACAGCCAGCCAGCCAACTGTGCAGTCAATCTACAGTCCCACAGCCAGCCAGCCAACTGCGCAGTCAATCTACAGTCCCACAGCCAGCCAGCCAACTGCGCAGTCAATCTACAGTCCCACAGCCAGCCAGCCAACTGTGTCAATCTACAGTCCCACAGCCAGCCAGCCAACTGTGCAGTCACTCTACAGTCCCACAGCCAGCCAGCCAACTGTGTCAATCTACAGTCCCACAGCCAGCCAGCCAACTGTGTCAATCTACAGTCCCACAGCCAGCCAGCCAACTGTGCAGTCACTCTACAGTCCCACAGCCAGCCAGCCAACTGTGCAGTCACTCTACAGTCCCACAGCCAGCCAGCCAACTGTGCAGTCAATCTACAGTCCCCCAAGCTGAGCTGCACAGGCAGTGTGCTGGAAGACTGCAGTGTGTGCCCAGCTGGTGCTCCCATTATCCAAGCTGAGGTTAGTATGTACGTACCTGAGTGAGTACACCCGCACACGGTACTGCAGGCCAGCAGGGTCACCAGAGGGGGGGTCCCAGGTGAGCAGGTGGACCAGGTTGTGGGAGGAGATGTTGAGGTTGACAGGGGGGGGCAGCTGGCACAGGCCTGGGGGACAGGGTGCACAGTCTCAGACTGGTTCAGCTCAAAGCACACTGCGCAGTTCACACACATCAATGCCCCTACTATGAGTCACTTACACATTTTAACCAATCAACCGGCTTTCTGTGGAGGGCAATACCTTTTGATTGGTTCAAACAGTTCAGTGGTTTTCCAGGCTTGTTGTATCCCCACCCAATATGAGGACCATGAGGCCACAGTCTTTCCTCTCCCATTTCTAGAGCACAGGTCAGCCCTGACTAACAGAGCACAGCTCAGCCCCGACTAACAGAGCACAGCTCAGCCCCGACTAACAGAGCACAGCTCAGCCCCGACTAACAGAGCACAGCTCAGCCCCGACTAACAGAGCACAGCTCAGCCCCGACTAACAGAGCACAGCTCAGCCCCGACTAACAGAGCACAGCTCAGCCCCGACTAACAGAGCACAGCTCAGCCCCGACTAACAGAGCACAGCTCAGCCCCGACTAACAGAGCACAGCTCAGCCCCGACTAACAGAGCACAGCTCAGCCCCGACTAACAGAGCACCGCTCAGCCCCGACTAACAGAGCACCGCTCAGCCCCGACTAACAGAGCACCGCTCAGCCCCGACTAACAGAGCACAGCTCAGCCCACTGCAGCCCTGGAGTTCAGTACTGCATATGGAACTCTGTTCGGATTAAGAGGTAGAGACAGAAATGGAGTGACTCACCTGTGCAGCCCAGGGTCAGGAGGAAGACAATCCATATCTGAGCAGACATTACATCATCCTGGTTCTGAACCTGGCATGTACCCAGCCATCACTCTCAAACAAACACACACACTCCACCTGCAGGGACACAAAAACAAACAGCCCACTTATCATATGATAAGAGAATCATATGTTTATACAAGTTGCAAAATGTATTTTAGTGATGGCTACACCATCCACATAAAAACAGTCAACATGTTTGTGTGTTTCCATAACAGCAACTCAGGAGGTGAAAGGTACCATGTCATCTTTAAACTCCGGACTCAACATTACAGATGGATCATATGAGAAGCTATTACACAGGAACTCGTTACCGCAAGTCAAATTTTACAGATATTTTACCGGGCAAAGGAAAATGATCGTTCAGCTTTTGGCTGGAGTTGATCTTCGTTCCAGGAAGTGGGAGGGGTATGATCCCTGCCCAGCACGGCGAAATCGCGAGGGAGGGAGAGCTAAAGTTACTGTAGAATGAGCCCATCTAAAGTCAGTATGACATATCCAAAATAAAACCGACATTTTATGGATTCGCGATAGAGGGTGACCGCTACACTTTCATCAGCCACAGGACTGCAATAACAACACAAGGCGTGCAGCCACTCTATAACATCTTCGTCAATAGCTCAAAGATCCGATAAGCTTTACGTAAAAAATCGATTTGAATTCTAAGGTAGCATTACTAAAGATTGATTTCCGTTCTAAGGGTAGTCGCTTCACCAATTCTCTACAGTCATAACGAAAGCGCACACGCAGCCACTTCACTAGCCAATAATACAGTGCATTCAAGTACAAGTTCAATCTTTGGAAGAAATCAGCGTTGTTTACATCGCCATTTTCCAACGCTGTACCTAATTTAGTCATTTGAAGCCCACGCATAACCCAGTATAGTACAATATATGCACGCAGTCACTCATTCACACTGAGTAAATGCTAACATCAGGACACAACACAGGTAGTAAGCTGTCGTTAATTTGCCTTTTCAACGATTTTTCCACCAAGCTTCAACACATTACCACTACATCTGAGACAGCGTAAATAAACCTATTCAAATATTATTTTACTGAAAATTGGTCATTTTCATCCAAAGGTACTCGTTACCTGCTCGGTCTGTGCAGATAAAACAGCGGCCCGCGGCTGCAGCCGCAGCAGCTGCTCGAGAATATTCGGCCCAAACACAGACAGGAAATCACGTGGTCGCGTCAGCGGATCTGATGTCTGTCGTGCGCTCGCGTGG
>JAFBMS010000389.1:85000-100000 GCA_019788955.1 Albula glossodonta | reverse complement strand
ACCCAAACCCATCACCCACCCACACACAGAGAACCCAAACCCATCACCCACACACACACAGAGAACACAAGCCCATCACCCACCCACACACAGAGAACCCAAACCCATCACCCACCCACACACACACAGAGAACACAAACCCATCACCCACGCACAGAGAACACAAACCTGTCACCCAAGCATAAGTCACACTGTCACATGCTGCTGTGACCTGCTCTGTATGGGATTGTGGGGGGCGGGGAGGAAAGTTCCCCACTGAGGGCAGGATGGGGTTAGGGTTAGGGGTCTGGCTGTCTCCTCAGGCAGAGTGGAGACCCTCCCGTTCAGACTGCATCCTATCTCCCCTCCAAAACTCACATGCTATTTAAACAATTTTGTGATTGTTATGATATTGGTGTTGTCACTAGAGTTAAAGTATGTATTTATAATTGTGGTTCAGCTTCTGCGAACCTAACATTAGTTGGTCCAGTAGTGACTGAGCATGTGCAGTAGTTGTGGTCTGACTGTGCTGTTAGCTCTTTATGACTGAATATAACTCATAGGGATTTACTGGTGCTCTCAGTCACACTGGTGCAGTACAATGAATGGATTCAACGTTATGTGATGCTTAAGCACGGTGACCTCTGCACACAGCCTGCACCAGGGCCAGGTTTTACATGCCGTCCAATCAGGTCTCTAAAGGACCAGTGTTTGTTCCAGCCTGTGCTTTTCACACACACACTCCAAAAAACCCAAACCCCCTGAGAGCGATGAGCAGCAGTTTCAGTATGAGCGAACAGCACACACTGAATGCCGCCTCCTTTCCCACGCCTGCCCCAAACCCCAAATCGTGTGAGCCCCAAGCGTGCCGCTGACCTTCACTTCGGCACATCTGAAAGCTGGGAAACCCCCCCCCCCCGCCGCCACACTCATGACCTCACCCTGTCACTGCAGATTACCCAGGGATTTTCACCCTTTACATGTCATGCTAACACCTGCAGCTCACAGCACAATCTCAGCACCTCTGTGCCCTCTACCTGTAAAACATTACTCAGGTAAAAGTACCTGTCATTGTAACTTGGGTGAAGGTGTCATGGACCTGTACATCACAGCTCAAGGCACAGTGATCTACCTGTACACATAATTCAGGACAAGTATACCTGTGCGTTAAAAGGTGTGTTACTCTACCTGTATATACGACTGAGGTACAGGTGTGTTACTCTACCTGTATATATGACTCAGGTACAAGTGTGTTACTCTACCTGTACTGGACTATGTAGGTGGTGTCTGGAGGAGAGCCCGGCCCTGGATCCCAGCGTAGTTTGTGCTCAAAGTTGAGAGACTCCACAATCACGTTGATAGGAGCAGGAAGAGAGCCCAGAGCTGAGGCAGGAGACAACACACAGACCATAAATCTACAGGTACACAGCAGTGCGGAGACACCATTCTGCCTTAACACACAGCCAGTCTGTTTGAGGAGAGTTGCCACAGCATGCTAACTGTCAGTGCTACTGAGAATGGTACTGACTGTAACTGCCTCAGTCTCCTTCAGTATGGCCTTGGAGTGCATGGTAACCCAACAACTGCAGGAGCTTGGCGGTTGCTTATAAAGTGGTTTAAAGGTTTCCTTGGATGTCAAATTGTGACAGGATGGAAAGTTCCACACATTTACATATTACATGCAATAACTAGGACAGGTGAGCAAAGCAGGGGTAAAACAGAAGTGTATGAGTGGAAAAACAATCTTACCACATTGACAAAGCTGGAGAAAGTAAATGTTTTTAAGAATGTAGTTCATGTTCATTGAAGAGCATAACGTCTCTTTTCAGCATCTCTTGTACCCATTGTCTTCGGTCTGAACTACAAAAAGGAAGTTACTTTTGTTAAAAGGAGACAGCATACTGCACACTCAAACGGTCTAGCCTGCCCACCCAAAACCACACAATTACATGGAAAAACAGTAAAAATGGGTAAACGGCTCACAGTTTCACTATGTTAAATTTTCCAGTTGATTGACACAAGCAAGGCATGATAGTCTAATAAAACACCCAGAACATGCTTTTGGCCAGGTTCTGCTCTTTTTGTAAACATGTATCAAATAAACACTGTGTAAATCTCTACTCGTTATAATACAATGAATATTTCTAAGTGTAATAAGGTCTAACCTGTTCTAGCACTCAGTGGGATATGGTTTGGATAGAGTCCGGTGTCACTGTACTCCACAAACAGCAAGAGGAATGTTTTATGTCAAAAATGTGCTGTTTTTTTAGTGGTACAAGGAACGAAGGTTAGTGTTTGTTGAATACGTCTTGTTCATGACTCATTTTGAAACCTCTAATACATTTCATGACAGACTTAATGTGGCAATCTGCTTTACAGGGAAAGTACTGACATCTAGGACTACACAGGCTATAGGAAAGAACCAAAACAAACAAACAAACACTACACATGCAAGAATAATGCGTTACTGCGTCCTTACTGTGCAATACTATACTGCTTACTTTCAGCGGCAAGTGGCTGTGATATTGTTATATAGTATAAGGTATAAGTCAGAGATAATTGCTCTATTGAACTTAACAAAATGTTATTTAGAGTTTGCTGCAAGAGAGAGAGAAAGAAACAAGCTAAACCCTTTCAGTCTTAAAGTCAGTCTGGTTTCTTAGAACGACAGATTTCATTTTTTAAATATTTGTATTAATCGAAAACCATGTTATTGGGGAGTGCTTCTCCTATATCCAAAACACCTGGATACAGCTCGGCTTCATACACGTGAATTATTCTTGATTTAAGTAAAATGAGAATTACCCGAAAGCTAATAATCGAAACTAGTCGGTCATATCTACAGTTCACAACAAACATCTTTGGCTTGAGATGGTTATTGTACCATTACTGTTTTAAGAACAAACAAATAATAACTATCTTTGCTGTTGCCGGTGGCTATATTCCACATTATCGATACTGTATCGATAATAACGCCCGGAAAACAAAGTACGAAAATGAGTCTTAAAAGAAAACGTCATAGTATATGTTAGACAACTTCACAACTTTCCTACAGCTAAACAACAAGGAAACAATTTTGTCTACCTTTATTCTCTGTTTTCCTTCTATGCTGTTGTCGGATCTCCAGGCCGCAGTTTTACTACGACACGTTTGCAACGGGGAAAAGAGAAGCGAAAGCAGGGGGGCTGTGAGCCCCGGGTAAAGTCACTTATTCAGAGGCATCGCCTCCGTGTTGCTGGCTAATCCAGTAGCGCCAGAACAAACAAGACCAAAAAGCTGCATCAGACAGAAAAAAAACAGGGAAATGTGTTTTATGTACAATCGTTTTCAGTTCGCCAACGTCACGTCGCCTATGCTAAAGTCTGACTGGAATTATTATTTGCAATTCTTGGGAGGGTTGCGTTTGGCTGTTTGCGTTTAGCTGTTAGTGCTGTTGTTATCAAAATCTCTTAGCCAATCTAAGCTGTTGAAAATGTGTCCAAATTCGTACATATTTTTTCGTTAAATATATTTTACACAATGCAGTGTTGGTTCGTTTGCTTTGTCTTGAAACATTTTGCTCCGGTACTGTCAGTGCCCCAGTGCCCCACATTCAGCAGGCAGGACCTCAGTGACGTCACCTGCCAGCGAAAAACGCAACAGAGTAAAGATGTACGCTGTTTCTGCTCTACCGCTCACTCTGCGGGATTATTTTCGGAAAAAGAAAGACTGGTGATCTGTGCTGGCAGTGAATATCGGACATTATATATCCATGAGAGCACAGCAGTTTCCTTTTGACTGTTAATCACGAGGAAAACCATGAGAAAATCATGAATCACTAGACATTAACAGTATCTGTTCAGGGGCATTCTTTACCAGTTACAGGACCTGCTCAGACTTGCTCTTACCAATCTGGGGTATGGAGCCGTTTGCCCTGGGGGCTGTAGCATGTGTCTGATTAATTAGCTCTGTACAGTAATATTGGCTCGCTGGTTTAGACTTATTTAGCCCTATACAGTGCTGTTGGCTTACTGGGTAAGACCACGTTAATTAGCTCTGTATAGTACTGTTGGCTCACTGGACCATAAACCATTTCATGTTTGACAGGAGTGGGCAAAAAAATGCAGCTGTAGAAACATTTTTTGATGATGCACTGACAGTGTGTGTCAGTAACCCAGTACAGTCATCACTAATGATTCACTGACGGTGTGTGTCAGTAACCCAGTACAGTCATCACTAATGATTCACTGGCAGTGTGTGTCAGTAACCCAGTACAGTCATCACTAATGATGCACTGGCAGTGTGTGTCAGTAACCCAGTACAGTCATCACTAATGATGCACTGGCAGTGTGTGTCAGTAACCCAGTACAGTCATCACTAATGATGCACTGGCAGTGTGTGTCAGTAACCCAGTACAGTCATCACTAATGATGCACTGGCAGTGTGTGTCAGTAACCCAGTACAGTCATCACTAATGATGCACTGGCAGTGTGTGTCAGTAACCCAGTACAGTCATCACTAATGATGCACTGGCAGGCATCAATACAATAAAGTATTAAAGGGTTAAAGGAAAACAGTGGGTTAAAGGAATACTCTGGAGCGCGCTCAGAATGGGCTGCAGGCTCTCCTCTGACCGGCCTGGACAGTGGAACCGCAGCACCAGCACAAGGTAAAAATGGAATCTATTATGATGTCAGACCATTGGCTGCTGACCGCTCCTCATCTTTCAACAAAATGATAGCTTTAAAGTTAAGGCAGGCACTAGAGAGATTACAATGACTAATATTAGGAACATGTTTGGAAAAATCCAGCATACATACACTATTGAGTGTAGGTTCTCAGTTAATTCAAAAGCCCATAAAATGTAACAAATAAAATAAAGGAATTACTGAGGGGTAATGTGTGACACAGACGCAGAGCGTTGTCTGTAAAAACTGTAAACCTCCCTCATCCATTCATCCCCCTGTCGGCTACCTGAGGACTTGGGCACCTGGTTTAATACAATGCCTGACTCGCCTTATGTTTTACTGCCCCCTAGTGGTAAGTAACTTACTTACAAACAGAAAAACCTTTGGCTCCTACTTAGCCAGTTCATGAATGTAAATGTTCAAAAAGTGTTGGGCTCAAGCTGCAGTGCTGTCTCACTCCCTGTTCTTTCTCATCTGCACTGCACATTTATTTCATTTCTTTTGTTTGCAATGTATTATAGAGTTGATCATTTGTGTCCTTTGATATATGGTATATGGAGGCTCAGGGCACATGGGAACCAGGACTAAACTGCCTATTTCAAATCTCAAAATCCTAAAATACGCTGTAAAGGATGGTAGTACATAGACCCATACATTTAAACAACTGCTGCAACAGCATGCTGCTGTTATTTTAATGCCCTCTAGTGGCTGATTGGATGACAAACAGTTACAAATGGTTAATTTATCAAACGGTATAGATTGTGATGTCTGTCAGATTAGCTGACTGTCACTTTCTGGATCTATGTGCTCTTTCAGTCTCAGTGTTGAGATGAAGATGAAGCTTTTCACACACGAACCGGCAGCTCTCTTCCCTGCTGACCCTAACCCCTAATCCCTAACCCCTAACCCCAATCCCTTACACCTAACCCTAACCCCTAACCTCTAACCCCTAAACCTAAACCTAACCCCTAACCCTAACCCTAACCCCTAACATCTAACCCTAACCCCTAACCCCTAACCCCTAACCCTAACCCTAACCTCTAACCCCTTACACCTAACCCTAACCCCTAACCTCTAACCCCTAAACCTAAACCTAACCCTAACCCCAATCCCTTACACCTAACCCTAACCCTAACCCCTTACACCTAACCCTAATCCCTTACATCTAACCCTAACCCCTAACCCCTAACCCCTAACCTCTAACCCTAACCCCTAACCTCTAACCCCTTACACCTAACCCTAACCCCTAACCCCTAACCTCTAACCCCTAAACCTAAACCTAACCCCAATCCCTTACACCTAACCCTAACCCCTTACACCTAACCCTAACCCCAATCCCTTACACCTAACCCTAACCCTAACCCCTTACACCTAACCCTAATCCCTTACATCTAACCCTAACCCCTAACCCCTAACCCCTAACCCCAAACCCCTAACCTAAACCTAAACCTAAACCTAACCCCTAACCTCTAACCTCTAACCCTAACCCTAACCCCTAAACCTAAACCTAAACCTAACCCCTAACCCCTAACCCTAACCCCTAACCCCTAACCCCTAACCCTAACCCTAACCCTAACCCCTAACTAACCCTAACCCTAACCCCTAAACCTAAACCTAAACCTAACCCCTAACCCCTAACCCCTAACCTCTAACCCTAACCCCTAACCCCTAACCTCTAACCCTAACCCTAACCCCTAACCCTAACCCCTAAACCTAAACCTAAACCTAAACCCCTAACCCCTAACCTCTAACCCTAACCCTGACCCTAACCCCACACTGTAGTGCTGTCCTGCCAGAGAGAGTGTGAAAGATCTCCTATCTAATGAAGCCACTCATCAAAACAGGGAAATTCCACAAAGTCCCCTGTGTAGCAAACACTGTTTGATTATTTAAGTACATGAGTTTAACACTTTGAACAAACCCAAAACCAGTTTAGAAAAAGAAACTTTGACTATTTTGGAAACACAAACAGGCATGTGTCTCTGTGAATGTCACTGAGAGAGAGAGAGAGAGAGAGAGTGTGTGTGTGTGTATGTCACTGACAGTGTGTGTGTCTGTGACTGTCACTGAGACAGTGTGTGTGTGCGTTTGTGTGTCTGTGAATGTCACTGAGAGAGAGTGTGGGTGTGTGTGTCTGTGAATGTCAGTGAGGGTGTGTGTTTATGTGTGTCTGTGAATGTCAGTGAGGGTGTGTGTTTGTGTGTGTCTGTGAAAGTCAGTGAGGGTGTGTGTTTGTGTGTGTGTGTGAGTGTCAGTGAGGGTGTGTGTTTGTGTGTGAATGTCAGTGAGGGTGTGTGTGTGTGTGTTGTGTGTGAATGTCAGTGAGGGTGTGTGTGTGTTTGTGTGTGAATGTCAGTGAGGTTGTGTGTTTGTGTTTGTCTGTGAATGTCAGTGAGGGTGTGTGTTTGTGTGTGAATGTCAGTGAGGGTGTGTGTGTGTGTTTGTGTGTGAATGTCAGTGAGGGTGTGTGTTTGTGTTTGTCTGTGAATGTCAGTGAGGGTGTGTGTTTGTGTTTGTCTGTGAATGTCAGTCAGGGTGTGTGTGTGTTTGTCTGTGAATGTCAGTGAGGGTGTGTGTTTGTGTTTGTCTGTGAATGTCAGTGAGGGTGTGTGTTTGTGTGTGTCTGTGAATGTCAGTGAGGGTGTGTGTGTGTCTGTGAATGTCAGTGAGGGTGTGTGTTTGTGTTTGTCTGTGAATGTCAGTGAGGGTGTGTGTTTGTGATTGTCTGTGAATGTCAGTGAGGGTGTGACATTCCTCATATCGTCTCAGATCAGATGTGGATCTGCAGTGGAGTCCCCAGCATTGGCGGGGGAGGGGGGAGGGGTGGGGGCGGAGCCCGGGAAGTGTCTTTGTCACGCTAGCCGCGTATGCACCTTCCCAGCCACTTCCTCCTTCACTCAGAGAAGCCAGCCGCACGCCGACAGAGACCCGTTCAAACCCGTCCCCAGGAAGCGGTCCCTGCTGCCCCACGGTAAGCCTGGGTCTGTTCCCCCTGGGGGGCTCAGGGTGGGGGGGGTTGGGGTGGAGAGGAGATTGAGGCACATATATGACGTGCTTCAAAAAAAAAACCCACACCCCCCTCTCTGTCCCTCTCTCTCTCCCTGCCTCTCTCTTCCCCTGCCGCTCTGTCTATCTGTCTGTCTGTCTCTCTGTTACTGCAGTGCGTGAAACAGATGAACTGGACCTTGTGCAGTAGTTTCGGAGTGCTGTATTTATCAGTTTTGGAGCAGGAGCACCTGTACCTGGGAGCTCTTTTCCATGTAAGTCCACCCAGAGCCGGGGATACTTTCTCTTTCTCCTGCTTTTATTAGCAGGTTAGCAGTTACATGTCATATTTAAATCACTAAAAGATTTCCCTTTTTACTTCTGACTTTTGTAAGAACACAAATTGTTGTTGTCAGTTACAATCTCTGCGGTTTACATCTCAGTGAGTGTAACTCAGCGCTCACATCTGGGGCTTACAATAAGTGTGGGGCTGCGGCAGACTGCCCCGATAAGTGTGGGGCTGTGGCAGACTGCCCCGATAAGTGTGGGGCTGCAGCAGACTGTCCTGATAAGTGTAGGGCTGCGGCAGACTGCCCCGATAAGTGTGGGGCTGCGGCAGACTGCCCCGATAAGTGTTAACATCTGAGTGCTCAGAGAGTGGAGCGCTTTTCGTGGCCAAGAGTGATTTCCTCTTTAAAAGCCTCATTAAATCAGATATGCACACCACAAAAAAATGAATGTTCCATGTCCGTATCAGTTAGAAAATCTTTTAATCTCATTGTTCTGTATGGCATATGATTCTCATGGGGAAGACAAATTTTTACAGACTTAAATGGCCACTCATTATATGGTTAACAGGGTTAATTAATGGTGAATCGTTGGCCCCTCCCTGGTGACAGCGCGGGCCCTCAGGTCTGGGGGCCCTCAGTGTGTGCTGGTTTTCATCCTGACCTCCACTGCAAGCGCAGAGTCTCACCAAACTGTCTGGTTCTCTTAATCAGGTGCTTTTCAAGATCTTTCAGCATCATAATCCACACGGTGTCAGGAAGAGAAGTCCTGTTTTAAACCATTCTGCTTTGTGTTTAAATCTTGCCCTCTTAGACATGGTGTCACTGTAGTTTGTTTTGTGTCTTTGTTTGTAGTGCTACATCTCAACAGGTAGTGCCGTTACTGCTGTATAATTTGGTTGAATGTAATTGTTGCCATGGCGATTCATTTCATGGACAGCTGGAGGAGGTGGCTTTCCACTGAGGTCCAACCTGTGGTTTTCCCCTTGTATTTATGCTCTTGGGAGTCGCTCTTGTATTTATGCTATCTGGAGTCGCTCTTGTATTTATGCTATCGGGAGTCGCTCTTGTATTTATACTATCTGGAGTCGCTCTTGTATTTATGCTATCTGGAGTCGCTCTTGTATTTATGCTATCTGGAGTCGCTCTTGTATTTATGCTATCGGGAGTCGCTCTTGTATTTATGCTATCGGGAGTCGCTCTTGTATTTATGCTATCTGGAGTCGCTCTTGTATTTATGCTATCTGGAGTCGCTCTTGTATTTATACTATCTGGAGTCGCTCTTGTATTTATGCTATCGGGAGTCGCTCTTGTATTTATGATATCTGGAGTCGCTCTTGTATTTATGCTATCTGGAGTCGCTCTTGTATTTATACTCTTGGGAGTCGCTCTTGTATTTATGCTATCTGGAGTCGCTCTTGTATTTATACTCTTGGGAGTCGCTCTTGTATTTATACTCTTGGGAGTCGCTCTTGTATTTATGCTATCTGGAGTCGCTCTTGTATTTATACTCTTGGGAGTCGCTCTTGTATTTATGCTATCTGGAGTCGCTCTTGTATTTATGCTCTTGGGAGTCGCTCTTGTATTTATGCTATCGGGAGTCGCTCTTGTATTTATACTCTTGGGAGTCGCTCTTGTATTTATGCTATCTGGAGTCGCTCTTGTATTTATGCTCTTGGGAGTCGCTCTTATATTTATGCTATCGGGAGTCGCTCTTGTATTTATACTATCTGGAGTCGCTCTTGTATTTATGCTATCGGGAGTCGCTCTTGTATTTATGCTATCTGGAGTCGCTCTTGTATTTATGCTATCGGGAGTCGCTCTTGTATTTATGCTATCTGGAGTCGCTCTTGTATTTATGCTATCTGGAGTCGCTCTTGTATTTATGCTCTTGGGAGTCGCTCTTGTATTTATGCTATCGGGAGTCGCTCTTGTATTTATGCTATCTGGAGTCGCTCTTGTATTTATGCTATAGGGAGTCGCTCTTGTATTTATGCTATCTGGAGTCGCTCTTGTATTTATGCTATCGGGAGTCGCTCTTGTATTTATACTATCTGGAGTCGCTCTTGTATTTATGCTATCGGGAGTCGCTCTTGTATTTATGCTATCTGGAGTCGCTCTTGTATTTATGCTATCGGGAGTCGCTCTTGTATTTATACTCTTGGGAGTCGCTCTTGTATTTATGCTATCTGGAGTCGCTCTTGTATTTATACTCTTGGGAGTCGCTCTTGTATTTATGCTATCGGGAGTCGCTCTTGTATTTATACTCTTGGGAGTCGCTCTTGTAGTTATGCTATCTGGAGTCGTCATTGTATTTATACTCTTGGGAGTCGCTCTTGTATTTATGCTATCTGGAGTCGCTCTTGTATTTATACTCTTGGGAGTCGCTCTTGTATTTATACTCTTGGGAGTCGCTCTTGTATTTATGCTATCGGGAGTCGCTCTTGTATTTATGCTATCTGGAGTCGCTCTTGTATTTATACTCTTGGGAGTCGCTCTTGTATTTATGCTATCGGGAGTCGCTCTTGTATTTATGATATCTGGAGTCGCTCTTGTATTTATACTCTTGGGAGTCGCTCTTGTATTTATGCTATCGGGAGTCGCTCTTGTATTTATGCTATCGGGAGTCGCTCTTGTATTTATGCTATCGGGAGTCGCTCTTGTATTTATGCTATCTGGAGTCGGCATTGTATTTATACTCTTGGGAGTCGCTCTTGTATTTATACTATCTGGAGTCGCTCTTGTATTTATGCTATCTGGAGTCGCTCTTGTATTTATACTCTTGGGAGTCGCTCTTGTATTTATGCTATCGGGAGTCGCTCTTGTATTTATGCTATCTGGAGTCGCTCTTGTATTTATACTCTTGGGAGTCGCTCTTGTATTTATGCTATCGGGAGTCGCTCTTGTATTTATGATATCTGGAGTCGCTCTTGTATTTATACTCTTGGGAGTCGCTCTTGTATTTATGCTATCTGGAGTCGCTCTTGTATTTATGCTATCTGGAGTCGCTCTTGTATTTATACTCTTGGGAGTCGCTCTTGTATTTATGCTATCGGGAGTCGCTCTTGTATTTATGCTATCTGGAGTCGCTCTTCTATTTATACTCTTGGGAGTCGCTCTTGTATTTATGCTATCGGGAGTCGCTCTTGTATTTATGATATCTGGAGTCGCTCTTGTATTTATACTCTTGGGAGTCGCTCTTGTATTTATGCTATCTGGAGTCGCTCTTGTATTTATGCTATCGGGAGTCGCTCTTGTATTTATGCTATCTGGAGTCGCTCTTGTATTTATGCTATCGGGAGTCGCTCTTGTATTTATGCTATCTGGAGTCGCTCTTGTATTTATACTCTTGGGAGTCGCTCTTGTATTTATACTCTTGGGAGTCGCTCTTGTATTTATGCTATCTGGAGTCGCTCTTGTATTTATGCTATCTGGAGTCGCTCTTGTATTTATACTCTTGGGAGTCGCTCTTGTATTTATGCTATCTGGAGTCGCTCTTGTATTTATGCTATCTGGAGTCGCTCTTGTATTTATGCTCTTGGAAGTTTTCCCCTTGAATTTATGCTATCTGGAGTCACTCTTGTATTTATGCTATAGGGAGTCACTCTTGTATTTATACTCTTGAGAGTTGCTCTGTGCAAAGCAGCACCTCACACGCACATCCTCCTGAGTCCTGCTTGTTTGTGAACTTTCAGTCTAAGAGCTGAGAGACGGAACCACAGAGGCTTTCAGTCGCTCATCTCAGCTTCTAAGAAAAAGATTCTACACTTCTCTTTTTTTCATTGTTTGTGACTCTCTCTCTCTCTCTCTCTCTCTCTCACACACACACACACACACACGCATACACAGGCAGTTGTTTCCCTGATTTGCTGCTTTCGGTTTGGTTCCTGACAGGGACAATCTGAATTCTCTCATCTGCAGTAGAGACCATTGGATGAGTGTGGTGGTGGTCTTTTAGTAAGATAATTACTCTGAATCCAAATCTGATCTTTTCATGAACAAAAATGTCTTTTAAACACCTGCGTTAGTGCATGGGAAATACTGATCTGACTCTTAAATATGTATATGACATATATGGAGGTTTTATGTGTTCTGTGCTCATGTAAAGTCTCTCTTCCCACTGCAGTGCATGCTGGGTCCGGTTGCTGGTGTCACATGATCTCCAGTATGGCTGTGCTTCTGGCCCTGCTCCTGCTGCTCATGGGTAAGTCACTATTCACATGGGGGTGCACAAGCTGTTGTACCCCCCTACCTGGGGTGCGCACGCTGTTCTACCCCCGCAGTCTAACATCCACACAACAGTGAAAAATAAAAGTATAAAAACCAGATAAATGCAGAGAATGAGAATATAAACATTTCCAATAAAAAGTGAAAATAAAAAGATGAGTCTTCAGTTGCTGATTTCTGGTACAGTGACACAACTCACAAAATCACAACGCTATTTTGGCTGCAGCCATCTACTGCAAGATGGAAAATATGTGGCTCTTTAATATGTGGTGAAAAAAACATGTCCTTTAACAATGAAGGCTTTACATCCATCTCTAACACTGCTGCACTCGTAATAATCTCATGTAGGACAGCATCATGAGGCTGCATGCAGTCCCTGCACTGTTAAGCATGCTGAATGCCATGGTTTCAGTCTTTCATTATTTTTCTGTGTAAAAGGAAGTGATAAATTGTCCTTTGTGTGACTGTAAAGGGATAAGATCAGAAAAGTAAGAATGTGAGATCATGAGAAACAGGAATCTGAGCAGAGTAATGAAAGAGCGCTGTCACTTCCTTTGGGCTCCCGCTGGAAACACAGTCCCTGGGTGTGCACTCAGACATTACATGCACTTTTTTACATGGTGCTTGATGTGAGAATGTCTGTTCTGAGCCTGTGGTGGTGAAAGCGCTGCTCATCTCACCCTCTTCCTCTTCTGCTCACTCTGCCTCACACTTTTCTTTCAGCACAAAGCATTCATGGAGGGGCTTCGCTAAGGAACGCTGATTAAATACTCTGTTATTTGTGAAAAATAAAGTATGATTAAGTGCTAATTTATGAAATGTCTTTAGGGTACAGGGACCCCAGCAGGAGATGTGTGAAGGGAAGACATTGTTCACATTCTGTGGAATGTAATTTATGAGGTTTAATGTAGGTTGCTTTATCAGCTAAATTAGTGTGTGTCGTGTCAGCTAGCTATTGGCTCTCAGTAGTGTCCTCACTGACGATATTTCCTGCTGTTTGTTGAGTTTGTGAGTTTCCAGAGCCCAGCGAGATTACAGACTGGTGGATAATAGTGGATAAATGAGAGTCTTCTGTAGACTCACCTTCAGGTGTTGTCAAGACAAACATTAAACTTAGAAAGAAATGACCAAACCATGCTTTCGGCATCAGAATGTGTTCCGCCCCACAGCTCGTACCTACCCTGACACAGACCTGCCTTCTCTGCTGGTGTTTGGAATGGATTGCTGTGATGGGCAGTATGCTTGCCCTAGCCTTCCCTCTGTGTTTCAGTGTGATTTTAGGGCAGCTCAGTCCCTAGAGCCCTATGAGATCATTGGACCCTCATGTTCCCGGGTGCTGTAGCAGTGGCTCCATGTGAGGGCCAGGCTGGGCTGGATTCCCACAGAAAGACACGCTGGGGTTCCTCTCCCCCCGAGAGAATGCCCTGCATTTACCAGATCAGAAAACATTTCACTTCCTCCTCAACTCTTAGACTGTGTAAGGGGAGGAGGGAGGTGAAAAAACTGTGTGTGTGTGAAAAGAGAGAGAGGAAAAGGGGAGGGTCACGTTCTCAGTGTGGGGGGGGGTCGTGTTCTCAGTGTGGAGGGGGGAGTCATGTTCTCAGTGTGGGGGGAGGGTTGTGTTCTCAGTGTGGGGGGGGTCATGTTCTCAGTGCTCAGTGTGGGGGGGGGGGGTCGTGTTCTCAGTGTGGGGGGGTCATGTTCTCAGTGCTCAGTGTGGGGGGGGGTCGTGTTCTCAGTGTGGGGGGGGTCGTGTTCTCAGTGTGGAGGGGGGGTCGTGTTCTCAGTGCTCAGTGTGGGGGGGGGGTTGTGTTCTCAGTGTGGAGGGGGCGCGGTCGTGTTCTCAGTGTGGAGGGGGGGGTCGTGTTCTCAGTGTGGAGGGGGGGGGGTCGTGTTCTCAGTGCTCAGTGTGGGGGGGGGGGGTTGTGTTCTCAGTGTGGAGGGGGGGGTCATGTTCTCAGTGTGGGGGGGGGTCGTGTTCTCAGTGTGGAGGGGCGCGGTCGTGTTCTCAGTGTGGGGGGGGGGTCGTGTTCTCAGTGTGGGGGGTCATGTTCTCAGTGTGGGGGGGGTCGTGTTCTCAGTGTGGAGGGGGGGTCGTGTTCTCAGTGCTCAGTGTGGGGGGAGGGTTGTGTTCTCAGTGTGGGGGGGGTCGTGTTCTCAGTGTGGGGGGGTCGTGTTCTCAGTGTGGAGGGGGGTCGTGTTCTCAGTGCTCAGTGTGGGGGGGGGGGGTTGTGTTCTCAGTGTGGAGGGGGGGGTCATGTTCTCAGTGTGGGGGGGGTCGTGTTCTCAGTGTGGAGGGGGCGCGGTCGTGTTCTCAGTGTGGAGGGGGGGGTCGTGTTCTCAGTGTGGAGGGGGCGCGGTCGTGTTCTCAGTGCTCAGTGTGGGGGGGGGGGTTGTGTTCTCAGTGTGGAGGGGGGGGTCATGTTCTCAGTGTGGGGGGGGGTCGTGTTCTCAGTGTGGGGGGGTCATGTTCTCAGTGTGGAGGGGGCGCGGTCGTGTTCTCAGTGTGGAGGGGGGGGGTCGTGTTCTCAATGTGGAGGGGGCGCGGTCGTGTTCTCAGTGCTCAGTGTGGGGGGGGGTTGTGTTCTCAGTGTGGAGGGGGGGGTCATGTTCTCAGTGTGGGGGGGGGTCGTGTTCTCAGCGTGGGGGGGGTGGGTGTGTTCTCAGTGTGGAGGGGGGGCGGTTGTGTTCTCAGTGTGGAGGGGGGGTCGTGTTCTCAGTGTGGAGGGGGGGGGGTCGTTTCTCAGTGTGGGGGGGGTCGTGTTCTCATGTGGAGGGGGGGGTCGTGTTCTCAGTGTGGGGCCGGTCGTGTTCTCAGTGTGGGGGGGGGGTCGTGTTCTCAGTGTGGAGGGGGG
>JAFBMS010000389.1:32500-82500 GCA_019788955.1 Albula glossodonta | reverse complement strand
ATACTGTACAGTGATGCTCTGTGCTGTTTCTGCTGTAGGTGTGGGTGCCACCCCTGAATCAGGCACCCCCACAAAGATGGTGATCATGTGTGTGGTCGTAGTCCTGCCTGCCCTGACATGTGTCCTGCTCTTCCTTCTCAAAGAAACAGAATGTGCGTAAGGCTGTGTGTGTCAGACTGAGCTGAAATGTGCTTATGGCAGTGTGTGACAGACTGAACTGAAATGTGAGTATGGCTGTGTGTGACAGACTGAGCTGAAATGTGAGTATGGCTGTGTGTGTCAGACTGAGCTGAAATGTGCGTATGGCAGTGTGAGACTGACTGAACTGAAATGTGCGCATGGCAGTGTGTGACAGACTGAGCTGAAATGTGAGCATGGCAGTGTGTGACAGACTGAGCTGAAATGTGCGCATGGCAGTGTGTGACAGACTGAGCTGAAATGTACGCATGAGTCTGTGTGTCAGACACAGGTGTGAATAACTGAGGTCCATGTTGTCTGTTTGAAACTGAAAGACAGAGTCATTTGTCGTTTACTGTCGCATGAAACACCTCAGTGAGCATGCTCACTCAGCAGAAACGAGTTGTATTTTTTACATGGTCTGCCATTTATTTAGTCTCCTCTGTCTGTCCCTCTGTAGTGTGCCATTCTCATTCCCATTCCACTCGATGCCACACTGAGGATCCGATCCCTGCCCTGCATCAGGACGAGGAGACAACCCTGCAGGGCGCACAGAGCCAGGCTTCTGACAACACCTGATTCTGCCACATGGTTCATCCCATTTTGCCATCCAATGCATCCACATGGGAGGAACCACTGAACAAAAATAGGGGGTGGAAGCAAAAGCACAGTCTCATCTCAGGGTTAAAAACTCCACTTTTAGGACGTTCCCATTGGGGTGTGGAGAGTTATGGGATGCTGGTGTGGCATACCATAGAAACGGACAGGTAATTACATTGTAGCAATGATAAATTGCTAACATTGTCCTCTCTTACGGGGGCCTATACAGGTACTCACAGCTTCAATGGCTGATAAGAAATCCTCATGATCCCACCTCATGTGGTCGGAAAATACAGGAAGTGACATCACAGGAAACACATCTGGGAAAATCCCCTACGGTGACATAGCCCTGCCGGGAAGAGGGAAAATTCCCAGTTTCATTATTTCCCATGGCCCTCTACTGGGAAAGCACCCCGTGCAGGGCTACATGCCCGTCAATCCCGAGGGGGCCGAGCTCGGGTGGCTACTACTGCAAACTTGACTTTGTGGCATAACTGTACTGCTGGGATGTTACCTGAGACTGTCAGAATATACCTCTGATCTCACTGAGGTGGAATGGGAAATGGACAGAAGGGACTCTTACCATGGTGCTGACATGTCTGTTTTCTGGTTCAGAGAACACGTCTACCTCTGTGTTAAACCTGCACACATCTATTCTAACTTATTTTCTTATTTTTTCCCTTCACTAACTCAATTTTGTATTTATTTAAAACTTTCTGTGAAAGTAACTTTCTCCTGGTTTGTTTCTCCTTGGCGGAAATGTTAAAGGACAGTGTTTTAATTTTCCACTCAGTTTCCCTAAATGTGTGTGAGCGTGTGTGTGAGAAGAGTTAAAGTAAATGAGCCTGTGCATGCTGGGACGTGGAGTGAGTCAGAGATCACATGACACTGCAGCAGTGAATGGGGTGAATGAGTTCAGAAACAGAATTCAGGAAAGCCTGTGTTAAAGGGTGCACAGTTCCCCTGTGTTTTATTTAAACTGATGGAGTAACACAGGTAGTGATTACCCGACTGACTGTCTGTTTCAATGCAGCAGTGCAGAGATCTGCTGTGATGGAACCACAGAGACATATAAACAACACACTGGGAAGCAGAGACAAGCTCAGTGCTTCTCCTCTTCCAACACTTCACAGTCTTCACCATGGAATATGGTACAGGCTTTTAGGCAGAATGTAGTTCCATGTTCAGGCTGAGTGATATTTAGAGCTGTGCTCTCACACGCTGCTGCTGTGCTGCGGCCTTTCTCTTAGCTGTATCTGGTGACCTCAGTAGTTTCCAGTTTGGTGGAAATTCCCCAGTGAATCTCTTTTACTCTGACGGAGGCAGCTTAGCCTCACTGTGTCACCCAGGATGAGTGTGCCAGAGCGACCCTCACTGTGTCACCCAGGGTGACTACAAATCACCCATTCATTATACCACTGTAATAACATCATGCACCATCACGCTGCAGTGTGGTCATATTGAGGGCACAATAATGATGTATTTAAAAAAATAATGTATTTAAAAAAAGAAAGCATGAGAAAAGCCAATCTGGCTGAAATAGTGCCATAGTGGAACACTGGAGCAGAGAATCATGGGATACCACTGCACTTCTGGTCAATGGAACAGAAAGGACACCGCAGATAAGATGCAGATGTCAGGACCTGAATGGCCTGATAGTGGGGGTTATATTACGACTGTCTTTGAAAGGGTTCATTCTGCCTTCCTCCTTCCCTGTCTGAATCAGGGTAGTGGGATTTTCTCTGAGTAAGTCCTCATTATCTGTGTGTATAGCACCCCCTGGTGTTCAACAATGAGACACAGCATACTTATGCAGTGTAAATCTATCCTTTGTTCATCCTAATTGAAAGGCAATGTCAGGCTTGTCCTGTTTGAGGTTTTTCACTAGATGGAGGACATGACTGGGCTAAAGCCTCAGCAGGGGAAGGGAATACACCCCACCCCCAGAGACTTATTTCATCACAGAGTACGACAGACTGCGCCTCAGTGAAACTTTATCAGCTGTTTTATGATGAAAGCCAAGTGCTGTATTTTCAAATCTATCCCACTGAAATGTGATAATTTCACTCACAGAAATAAGAACTCTCACGCCCTCTGCTGGCTGTCTGTATTATGGCACCACTCCTCCTCAGATCAACATGTCCCAAAAGTGAAGGACAGCTAAAATAGGTACTTATGAACAAACAACATTTATGATGGTGACAGTAAGGAAAGCAAAGGCTATGATAATAACTGTAATATCAGTGAAACACCTGGGTAAGAATCTTGTGGTGGTGCTGTGTAGTATTGGGGATACTTTAATAAAAGAGAGCCGAGTTAACCAATATGTGGGTCTGTCATGTGTTCCTGTGAGCAGCCTCCAGAGAACACTCCACTGTAAATATTAACAGAACAATAACAGGATAATACAACACAATAGAAAAATCGCCTGTCATGAAGTTGTGATTCACAGCAATTTCATTATCTTTTAATTATTGTATAAAAGAAACGTGCAGGTGGTGACTTGGATAAATATCAGTTTCTCAGTCCTACGAATGCATGACGAACATCTCTTTCGTCTTTAGTTTCAGACTACGAGAGCAGGAGAACGAAGAGCTCACGCTTTTGCGTGGGTGCGCGTGCTGGGAAAGGGGGGAGGGGGGGGGGAGGGGAGGGGAGGGGGGAGCGGTGTTCTGACTGCTGGATTCAATGGCAGGAAACGGATCGCTGCGGTGCCACCGTGACGCTTTCCTAACTCGGCGTGAGAAAAACGCAAACGCAACATATACAAAAGTACTATTCTCCGTCAACAGCTGGGCCATTAACGAGCAGGAGCACAGCGCTCTTACGTGAAATTTTGGGGCCTCGATCATAAATCAATTAGAACGATGTTCGGAAACCTAATCTAACCCAAAAATCAAGCAGAACTGAATACATTTATACTGTCATCCCAAAAATGGTATTGATCAAATCAGTGAGGTCCAACTTAACAAGGACGCCGACTGTTCATGTCACATCTCAAAATAAAACACACAGTAATACAGTACGTAATGCTGTTATATGAGGTAGGGCAGTATTTGGGCGAGATGACTGTAGGTTTACGGGGGTTTAGCGTAATCAGCAGAGGGCTCAGCAGACACAGACACTGCTGGCAAAGCCATCAGACCCCGCCCAGCCGCTAGGGGCTTTCAGGGACAGGCGTCTGGACTGTTTATGATGGGGAACACTGACAACAGAACACAGCATGATTGTTAGTGTTTTATTTTTGTCAGCCTTTATTTCAGTATTGTTTCTCTTAAACAATAAGGTTTTTAAGCATGGGCTATAGACACTCAATTACTCCAGCACGTGTGTGTATACACACATACACACGTACATGCACACACTCAAGCATGCATACATACAAACGTACATGCACGTGCATGCATACACATATGTGCTCATACACACATATACACACATGCACATGCAAAAACATACACACAATTACACAAGCATCCACATGTAAATACACTCACACACACACAGGTACACACAGATAATAGATCTTTATTTTGAACCTTTAATAGTGGAGTAATCATATTTTTCTTAAGCCTGTGGCGTTTACACATTTGTGCCTCATTTGGTCAAGTCTCTGTCTGACGCAAAACTCTCCAAGCTGAGAAAAACTGTTCTGATGCAGTGACCAACAGTGATCAGAGGAGGGCAGCATATCACAGCAGGCAAGTCCACTCGTTTCAGTCGACGTTCAAAGTGGTGCCTGAAACAGTCTGAGAACACCCATGGTTACTGACCAATACTGACCAATACTGACCATTTTTTACTATTACTGACCTGCCACTCTCTGAGGGCCTTGCTGTCCGCTGGTTCTCATTTTGCCTGAATTTAGGCCTCTGACTGGGGTCTGAGACCACACACCCTGAAGGACAGACCTGGAGCAGAGAGGACGGAGTGTGTGTGTGTGTGTGTGTGTGTGTGTGTGAGAGTGTGAGCAGAGAGGACGGAGTGTGTGTGAGTGTGAGTGTGTGTGAGTCTGTGAGTGTGAGTGTGAGTGTGTGTGTGTGTGTGAGTGTGAGTGTGTGTGTGTGTGTGTGTGAGTCTGTGAGTGTGTGTGTGTGAGTGTGTGTGTGTGTGTGTGAGTGTGTGTGTGTGTGTGTGAGTGTGTGAGTGAGTGTGTGAGTGTGTGAGTGTGTGTGGGTGTGTGTGAGTGTGTGTGTGTGTGTGTTGGTGTGTGAGTGTATGAGTGTGTGTGTGTGTGTGGGTTGTGTGAGTGTGAGTGTGTGAGTGTGAGTGTGTGTGTTGTGTGTGAGTGTGTGAGTGTCTGTGTGTGTGGTGCGTGTGTTGTGTGTGTGTGAGTGTGTGAGTGTGAGTGTGTGAGTGTTTGTGGTGTGTGTGAGTGTGTGGTGTGTGTGAGTGTGAGTGTGTGTGTGTGTGAGTGTGTGAGTGTGTGTTGTGAGTGTGTGTGTTGAGTGTGTGCGTTGTGTGTGTGAGTGTGTGAGTGTGTGGTGTTGGTGTGAGTGTGTGTGTGAGTGTGTGTGTGTGTGTGTGTGAGTGTGTGAGTGTGTGTGAGTGTGTGTGTGTGTGTGTGTGTGTGTGTGTGTGTGTGTGTGTGTGTGTGTGTGTGAGTGTGTGTGTGTGTGTGTGTGTGTGTGTGTGTGTGAGAGTGTGTGAGTGTGTGTGAGTGTGTGCGTGTGTGCGTGAGTGTGTGAGTGTGTGTGTGTGTGTGAGTGTGTGTGTGTGTGTGTGTGTGTGTGTGTGTGTGAGTGTGTGAGTGTGTGAGTGTGTCAGTGTGTGTGTGTGAGTGTGTGTGTGAGTGTGTGAGTGTGTGTGTGTGTATTTGTGTTTGGGCTGAGTCAAACTTTGGGTGAGCTTGTTTCATTTATTGGGTCGGGAGAGCATGTTCTCAATTTCCAGCTCAAACCCTGGATGGGACAAATATCTGTGGCTGTGCTGGAACAGTGAATTCATCCTGACAGAAAACACAACTGTCTAAATAAGGGTCTGCTCTGAGCCCATGGCTTCAAATAAAAGAGTGCATAACAAAAGAAAGGAGGAGAAGCCTGAGTTTACAGGCCTTCTGCGTTTGCCTGGGGGGGTGGGGGCATTTATCCTGCTCTCCAGTGAAGGTCATGGGATACGTCCAGTGCCAACAGCATGTAGCTCTTATCCCAAAGACCATGTGTGTGTGCATGACTGTGTGTGTGTGAGTGTGCATGTGACTGTGTGTGTAAGAATGTGTGCGAGCGTGTGTGTGTGTGAGCTCTAGCACTCTGGGTCACTCTGTCCTCTTGGTCTCCTGGGTGTTTGTGCTATAGTCCCACCCTGCTGTTCTTGGGTCAGGCTTTTTCTCTCTCTCTTTAATGTGAGCAGTGTGGCAGGCTGACCACAAGCGTCACTTTTACGAGTGTGCTTTATGAGTGTGACGGGTGCTGGCAAATAAAACTATAGTGCAGGGTTTGGAATGACACTTGTGAAATCACTGTTTAAACTGTGCTAAACAGCCACTGGCACCACCCACCTGCTCATGAATTACCTGCATCGCATCATAATGTCCTGTGCTGCATTCCTGTGACTTTGAACATCTTACTTACAACACAGAACACATTCCACCCCACTGTGACATCATGCTTACAATACAGAACACATTCCACCCCACTGTGACATCATGCTTACAACACAGAACACATTCCACCCCACTGTGACATCATGCTTACAATGCATCATATTCTGTGTCTCAATTTGATATGACATCATGCTTAGAATTGTATATGTAAAACGCTGTGTAAACTGTTTCTGTGTTGAAGTCAAAGTCAGTTTGACAGCTGAAGTAAACTTGATTGGATCAGCCTTAACGACTGTAACTATCTGAAGCCGACGTTACATTCACTGTGTGACCTGACATCTACGTTTTCATAACCTGGATCACTTGCTGATGTTTTCTCCCTGTGTGAAAACCAGGAGGTACGGGCCCAAAGATCAGACTGTTTAAGATCCATCTAAATCATTTTTTAAGTCCACATACCCGTCTCCTCTGAATAAAACCCATTTAATATTCTGTGCGCTGTCCTGCCCACACAACGCAGCAACAGCAGGCCTTATAGCTACAGAACACTCCATTATGACACTGTGTGGGGCGCTGTCTCTCGTGTAAGGCCCACATTTCGTCAGTAAATATTTAAGTCTTATGGACAATCAGACATCTGGCATGGTTATGTATGGATGATCCGGCAGGTGAGAGGGTTTGGAGTGCTGCTGTGTGTGATCCGGCAGGTGAGAGGGTTTGGAGTGCTGCTGTGTGTGATCCGGCAGGTGAGAGGGTTTGGAGTGCTGCTGTGTGTGATCCGGCAGGTGAGAGGGTTTGGAGTGCTGCTGTGTGTGATCCGGCAGGTGAGAGGGTTTGGAGTGCTGCTGTGTGTGATCCGGCAGGTGAGAGGGTTTGGAGTGCTGCTGTGTGTGATCCGGCAGGTGAGAGGGTTTGGAGTGCTGCTGTGTGTGATCCGGCAGGTGAGAGGGTTTGGAGTGCTGCTGTGTGTGATCCGGCAGGTGAGAGGGTTTGGAGTGCTGCTGTGTGTGATCTCATTAGCAGCTCCAGATGAGCAGGAAGGGTGACCTGCTGTTTCACAGACTGATAGGAGTTATTATGACAAAGAGCTTCTGCACACAGGCAAGGGTGCAAGGGTTTTAATGAGAGTATTTGTGTGGTGTTTGTGTCTGGAGATAAATGCGTATGTGTGTATGTGTGTGTATGCATGTTTGAATCTTGCCACAGACATTGCAGAAGCAAGGGATTCTGGGATTGTTTTGTCCCTCAGAAGGGGCCTTCATTAGAGAGCAGAATTGACGCTTGCTCCCTCTTTAAACATGATCACATAAAGCCCCTCACTTCGGTGTGGTGAGGGACTGGTGATAAAATTGTTTGTTTGTGTGAAACAGAGAGTTTTACCTTATTTGACTTTCAGCACATCTGCAGTAGCGCTCTGCTTTAGAGCCCCACCGTTTGCATTCCAAACCAGTCACCTGCTCAGGCTTCAAAACGTTCCTCCAACCCTCTGAGTAACAGGGAAGCTGTCGTAAACCAGCCTGGCAGTTTTAGTGACAACCGATATCCTGATCTGCAACAAAAGGGCTGGGAACGTGCGCTACTTCCCTGGGAGCGCCGTAACGACAGGAATGTGGGGGGGGAGAACAAAGGGAAGGGCCCCAGGACTGGCTCACCCGTCTGTCCCACACAAAGAGGAGACAGAGTCTCTCACGGCACCTCAGCATGAGGCTGAAGGAGTCAGCCACCCCCCCCCGGAACAAACCCCCCCCCCACCACCTCCTGATGAGAAGTACAGGAGGTCCTGTGCTGTTTCACTCCCACCAGACGCTACATGATCAAACCTGAGGCTGACTGAGAGCTGCGGGAGGCCGGAGAGAAAGAGAGAAAAGACAAAGACAGAGCAGACAGCAGTGCGTGAACCTGGCTGGCAGAAAGACCTGACTTTGAGCGCTACAGGGCCAATGCTACAGGGGCGAACACTACAGGGGCCTAGCGCTACAGGGCCAATGCTACAGGGGCCCAGCGCTACATGGACCCAATGCTACAGGGGCCAACGCTACTGGGGCCCAATGCTACAGGGGCCTAGTGCTACTGGGGCCCAACACTACAGGGGCCCAATGCAACAGGGCCCAGTGCTACAGGGGCTCAATGCTACAGGGGCCAAGCGCTACTGGGGCCCAACACTACAGGGGCCAATGCTACAGGGACCTAATGCAACAGGGTTACTCCAGTTGGACCAATGGGAACCAAGGCCAACAGAAAGGCTCAGATTCTGGGCTGAAGGCCTGACTGAAGATGAAGCCAAAGACGAGGTAATGAGGAAGAAGAGCACACACTGGCTGGCACTGGCTCCAGAAGGAGCATTAACTCTGGCTCCACCTACCACAGGGTTCATGAGGTCTCAGCCTACAGGAAATGTGGTGCTGAAACAAAAATCTAGCAGCTCCTCTGGAAGGATCTTTTTTTCTCTCTTTCCCTTTTTAGGAACCATTGGTGGTCATTTCAGACTGCGGTCCTGCTGTAAATACTGAGACTTCATGCAAACCACTAAACTGCCAGGAATTTCATCCTCTCGCTCTGATCATGATAAAAATGTGTAAAATGATGTGGGTTATGCAGCTGCTTCAGATTCTATCAGCCCGTCAGTGACAGATCTGAGGGAGATGTGCTGCTTCAGACCTGCTATTCTTCTCACCTTCCCTGACAGCTACTGCGTGATACGGGAGCGCTGTCATCCTAACAAACTCCTGGCGGATGCGCTCGTTAACAGCCTCTTGATCAAAAGTGCGCTGTGTTTCTCCTGTCCCTGTCTCTGTGCAGACTCTTATCATGGCGGGGGAGAGAGCTCTCAGCGTGAGACACACTCTACCTGTCGAATCAGGCGTCTGCGCGGCACTCGAGCAGAGGACAGTGGTGTCAAAGCAAACCTGCGGTTTTGTTTTGTTTCGTTTGTTGATTGTGCTTTATAAAGTATTTTTAGGCGCTAACAAATGAAGAAAATGTAAACAAAAGCTGACATGAAAAAATGTGTTGACAAAAGTTGGCTGTTGGTTGTTTTTTATTATTTGTTTCTGTTGTGAATTTTGCTGTAGTTATGAGGCATCCCATCACTCTGAGTCTCATGCTTTCAGATTTGAATGTATGCTTTGTGCAATATACCAAGTCACTTTTCAGATGCATTGGTCAGAGCAGGGTGTGAGGTTGAAAACAGAGCAGGGTGTGAGGTTGAAGACAGAGCAGGGTGTGAGGTTTGAGCACAGAGCAGGGTGTGAGGTTCAGCACAGAGCAGGGTGTGGGGTTTGAGCACAGAGCAGGGTGTGAGGTTGAGAACAGAGCAGGGTGTGGGGTTTGAGCACAGAGCAGGGTGTGGGGTTTGAGCAAAGAGCAGGATGTGAGGTTGAGAACAGAGCAGGGTGTGAGGTTGAGCACAGAGCAGGATGTGAGGTTTGAGCACAGAGCAGGGTGTGAGGTTGAAGACAGAGCAGGGTGTGAGGTTTGAGCACAGAGCAGGGTGTGAGGTTCAGCACAGAGCAGGGTGTGGGGTTTGAGCACAGAGCAGGGTGTGAGGTTGAGAACAGAGCAGGGTGTGGGGTTTGAGCACAGAGCAGGGTGTGGGGTTTGAGCAAAGAGCAGGGTGTGAGGTTGAGAACAGAGCAGGGTGTGAGGTTGAGCACAGAGCAGGATGTGAGGTTTGAGCACAGAGCAGGGTGTGAGGTTGAAGACAGAGCAGGGTGTGAGGTTTGAGCACAGAGCAGGGTGTGAGGTTCAGCACAGAGCAGGGTGTGGGGTTTGAGCACAGAGCAGGGTGTGAGGTTGAGAACAGAGCAGGGTGTGGGGTTTGAGCACAGAGCAGGGTGTGGGGTTTGAGCAAAGAGCAGGGTGTGAGGTTGAGCACAGAGCAGGGTGTGAGGTTTGAGCACAGAGCAGGGTGTGAGGTTGAGCGCAGAGCAGGGTGTGAGGTTGAGAACAGAGCAGGGTGTGAGGTGTGAGCACAGAGCAGGGTGTGGGGTTGAGAACAGAGCAGGGTGTGAGGTTGAGCACAGAGCAGGGTGTGAGGTTTGAGCACAGAGCAGGGTGTGAGGTTTGAGCACAAAGCAGGGTGTGGGGTTTGAGCACAGTACAGGCCAATTGTTCTCCCATGCTGCTGCAACACAACCATGTGTCATTGAAGCAGAGTCATGTGACCTGTACAGGATTAACACAAGAAATTTTCAGGCCTTGCCAGCTCTACGATAGATAGATAACCCTACAGAGTAGCCACTGGCTCCGGCCTGTGTTTGTCTCAGGGTTGTGGAGTGGAGCTGGGCTCCGGCCCGTGTTTGTCTCAGGGTTGTTTTATCGGTACCATATGCTCACAGGGCTCGGGACAGCCACAGGCTCTCAGTAAGGAATTGTTTTCCTGACCCAAAATGTTTGTTTAATGCCCAAAATCGAGCGTAAACAATACTGCTTTCTTTTCCCGAGGCCAAACTTCTCTGCAAACAAATGCGCATCACAATAGAAGGAAGTGCCCTGGTCTTTGAAAAGCGGCAGTAAAATAATCGCACTGGCTCCTCGGTCCTGTATCTTGTGACATAATAATGAGGTCACCGGGAGCCACCACACAAACGCAGTCAAGCTCTGTAACATCTCTGATGTTTGCTGTGCAAGGCTGTGTTTAAGATTTCTGGTCAGCTGTGTTGGAATATATTTCAGATTCCTGAGCCCTGCTACTCTAGTTCTGCTTCATATGCACACAATACACTAATCTTATAATTAGTTTTTCATTTCTCATTCCTATTCAATCCTAAATTAAAGCACAATAGCAAGTTTGTGTTGTAGTAATACAACATCCAGCCCCATGTTTCTCCTGGGCCCCCTCCCCTCTGGCAATATGAACATAGGAAGATTTGGCTGCCTGCCTGTCCACCATTTTCTCCACCCTGAGCTGGACAGCACCCAGAGCTGGGGTATCTCTCCCAACGAGGGGAGGGAGAGAAGGATGGAGTGCAAAATGGAGGGGAGGACACACACTTCTGCTGAAAAAGTGCTGAGCATCATTTTTAAATGCACTTCAAATCCAGGCATTTGTTTTCTAAAGAAAATACTTTAAATTTTGTAGATATTTAGATACAAAATATTGGCTGCAGAAATGCTGATTATGATGCGGTTGATTCTTCAATATGACATCACAAGTGATCACAGAGCTGGTTCTTCAATATGACATCACAAGTGATCAAAGAGCTGGGGGTTTGGGGGGAAGAAAGTGGGGTTTTAAATACCTCTTTATTTCAGCAATGTCAGATCAAATGAGGAACGAGGACAACAGGGTCATGTGACTCTGTTTTTGTGAATTGTACATGTTTTGTATGATGTTTATAAGAATTCATTTAAATTGAAATTTTATATGAAAATAAAAAGCTACACTCAGCTTTTGGGAGACAGTCACCTCAGTGAGCAGTTTTTTTTTGGCTCAGGGGTGACGGGGATTGGGGAAAGTTTGCAGGGCGGTGTGGATTTATGGCCAGTGATGGTCTGAGCTCTGGGGCCTGAATGACACTGCTGAGCGCAGACAGATACCTGCCTCTCACTGCTGCCAGAGTGGCCACACACTCAAACCCCTCTCTCCTCTCTCTGCTCTGGTGGCAAAATAAACATGTAGATATGATAAAAAGCCACGATACAACTCCACACTGGTGAAAAGGAATCATGTAGATCAAGATAAGAACTTCAAAATAAAGTGGATGTAAAGACTGCCTTCTCTCCCTCCTCCCCTCTTTCTCTCTCCTCCCTCCATCCCTCCTTCCCTTCTGTCTCTCTTTCTTCTCTTCCTTCCTCTCTGCTCTCACATACTGACATCTGCCTGCCTGAGGGCACTGAGCACTAAGTTAAGTGTTCAAATATTAACCCCCCAATAAAACTGCTCTGTGTGAATATGGGAGGCCATAAACCCACCCCCCACCCTGCTCCCACAGGTAACTGCAACAGCTGTCCCCCCATGGCCACACAAAGATTGGGGGGTGGGGGTGATCAGCGAGGGGGGAACCATAAAGGGGTGCACTCCTGAGCTCTCTCTCCTCTCACACTGGCTTGCAGGTGCCTGAGGGCAGATGCTGGGGGCAGACACTGGGGGCAGTTGCTTGGGGCAGATGCTGGGGGCAGATGCTTGGGGGAGTTGCTGGGGGCAGACGCTGAGGGCAGGTGCTGGGGGCCTGCTTGTTTCCTGTGTGTGTATGTATGTATGTGTGTCTGTGTGTGTGCATGTGTGCATGTGTGTGCTTATGAGTGTGTGTGTGCTTGTGTGTGTGTGCATGTGGGTGTGCATGTGTGCATGTGTGTGCTTGTGAGTGTGTGTGCATGAGTGTGTGTGTGTGTGTGTGTGTGTGTGTGTGTGTGTGTGTGTGTGTGTGTGTGTGTGTGTGTGTGTGTGTGTGTGTGTGTGTGTGTGTGTGTGTGTGTGTGTGCATGTGTGTGTGTGTGTGTGTGTGTGTGAGTGTGTGTGTGTGTGTGTGTGTGCATGTGTGTGCTTGTGAGTGTGTGTGCATGAGTGTGTGTGTGTGTGTGTGGGAGTGCATGTGTGTGCTTGTGAGTGTGTGTGCATGAGTGTGTGTGTGTGTGTGTGTGTGTGTGCATGTGTGTGCTTGTGAGTGTGTGTGCATGAGTGTGTGTGTGTGTGTGTGTGTGTGTGTGTGTGTGTGTGTGTGTGTGTGTGTGTGTGTGAGTGTGTGTGCATGTGTGCATGTGTGTATGAGTGTGTATGCGTCTGTGTATGTGTGTATATGTGAATTTGTGTGTGTGTGCGTGTGTGTGTGAGAGAGAGAGAGAGAGAAAGGGACCACTCTCTCCATCGGTAGAAGGGAAGCGTATGTGAATGTGTGTGTGTGCGTGTGTGTGTGAGAGAGAGAGAGAGAGAGCCGGGACAGCAGTGGCGAGCACAGCTGCACTGCAGCTGGAGTCACCGGGACAGCAGTGGCGAGCACAGCTGCACTGCAGCTGGAGTCACCGGGACAGCAGTGGCGAGCACAGTGGCTCCTGAATGCGCAGCTGTTAGTATGCGTCTGGCTCAGCTCTGTGGGATTTCTGGGAAGCGTGCAGCTGAACGGGGAGGTGACTGGCCTGTGAAAGTAAGGGGGCAGTTAATAGGCACCATTATCATGACTGAGAAATTGCGTCTGCTGCTGCGCATGTCTGCATAACTACATACGCAGAGCTGCATCACCACTGCACTCTGCACTGGTGTTACACAGAGCTGGCCGTTAGGTTCCTGTTCAAGCAGAACCCGTTGCCATGTTACAGCTTAATTATACTGAAGATGACATAAACATGTTTTAAATGGTGCAACAGCATCACACAGGATAAACACACTTTACAAACAATTGAAGCAGCTACAAATTCACTGTGACTCCATCCCCACCACTGTAAACCCTTCAGACAATGAACAACCTGCCCAAACCTCTCAAACACATATGCTACTTATCATCCAGTCCCATACCAACCATTCACCTGAACCTCTCAAACACATTTGCTACTTATCATCCAGTCCCGTACCAACAATTCACCTGAAGGGAGTTATTGTGAGGATAATCCGCATGTCTGAGACGTTTCCTTTAGCCTCTAATTACAGCACATCTCCTGCTAATGCACCCGCTCTGCGATCCAGGTGAGGCGCAGACAGGGAGGCTGTGGGGACAGAAAATCCTGAACAGATGCGGAAACATTCCCTGAAATATCTGTGGAAACGCTGGAGGAAAGGTGCCGTGGAAAGGAAACTCAGATATGAGAGCCGATAAAGGGCTTTGGAACTGTCCTCTACACCACCATGAAACAGGATTTTCTGCTGAAATAGGAAAGACAGAGCTCATGTCTTTTTTACTTTAATCTTGTTTGTAAGTTTTAATTACAATAAGGAAATGATTTAAGACACTGGGTTAACTTTACGTAATCACTTCTTATTTAGGTTTCTGTTTGGATTCATATGTACATAATTGTGGGCATACAGTTATTATGAAAAAAAACCTTATTTATGAGGTCATGCAGTCAAATGCTTCTCATAAATACTTTACAAGCATTGCAATTTCACAGTGTTGGGGAAAAATGTTTCCACAGGCAAATAAAATTTGTCCTGAAATTTTCCCATTGTAGTTGAATTACAGCTTTTCCGTGGATGGCTTTAGAAGCTGGGGGGGTGGGGGTTGAGGGGGTTGAGGCACTCTGCGGGGGAGGGGGGGGGTGTCAGGAAATTCTAAACGCACTGTTTAATATACTTGTATGTTTGTATGTCTCTCAAGTGCGCATGCACACACAGCCCCGACAAACACTGCAGTTAACCTCTTGGGTCTGTGGTACATCAGGATGGAGAGCAGTTCCTTCTCACTGAGACTGTGTGCCGGTGCCTGTGATCTCCATGGAAACAGCAACGCTGTTGTGCTTTTGGTGGCCATGGAAACAGCGGTGTAACACAGGCCTCAATCTGGACCAGGCCCAGTGTGCCAGACTCCAGCACACCCCCTGGGCCGGAGGCTCAGGAATCAGCCCTTTATCCAGACCGGCCACAGAGGGTCACATATTTGCTCTTACCTTTGGAAACTTGATTGGGTTCTGTGATTAAATGGGGGGGGGGTTCTGCTTTCTGCTTCGCAGTTCCTGCCCAGCATTTCAGAGGCCTCAAACCGGCTGTCACATTCTCCGTAGAGTGAAGGACTAGGGCGCTCCAGCTCAGTTAATCGTGTTGGAAAGAGATGCAGTATTTTACTGATGGGTAAATTGGGTTTCTGTGAGAAAGTGAACTTCCTTCGTGTGGCCAAATTAGTGTAGATCTACTGTGTGAGGATGATCAACGATCGCTTTGCGAGGAAGGACACCTCGTGCCACATTGAGATCGATGGCTGTAATGGGTTAACCCTCCCCCTGACCCTAATGTCTGTTATTCACTCCAGAGAAATAGTTAGTAAATAGTTACATTAGACAGACATGCCAATGTTTTTGCGGGGACAGACTCCCATGTGCATACCTTGCAGTGGCAGCGATATCCCTTACAATTTAAAACAGCCCACAGGTCAGAGCGCCTCACCAAGCCAAACCAAAGCTCTCACCCTAACCCTAACCCTAACCCTAACCCTAACCCACACCCTAACCCTAACCCTAACCCTAAGCCTAACCCACACCCTAACCCTAACCCTAACCCACACCCTAACCCTAACCCTAACCCTAACCCTAACCCACACCCTAACCCTAACCCTAACCCACACCCTAACCCTAACCCTAACCCTAACCCTAACCCACACCCTAACCCTAACCCACACCCTAACCCTAACCCACACCCTAACCCTAACCCTAACCCTAACCCTAACCCTAACCCTAACCCTAAACCTAACCCACACCCTAACTCTCACCTTCCCTGCCACCTTCTTCTGCATGCGTAATGACTCTGGTTGTGAAAACAAGGCGGGAGTGCAGCTTCCCACACCCTGACCCTGTGAAAACCCATTGCGGCTGCGGCATCCCCAGCCTGGCGCACATTCCCCGCCCTGTGAAAACCTGGTGCGATAGATACCAGCAATAGTGTGATTATGAAACAGTGACGGGAAATTATGACTAATCAAAGGGATGCATGACTCAACTGTGAAAGCACAGAAAGAAAACAACAGCAGCTTCAACTGACAGGTCTGTAGTTTATGGCACATAAATAAATACAAATAGTTCAGGTTTATTTTCTCAGGGACTGTTTCTGGAGTGGTCTGCCTGTTTTCAGATCTGGTGCTGAGGGCAACTCAGAGGGCATGTCACGATTTTATGGATGAATACTACTACTACTACAAGTAGTAATACAGCTCCTTCTTTTTCTCTCTACCTCCCCCTCCCTCCCTCTCTCTCCCCCTCCCTCCCTTTCTCTCTCTCCCCCTCCCTCCCTTTCTCTCTCCCTCCCCGTCTCCTCCTCTCTCTCGTTGCTGTTTGTTGTGCAGCCAGAGCGGAAGCCATGATGCAGGATGGAGGCTGAGAACAAGATGATGTCATGCAGGGGTCAAGCTTGGAGCTCACTGCACACACTCACACACACACACACACACGTCTCTGTCTGTCTCTAACACACATGCATACTATGCTTTCTAACACACAAATGCATACTTCCTCTCTAACAGATACACACACACACAAACATTCTTACACATACACCAATGACATTTAGCTGTCAAGTAAACAAAGTTAACAGATGCAAATAAAATTCTTTAAATAAATACAGCCATTAAGTTATAAATACAGTTTTAAGTACAGTTCAAATGAAAGAGAGCTTTGTATAATGATCAGGGTTCTCTTGCTCTTATTGGGGATGTGGGACTCTAATTATTATTCTTTCTGAGGACCATGTCCCCATACCGAAGCTGTTTCTGCGGACCGTTTCCCTGCACTGAAGCTATTTGTGAGGACCATTTCTATACCAGAGCGGCCTGGTTGAGTGCCATTTCTCCGTATTGCAGCGGTGTGGGAAGCCTGGCAGGCCCCTGAGCTGCAGAGGCCGTTTGGAGTAGCAGCAAATGAAGCACACGTGGTCACCAGTACTTGTGGAAACACCAGTGTGATTGTCAACAGGAAGGAGAACAAAACAGAATGTTTACTCTGGGTTTCCCCTCTAATTCATTTTTTAATTGCCCTAAAATGTTTATGCTATTTTACCCACCTGGAAATAAATGAATCACATTTGAACAACCTGCTCCATTATGATGGAGAAAAAAATGATAATTTGGTGAACAGAAATGTTTACAGCAAGGCCAGAGGCAGGAAGGCCATCTGGGCCCCATAACTGGCTTCAGTATATCTGTCTGGAACCAACGTGAGGGCAGTCGGGTAAAGACCCGCCTGAGTGGCACAACATGAGGGCAGTCGGGTAAAGACCCATCTGAGTGGTACAACGTGAGGGCAGTCGGGTAAAGACCCGACTGAGTGGCACAACGTGAGAGCAGTTGGGTAAAGACCCGCCTGAGTGGCACAACGTGAGGGCAGTCGGGTAAAGACCCGACTGAGTGGCACAACGTGAGAGCAGTTGGGTAAAGACCCGCCTGAGTGGCACAACGTGAGGGCAGTCGGGTAAAGACCCGACTGAGTGGCACAACGTGAGAGCAGTTGGGTAAAGACCCGCCTGAGTGGCACAACGTGAGGGCAGTTGGGTAAAGACCCGACTGAGTGGCACAACGTGAGAGCAGTTGGGTAAAGACCCGCCTGAGTGGCACAACGTGAGGGCAGTCGGGTAAAGACCATCCAGAGTGGCACAATGTAAAATGCTTCTCACCGAGGATCCCCTCTGCTCCAGTCAGACGCTGGTCAGGTTCAAAGGGGGGTTATTTTTATTTCCTGTTATTGAATTATGGTTTCACCCCTCCCCGTTCCACATACTCCCATCAACCCCAAAAATGCTCCACACAAGCACAAAAATGTAGGGCTGGGCCCTCCAGCAGCAGCACCTCACATATCCCAGAATCCTCTCCAGCAGGCACTGAGTGACAGACTGTGATGGACACGACCACATGAATCACAGGCCCCTTCAAAGCGGCCTCCTGGGGAAACAGACTTTTCCCTCCAGTGGGGGGGAATAACCCTAAGGATGATTTCTTAATCAAATGCATCACATCTGTGGCACAGTAGCCAAAGTGTGTGTGTGTGTGTGTCTGTCACTCAGAATGCTGGTTGCCATGACTCTGATGTGACCCCACCTCTGAGGATATGGGTGCATTGTTAGAGAGTCTGTGGGGGCTGGGCGGCGTTGAGACTGGCGCAGGACACTTCCTGTCTGAAGCTTTCCCAGGAGCACCCCCCCCCCCCCACACACTGGCCCTGCAGCAGATCACTGGCGGCCACCCGGCCCCTGCCCCCCCACATGCCTGGGAAAGGGAGGGAAAGAGGGGAGGAAAGAGGAAAAGAAAGAGAAGGACAGACAGAAGATACTGCAATATTCAGAGGTATTATGACCTTACGTGTGTTTGATATCATGAAAAAAAGAATTTTCCCTTAAGCCCATTTAAAATCTTGCCAATGTGTCACCCACCCACCCCAACCTCACCATCACCCCACCCCCCAACCTCACCATCACCCCACCCCCAACCTCACCATCACCCCACCCCCAACCTCACCATCACCCCACCCCCAACCGCACCATCACCCCACCCCCCAACCTCACCACACCCACCCCCCAACCTCACATCACCCCACCCCCAACCTCACCATCACCCACCCCCAACCTCACCACCCACCCCCACCTCACTATCACCCACCCCCAACCTCACTATCACCCCCCCCCCAACCTCACCTATCACCCCACCCCCAACCTCACTATCACCCCACCCCCAACCTCACCATCACCCCACCCCCAACCTCACCATCACCCCACCCCCAACCTCACCATCACCCACACCCCACAACCTCACCAACCTCACCCACCCCCCCCAACCTCACCATCCCCCCCCCCCAACCTCACTATCACCCCACCCCCAACCTCACCATCACCGCCACCCCACACCCACCCCCCGCCCCCCCCCCCCCCCCCCCCCACACCCCCCCCCCCCCCCCCCCCCCCCCCCCCCCCCCCAACCCCCCCCCCACCCCCCCCCCCCCCCCCACCCCCCCCCCACCCCCAACCTCACCATCACCCCACCCCCCACACTTCAAAAAGAACAAAAAAAGGAAAGAAACCCTTTTCTTTCAGGTCTCTCTCACTCCTCAGTGCTTCTTAAGCAAAGACCTCTGAGGCACCAGCATGCCAGTGTGACAATACGCAGGGCTTTCCACAGCAGATCCTGTGTTTGTCAGCTGAAAGAATGGGGAAGGAGGAATGTCAAAAACCTCTAAAAGCCCCAAACCCACCGTGAAGAAGCTTGTCTTTCATCAGGTACTTGGAAAAAGAAAGCAGGTTTGATGAACTCAGTGGAGTGAGCAGAGACAGCACGCTACTCAGGGGCTTCATTTGCTCTTTTATCCCTCCATGTGACAGACCCGATCTCTAAATATCTTGCCCTATTACTGTCATATATACAAAGGAACAGCCAGTGAGATATCTTTACAGGTTATAACTTCCCCTGAACCCATGAATGTGACCCTTACACTATGCCTGTGATTGTAGAGCAGAACTCAGGGCTCACAGTGGGACAGGAGCATGGCTGAGGAACTGCCTTACCTAGGCTCAGTCACATGACAGTGTAGCACACACAGACAGGTACTCATTGCGAGAGTAGCTGAGTTACACACAGCCAGGTGCTCATTGTGAGAGTAGCTGAGTTACACACAGCCAGGTGCTCATTGCGAGAGTAGCTGAGTTACACACAGACAGGTACTCATTGCTCGAGGAGCTGAGTTACACACAGACAGGTACTCATTGCAAGAGCAGCTGAGTTACACACAGACAGGTACTCATTGCTTGAGGAGCTGAGTTACACACAGACAGGTTCTCATTGCTCGAGGAGCTGAGTTACACACAGGCAGGTACTCATTGCGAGAGTAGATGAGTTACACACAGACAGGTACTCATTGCGAGAGTAGCTGAGTTACACACAGCCAGGTGCTCATTGCGAGAGTAGCTGAGTTACACACAGACAGGTACTCATTGCGAGAGTAGCTGAGTTACACACAGACAGGTACTCATTGTGAGAGTAGCTGAGTTACACACAGCCAGATGCTCATTGTGAGAGTAGCTGAGTTACACACAGACAGGTGCTCATTGCTCGAGGAGCTGAGTTACACACAGACAGGTACTCATTGTGAGAGTAGCTGAGTTACACACAGACAAGTACTCATTGTGAGAGTAGCTGAGTTACACACAGACAGGTGCTCATTGTGAGAGTAGCTGAGTTACACACAGCCATGTGCTCATTGCGAGAGTAGCTGAGTTACACACAGACAGGTACTCATTGTGAGAGTAGCTGAGTTACACACAGACAGGTACTCATTGTGAGAGTAGCTGAGTTACACACAGACAGGTGCTCATTGCTCGAGGAGCTGAGTTACACACAGACAGGTACTCATTGTGAGAGTAGCTGAGTTACACACAGACAGGTACTCATTGCTCGAGGAGCTGAGTTACACACAGACAGGTACTCATTGCAAGAGTAGCTGAGTTACACACAGCCAGGTGCTCATTGCTCGAGGAGCTGAGTTACACACAGACAGGTACTCATTGCTCGAGGAGCTGAGTTACACACAGACAGGTACTCATTGCGAGAGCAGCTGAGTTACACACAGACAGGTACTCATTGCTCGAGGAGCTGAGTTACACACAGACAGGTGCTCATTGCGAGAGTAGCTGAGTTACACACAGCCAGGTGCTCATTGCGAGAGTAGCTGAGTTACACACAGACAGGTGCTCATTGTGAGAGTAGCTGAGTTACACACAGACAGGTGCTCATTGTGAGAGTAGCTGAGTTACACACAGGCAGATACTCATTGCGAGAGTAGCTGAGTTACACACAGACAGGTACTCATTGCTCGAGGAGCTGAGTTACACACAGACAGGTGCTCATTGTGAGAGTAGCTGAGTTACACACAGACAGGTGCTCATTGTGAGAGTAGATGAGTTACACACAGACAGGTACTCATTGCGAGAGTAGATGAGTTACACACAGACAGGTGCTCATTGTGAGAGTAGCTGAGTTACACACAGACAGGTACTCATTGTGAGAGTAGCTGAGTTACACACAGACAGGTGCTCATTGTGAGAGTAGCTGAGTTACACACAGACAGGTGCTCATTGTGAGAGTAGCTGAGTTACACAAAGACAGGTACTCATTGTGAGAGTAGCTGAGTTACACACAGACAGGTGCTCATTGTGAGAGTAGCTGAGTTACACACAGACAGGTGCTCATTGTGAGAGTAGCTGAGTTACACACAGACAGGTACTCATTGTGAGAGTAGCTGAGTTACACACAGACAGGTGCTCATTGTGAGAGTAGCTGAGTTACACACAGACAGGTGCTCATTTCTCAATGATGCAACAAACTCACTAAAATCATTCAAAATACACAGTTCTTAAAAAATGTTTTCCCTGCAGCGTAGGTATACAATTGAAAATGCTGGCCTTTTTATGCACTCTCTTGAGTACAGACACCCTTTCCCATAATAACCCACAGGAGGCTAGGGAGTTGAATGTTAAAGTTGAGTTCACGTTATGTGCAAACTAAGCACTTCTACTTAAGCTATCTACTTTGGTCTTACTCACTAGAGTTCTAGTTAAAACACCTCCTTCTCATGTCATACATAGCTAGTTCATTCTTCCTCATGACATGTGTAGTGATTTGTTTGTTTCATAGCTGCTAATATAACTCTACAGACCAATATATCACAGTCTCCATTATTCTCAGTGTTTCAGCAAGAACAGTCAGACACCGTGTGCTTGGTGCTGCCCGGGGGACTGAAAATTGTTGAGAGTTATCTTGCTATCAAAAGTTTTCATGTTTGCCCTTGTTTGAATCTCTCTCTCTGGCCTATGTTTCTGCATTATGAAAGGTTATTATTGAACATTTCTTCAGAAAAAGGAGGCCGTGTGTGTCTTGCACACACTTAACTAGCCAAGTGTAAGTGACACGAGAGGAGAAATGGGGCATGGTTGTTTTTTCCCTCCCAGAATCCATGCAGAAAAGCAGTGAGTCATTCATCACTGCGAGCACAATGGGAGCCGCTGTGATAAAGAGCCTAAAATACAGCAAAATCATGACAGCTGCATAAACTCCAACTCAGCGGAGATGAGAGATATCCCTCCCTTTCTTTTCCTACTCCAAATTTAGATGTTGCTTTGGCTGAATCTAAAATCGCTTTAATACAAACAAACAAACAAACAAACAAACAAACAAACACATTGAAGCTCTCTTGGGAATTTTTTATTTCATGCTGTTTGGAGTAACCTTTTAACAGGCCACTTCACTCTGGGTCATTACGTCATGCTTAAAAATAGGAACTGGGATATTTTTCTGCCAGAGAGCAGTATTTTTACACTTGCAGCTGACAGGTTACAAAAGAATTCATTTTGCTGAGGAGGAAAGTTACGTTTTTGTTGTGTATAACGTAGGCCAATTGTGTCATTGTCAGACAATGTTCTACACTGTTCTTAGATCACAAAGATACAGACAGGGTGCTGCAGAGCAACACTGTAAGCTCTGTATCAGTGGGCTGAGATTTCTGTGATTATATGACAGTAAAGTCATGTCATTATGACCAAAATGAGTTTAAATGCAGATGTAGCTCCTGTATGTGCCACGGCTCATGGTAGGTTACATTGTTACTATGACTGTGTTTTGTACGGATGATGCTACCCTTAATATAACCCATTTAAACTGTAGCCAACCCTTTGTCTGTGGTTTCTATGTGAAAGCTCCTTTACAGGGCAGAGGTATGCCTGTTCAGTGTTGATGTACCCCCTGTGGACACAGGGTCGCTAGGCCAGCTGCAGCAGTAATGCCGTAGGAAGGATGAGAGTCCATGGACTGTGGAACAGTGTTGCTATAACATCAATGGCATTGCGTAGTCTATCAGCTCAGGGTCTAAGCCCAATATGAATATTGTGTGCAACAATTTAGGCCTACGCTTTAAGAACGCATTGGCCTACTGTTTCTTATCACACAATGTACTTCATTCAATTGTATCTTCATTAATTCACTGACCACTGTAATTTAATGAGGAACTCCTACTATTATGTGGAAACTCTAAACATCTGGTGAGCAGAATTTGAAAAGCACATTTACACAGTCAGTCAAACAATTCATGGTCCATATGGGCTGTCTTATGTGATCGGTATCTATTGTTATTATATTGCCAGTGTTATATTTTGGCAGCCACATACATTGCCCTGGTAAAGAAAGTATTCCAAGTAAACACATTTCAGCTGCGGCTTAGGTATGAAGACAGCACTGCGTCAGCATCTTGCTGGCTGCTGTGAATGTGGTTTTGACTGTAGCGTCTGTACTTCGTCGTTTCTATGACAACCCGAAATGTCGGAAAAGACCGAACGCGTGGCATGCTGGGAGTGAGGAAAGATCCGCCATCTTACTTAATGGTGGGGCTAGTAGCTAAGCTAGCGTGTCATCTGGTGCAATGATAAGGACGCTTACAGGAATATCGCACAAATTGCATAATCTCTTTGTGTAGTATATTTAGATACAGATGTGCATAAGCGAAAGCAGACTGTCAAGGGCTGAGTCAGTCCCGTAAGCATTTACGATTTAGTAACAGGGTAAGGTAGCTGTTACTGTTGGTTAAGGGTTTGATGAAGCGGTCATGGGGCGCTCACGGAGTCGCAGCTCGTCCCGCACCAAGCACACGAAAAGCAGCAAGCACAGTAAGAAACGCAGCCGGTCTCGGTCGCGATCCAGAGACAAGGAGAAGTCAAAAAAGCGCTCAAAGTCTCGGGAAGCAAAGAGAAACCGGCGTCGTGATTCCAGGTCTCGCTCAAGATCCACCACTGCGCCCTCTCGCAGGGAGAGAGCCGCCTCGCCTCCCGAAAGGATTGACATCTTTGGGCGGACGTTGAGTAAGAGAAGCGCCCTGGACGAAAAACAGAAAAAGGAAGAAGAGGAGAAAAGGGCCGAGTATGAGAGACAGAGAAAGATGTAAGCCAGATTGCATACTTCTTGCTAGTGCTGACTCTGCTGTCTGATATGATATGAGCTACCGATAGCTAGCATAGCTACAAACAGGCCCTGCTCACTGGTGCTCGAGTCTAACAGGCTGGAGTAGAACAAAATCTGCCACGGTGGAGTAATTGCTGAAATGCTGTAGGTAGCTGTGCACCATGCAAAGATAATAATATTCAACTTGATTGGTCTTTCCCTCAATGCTTCACGACTGCTAGACTGTTAAGTGAGTGTTAGAATAGTTATCCAGGATTCAGCATGGCACAAGGTAGCAGCTTAGTAGTTACCTGTGCCAGTGAAGGATAACCTAACGTGGAAAGGTTTGAGGAAATGCACCTAGCTCCTGCCTTAGCACGAGTGTAGGTAAAGTGAGAGCCAGAGAACAGGGGGGATAGGCCCCCCCCCCCCCCCCAGTTTCATAGGGACCCCGATCCACCCCCCCCCCCCCCTTTTTAAAAAAAAAAAAAAAAAGAAATATATATATAGTAGAAGTTTAAATGTTTTGACCTTTTGCTCACAAATTGGTCCCCCTCACTTCAAAAATCTCTCCTGTTCGTTGGTGAGAGCTGAAACATGAGCACAGACTGGAATGGCAGTGATGTACTCCTTGCTGTAGATTAAGAGGTGTACTTTGGTTTGGGGTGGTAACATGTTTTACCGCAGTGTCAGAAGCAGGTGAAGCGGAGCCAAATTAAGGCAGTGGGCTAGCAGGTTATCAGCAGGTTAACCAGTTACTCACAGCCAAGGTTTACTTCTTGGTTTTTTTTAGCTTGATTTTGAAAGAAAGCAGTTTGGCAAACCACTTTGTTAATTAAGGATATTTTTACCTGCTTCTATTACTTTGGTAGACTAACCCTGTTGCATTAAAGACAAGGGCTTCCTTTCCCGATTTGACAGGTAGTTGGAACTCACTCCCATGTTTTCACACCAGGCTTGCCAAATCTCATGCTTCAGTCGCAAGAACACAGAATCTGCTGTAAATCAAACTGCCACGCCTGCATTCCTTACACAGAGTGACATTTATAGGGGCTGATTGTGAAAGGTCTTGGCTTGTGTTACGTTAAGATTAACTCCAGGACTGGAGTTAAACCTGCAGACACTGCCCCCTACAGGATTGGAGTTAAACCTGCAGACACTGCCCCCTACAGGACTGGAGTTAAACCTGCAGACACTGCGGCCCTCCAGGACTGGAGTTAAACCAGCAGACATTGCGGCCCTCCAGGACTGGAGTTAAACCAGCAGACACTGCGGTCCTCCAGGACTGGAGTTAAACCTGCAGACACTGCGGTCCTCCAGGACTGGAGTTAAACCTGCAGACACTGCAGCCCTCCAGGACTGGAGTTAAACCTGCAGACACTGCGGCCCTCCAGGACTGGAGTTAAACCTGCAGACACTGCGGCCCTACAGGACTGGAGTTAAACCTGCAGACACTGCGGCCCTCCAGGACTGGAGTTAAACCTGCAGACACTGCGGCCCTCCAGGACTGGAGTTTAACCTGCAGACACTGCGGCCCTCCAGGACTGGAGTTAAACCTGCAGACACTGCGGCCCTCCAGGACTGGAGTTAAACCTGCAGACACTGCGGCCCTCCAGGACTGGAGTTAAACCTGCAGACACTGCGGCCCTACAGGACTGGAGTTAAACCTGCAGACACTGCGGCCCTCCAGGACTGGAGTTAAACCTGCAGACACTGCGGCCCTCCAGGACTGGAGTTTAACCTGCAGACACTGCGGCCCTCCAGGACTGGAGTTTAACCTGCAGACACTGCGGCCCTCCAGGACTGGAGTTAAACCTGCAGACACTGCGGCCCTCCAGGACTGGAGTTTAACCTGCAGACACTGTGGTCATCCACCTGTACACTTATCTAAGGTGGGGCAGCTGTTGCTGCAGTAGCTACTTATCTGGTTCCCCATCACCTAAACCACACCTAAGCCGTCACTCTTGAGTCCATGTAGATCCCCCTGGCGCTGTCATTATGAGTCTGGAGTCTGTGTAGATACCCCTGGCGCTGTCATTATGAGTCTGGAGTCTGTGTAGATCCCCCTGGCGCTGTCATTATGAGTCTGGAGTCTGTGTAGATACCCCTGGCGCTGTCATTATGAGTCTGGAGTCTGTGTAGATCCCCCTGGCGCTGTCATTATGAGTCTGGAGTCTGTGTAGATACCCCTGGCGCTGTCATTATGAGTCTGGAGTCTGTGTAGATCCCCCTGGCGCTGTCATTATGAGTCTGGAGTCTGTGTAGATCCCCCTGGCGCTGTCATTATGAGTCTGGAGTCTGTGTAGATACCCCTGGCGCTGTCATTATGAGTCTGGAGTCTGTGTAGATACCCCTGGCGCTGTCATTATGAGTCTGGAGTCTGTGTAGATACCCCTGGCGCTGTCATTATGAGTCTTGAGTCTGTGTAGATACCCTTGGCGCTGTCATTATGAGTCTGGAGTCTGTGTAGATACCCCTGGCGCTGTCATTATGAGTCTGGAGTCTGTGTAGATACCCCTGGCGCTGTCATTATGAGTCTGGAGTCTGTGTAGATACCCCCAATCCCCCAGCGGTCATTGAGTGCTTTTAAATTGCCTGGGTCCAGGGCTGTGTTCCACTGTTCCGCTAAAACTGGCAGGCTCAGGTTCCCTCTAACGTGGAGTAAACTGTATTAAGGTGCACTTGTTCCTTTGTTAGTAGTTTTGTGGTTTTATTCTGCCATGGGTAATGTTTTGGGTTTTTAAAGTGCTTCCTGTAGTGTGTGTGGCGCAGCTGAAACAGTTTATATCTGTTTAAGGGTAAACAGGCTGTCCCTGTTTTGTGTTGCTCCAGGGCCGCAGGGGTCATGTGACGAACCTTGCCTTTCTCTGTTGTTCTACGCAAGCTCCACCTCTGGTCTGATGACCACATCGTTGTGCTCGTTGCTGTGTTGAAGCTGCCTGAAAGATTTAATCCATTTAAAAATGTTCACTGGCATGTGTGAGCATCTCGGGGGAGAGAGAGCCTTCCTCTGAGGTGGCAGACTGGCGCCGTGGCCTGGAGCTTCAGCCTCCCGAGCCAGGCCTTGGCCCACCTGTATGGCGCACCTGTGTGGCGCAGGGCTTAGGGGGCACCAGAGGGTTGTGTGTTTGAGTCCCAGTGCCCTTTTGTTGCATTGTGCTATTGTGAGTTACTGCACTGATTAGAGGATTTCCCTTAATGTGGGAATCTATCAGAGTGTGTTTCCTGTATTATTACATTACTCCCTCTTTTCTGAGTGGGCCAAGCCACTAATATCATATAACTGCCTGAAGACACCCCCCCACCTCAGTATACTCCTGTCTCTTCGTACTGACAGCCACTTCATACTCATCTTTGACCTTAGATTCCCTTCACCACAATCTTTTTGTATGGCTTGTTCCAGTTCATTTTGTAATTTATTTTTGCTGAGTGTCTGAAAAGCACTTTGTCATACAGCCAATTATGACAGGGAGTTATTGAATTATGTGTAATGCAAAGAGGACACTCACCTGAAATGGCAGTGTGGCACACCTGCACTTATCCCAAAGTGAACCAGTCTCTGCCTGTGGGCATGTCCTGTACATGACGGCATGTGTGTCTCTGACCCCTCCTCCAGCCGGCAGCAGGAGATCGAGGAGAAGCTGATTGAGGAGGAGACGGCTCGGCGGGTAGAGGAGCTGGTGGCTAAACGGGTGGAGGAGGAGCTGGAGAAGCGTAAGGATGAGATTGAGCGGGAGGTGCTGCGCCGGGTGGAGGAGGCCAAGCGCATCATGGAGCGGCAGCTGCTGGAGGAGCTGGAGCGGCAGCGGCAGGCTGAGCTCGCCGCGCAGAAAGCCCGAGAGGTAACGCGAACGCCAGAGCGGGTGGGCTAACTGTGCTCACACCGCAGGAGTGGGGGGGCTAACCATGCTTACACCGCTGAATCTCTCACACATACACCTAGAGACATTTTCTGCTGTCCTAATGTCTTTTAGTGTCTGGTGTTGTTTTAATACAGTAAAAAAATTACATTGTCCAGACCGACCCGGAAACAAACGCTGAAACAAGATGTATTTGTATGTCCCCCTGACTCTCTGCCCTCCATCCGGAGGGCTCATTAATCAGGCAGGATTATCTGATAATTAGCAGTACCCTTGCTAGCTCCGCGTTCTGAATGCCACTTGCCCTGTGAAACTGTGGGAAGCTGGTTCTTTGTTGACAAGAGCAGCTTTGTGAGACACTGAATCCTTTTAAGAGTTAGCAGCTTAGCTCCTGTATCACCCTCTCTTTAAGGGTTAGCATGTTAGCTCCTGTATCACCCTCTCTATAAGGAATAGCATGTTAGCTCCTGTGTCACCCTCTCTTTCAGTGTTAGCATGGTAGCTCTTGTGACTCCCTCTTTCTAATGGATAGCATGTTAGCTCCTGTATCACCCTCTCCTTAAGGGTTAGCATGTTAGCTCTTGTGACTCCCTCTCTTTAATGGATAGCATGTTAACTCCTGTATCACCCTCTCTCTAAGGGTTAGCATGTTAGCTCCTGTAAGCCTGCAGTACCTGCTGGGCCGTAATTGCATGGGCTTTGTTTATGAACTGAGGAGTATCCGGGGCGTGACAGACTGAATGAATAGCTACTGCCCTGATCCCCAGGGGAATGTGAATGTCCAGTGGCTCGACACTAATCCAGCGTTCTGCGTCTGCTTCAGTGCCCTCCCACAGGATGCAGGCCAAGCACAGGGAGTCCCCCTTCCAAAGGGGGGTCTTTCTGTAGGCCAGTTTGCACTGATTCAATCCGCAGTTGTGCTCTTCTGCACTCCAGAGAGTGTGTGTGCTTTTGCTGCGTACGCTGTTCTCTGGTGTGCTGTGCTTGCACACGTGTGTGAGTGTATGTATATGTGTAAGTGTTCTTATGTTTGTGCGTGCATTGCCTTTGTGTGTGCAAGTGTACACACCTGTAGGTGTGTTTTTAGTCTAACTTGGCATGTGTGGTGTAACCCTCTCTCTGCAGGAGGAGGAGAATTCTAAAAGGGCGGAGCTTGAGAGGATTCTGGAAGAGAACAACCGCAAGATCGCTGATGCACAGGCCAGACTGGTGCGTACGGTGGCTTCAACCTCCTACTGTCTCAAAAACCCAGAATTCACTCAAAAACACACCCATTCACTCAGTAGCCTGTCCTCACATTTTAATGACGGTTTGCAGTTCTACATGAATGAAAGTGCTGCTGAGTCACTGAGAGTGTTATTGTCTGTCAGCTGGCCCTTCTGTGTCTGTGTACTGTTGTCATGCTGACATAATATTCACATTTATTAGGCTGATTTACACATCCTCTCATCCAATGAAATTCAGTGTGTATCTGCTGAATCATCTTGCCTGCCACTGTGGAAAAGGCACTCAGAAATGGCTGAATTCTGTGTTTTTAGCTGTTTTGCAGCTTTCCCATTTCATAGTAACCTGTTTAGCATCCCACACGATAAGCTTGGCACAGAAAGTGCTTTTTACAAGATCAAAATCACAATATGCAAGAAAAGTGCTGTCAGTGTGAATGAACAAAGCATTTTAAAATGCATTTAGTGAATTGGTTTAAAAATGTTTTTGCAAAGAAAAAGAGTTGAAAGTTTTTTTTAATACGTTGTTGTGTGTGGTAATAGCTGCGTCTTTATGTTTACGGTGTCTGAACCATGTGCTGAGCGGGGCGGGGCAGAGGAAATGCACTGAACTGCGCGGTTTCCCCCCATTGTTGGACAAATAAACAGCTTGCTGTGGCTCTGGCACGTAACCGTGGAGCTGTGATCGCTTGCTCCCGTGCATGTCCACGTCGCTGTAACCGTGGAGCTGTGATCGCTTGCTCCCGTGCATGTCCACGTCGCTGTAACCGTGGAGCTGTGATCGCTTGCTCCCGTGCATGTCCACGTCGCTGTAACCGTGGAGCTGTGATCGCTTGCTCCCGTGCATGTCCACGTCGCTGTAACCGTGGAGCTGTGATCGCTTGCTCCCGTGCATGTCCACGTCGCTGTGCTCTGTCTGGCTCTCTTATCAGCTCGTCGCTGTGCTCTGTCTGGCTCTCTTATCAGCTCGTCGCTGTGCTCTGTCTGGCTCTCTTATCAGCTCGTCGCTGTGCTCTGTCTGGCTCTCTTATCAGCTCGTCGCTGTGCTCTGTCTGGCTCTCTTATCGGCTCGTCGCTGTGCTCTGTCTGGCTCTCTTATCGGCTCGTCGCTGTGCTCTGTCTGGCTCTCTTATCGGCTCGTCGCTGTGCTCTGTCTGGCTCTCTTATCAGCTCGTCGCTGTGCTCTGTCTCGCTCTGTTATCAGCTCGTCGCTGTGCTCTGTCTGGCTCTCTTATCAGCTCGTCGCTGTGCTCTGTCTGGCTCTCTTATCAGCCCATCTGTCCTCAGAAAAGCTTCCACTACTTATTAGCAGTGAATCGCTGCCAGCTTGTGTACACCTTTCCTTTTTAGAACTACAGAAAAACATTTAAATGTAACAAATAATGGCGTGGAATTTTTATGGTGATGGGATCTGTGTTCCTTGTTTTAATCTGACTTTTTTGATATGCAGTAATTGATGTTTTATTTATTTTTTTTTGCTAACTTGATTTTGTTCCTTGTGTGCTTGTGTGTGCATGCATGTGTTTCTGCAGGCGGAGGAGCAGCTCAGGATTGTGGAAGAGCAGAGGAGGATACATGAGGAGCGCATGAAGCTGGAGCAGGAGCGGCAGCGGCAGCAGAAGGAGGAGCAGAAGATGATCCTGGGAAAAGGAAAGTCCCGGCCCAAACTGTCTTTCTCCCTGAAAGTGGCGGAGTGACCCTGCGCCCCGCGTTGGACCGTAGCTTCATGTTGAAGTGTTCCCCTGGAAACTGGATGAGTTTGCCCGTTTCCCCTTTTTAAAAAAAAGAATGGAATGACTCCTGTGGGCTGTGCTCAGTGAACCTCAGCAGAGATGCAACTCTGTCGTTTCGTACACCTCCCTGTTCTGACCTCCACACCTCAAGCTACAACACTTTTCTTCTTTTTGTTCCTGATTCTTGTATCTTTTATTGTTTGAAAGGAAGACAACGCTGTTACCTAAGGTTCTTAAAAATATTTTTTTTTAACTGGAAAATGAAATGAAATGTGATGTGATGTACACAGTGTCGGTGATGGGAAAGCTGAGTGAGGTTTCACAAACTCCTGAGCGTTGTGTGGAACCAGCTGCAGTAACAGACGGAATGCTGCAGTAACCGTGCTGCAGTAACCGTGCTGCAGTAACAGTGCCGCAGTAACCGTGCCGCAGTGACCGTGCTGCAGTAACAGTGCCGCAGTAACAGTGGGAGTGCTGTAGAAACAGTGCCGCAGTAACAGAGGGAATGCTGCAGTAACAGAACTGCAGTAACAGTGCTGCAGTATCCATGCCGCAGTAACAGTGGGAGTGCTGCAGAAACAGTGCTGCAGTAACAGAGGGAATGCTGCAGTAACGATGCTGCAGTAACAGTGCTGCAGTATCCGTGCTGCAGTAACAGAGGGAGTGCTGCAGTAACAGTGCCGCAGTAACAGAGGGAATGCTGCAGTAACAGTGCCGCAGTAACCGAGGGAATGCTGCAGTAACTGCCACAGTAACGGAGGGAATGCTGCAGTAACAGTGCTGCAGTAACTGCCGCAGTAACAGAGGGAATGCTGCAGTAACAGTGCTGCAGTAACTGCCGCAGTAACAGAGGGAATGCTGCAGTAACTGCCGCAGTAACAGAGGGAATGCTGCAGTAACAGTGCCGCAGTAACAGAGGGAATGCTGCAGTAACAGTGCTGCAGTAACAGTGCCGCAGTAACAGAGGGAATGCTGCAGTAACAGTGCCGCAGTAACAGAGGGAGTGCTGCAGTAACAGTGCCGCAGTAACAGAGGGAATGCTGCAGTAACAGTGCCGCAGTAACAGAGGGAATGCTGCAGTAACAGTGCCGCAGTAACAGAGGGAGTGCTGCAGTAACAGTGCTGCAGTAACAGAGGGAATGCTGCAGTAACAGTGCCGCAGTAACAGAGGGAATGCTGCAGTAACAGTGCTGCAGTAACTGCCGCAGTAACAGAGGGAATGCTGCAGTAACAGTGCCGCAGTAACAGAGGGAATGCTGCAGTAACAGTGCCGCAGTAACAGAGGGAGTGCTGCAGTAACAGTGCCGCAGTAACAGAGGGAATGCTGCAGTAACAGTGTCGCAGTAACAGAGGGAATGCTGCAGTAACAGTGCCGCAGTAACAGAGGGAGTGCTGCAGTAACAGTGCTGCAGTAACAGAGGGAATGCTGCAGTGACAGTGCTGCAGTAACTGTGCTGCAGTAAAGGTGCCGCAGTAATAGAGGGAATGCTGCAGTCACAGTGCTGCAGTAACAGAGCCGCAGCAACAGTGCCGCATTCACAGAGGGAAAGCGTTTGTGAAGCTGAATGAGAGCGCATCACAGCAGGGCATGAGGCTGCTGCTCCCTTTCCTGTTAAATCACTGCTCTATGTATGGAAGTTATATTTTTATGTATTTAAAACGTTTTTGGACAGAAAGTATGAGAGTGTCATGACTGAATATTTTAGCTGAAATATACCTCGCCTCAAGTGGTAAGGTCCTGAGAGCGTGGCTGTGTCTAAGCTAGTCACAACGAGAGAGATATGGTATACTCTGCCATGCTGGTTTGTTAAACTGAGAGCGGGAGAGAGATATAGTACTCTCCGCTATGCTAGCCTGTTAAACTGAGAGCGGGAGAGGGATATAGCACTTTCCGCTTTGCTAGCCTGTTAAACTGGGAGCGGGAGAGAGATGTAGTACTCTCCGCTATGCTAGCCTGTTAAACTGAGAGCGGGAGAAGGATATAGCACTCTCCGCTATGCTAGCCTGTTAAACTGAGAGCGGGAGAGGGATATAGCACTCTCCGCTATGCTAGCCTGTTAAACTGAGAGCAGGAGAAGGATATAGCACTCTCCGCTATGCTGGCCTGCTAAACTGAGAGCAGGAGAAGGATATAGCACTCTCCGCTATGCTGGCCTGTTAAACTGAGAGCAGGAGAAGGATATAGCACTCTCCGCTATGCTAGCCTGTTAAACTGAGAGCGGGAGAGAGATATAGCACTCTCCGCTATGCTAGCCTGTTAAACTGAGAGCGGGAGAGGGATATAGCACTCTCCGCTATGCTAGCCTGTTAAACTGAGAGCGGGAGAGGGATATAGCACTCTCCGCTATGCTAGCCTGTTAAACTGAGAGCGAGAGAGAGATGTAGCACTCTCCGCTATGCTAGCCTGTTAAACTGAGAGCGGGAGAGGGATATAGCACTCTCCGCTATGCTAGCCTGTTAAACTGAGAGCGGGAGAGAGATATAGCACTCTCCGCTATGCTAGCCTGTTAAACTGAGAGCGGGAGAGGGATATAGCACTCTCCGCTATGCTAGCCTGTTAAACTGAGAGCGGGAGAGGGATATAGCACTCTCCGCTATGCTAGCCTGTTAAACTGAGAGCGGGAGAGGGATATAGCACTCTCCGCTATGCTAGCCTGTTAAACTGAGAGCGGGAGAGGGATATAGCACTCTCCGCTATGCTAGCCTGTTAAACTGAGAGCGGGAGAAGGATATAGCACTCTCCGCTATGCTAGCCTGTTAAACTGAGAGCGGGAGAGAGATATAGCACTCTCCGCTATGCTAGCCTGTTAAACTGAGAGCGGGAGAGGGATATAGCACTCTCCGCTATGCTAGCCTGTTAAACTGAGAGCGGGAGAGGGATATAGCACTCTCCGCTATGCTAGCCTGTTAAACTGAGAGCGGGAGAGAGATATAGCACTCTCCGCTATGCTAGCCTGTTAAACTGAGAACGGGAGAGGGATATAGCACTCTCCGCTATGCTAGCCTGTTAAACTGAGAGCAGGAGAAGGATATAGCACTCTCCGCTATGCTAGCCTGTTAAACTGAGAGCAGGAGAAGGATATAGCACTCTCCGCTATGCTAGCCTGTTAAACTGAGAGCGGGAGAAGGATATAGCACTCTCCGCTATGCTAGCCTGTTAAACTGAGAGCGGGAGAGAGATATAGCACTCTCCGCTATGCTAGCCTGTTAAACTGAGAGCAGGAGAAGGATATAGCACTCTCCGCTATGCTGGCCTGTTAAACTGAGAGCAGGAGAAGGATATAGCACTCTCCGCTATGCTAGCCTGTTAAACTGGGAATGGGAGAGGGATATAGCACTCTCCGCTATGCTAGCCTGTTAAACTGAGAGCAGGAGAAGGATATAGCACTCTCCGCTATGCTAGCCTGTTAAACTGAGAGCAGGAGAAGGATATAGCACTCTCCGCTATGCTGGCCTGTTAAACTGAGAGCAGGAGAAGGATATAGCACTCTCCGCTATGCTGGCCTGTTAAACTGAGAGCGGGAAAGGGATACGTTCTGTCCAACAACGCAGTGCTAACATAGTCTGTTAAACTGAATGGAAAGGGATTTAGCACACAATACTATTCTGACCTGTTTAGCTTAGAGCGGGAGAGGGATATAGCACACTATGCTAACATAGCCTGTTAAACTGGAAGGGGAAATAGCATGCAGTAATAGGATAGCCTGTCATCTGCCATATGTATGCCTTTCCAGCATTTTAGACAACTCTCAGTCAACACAGAATCTGCCATGCTGTCTCCTATTATTACTTTGTTTACCTGTCAGTAATTATTGTACCTCAACCGAACACCCACCTACCCCCATCAGCTAAAAGAGATCACCTGAGCTAAAGCACACAGTTATCGTTGTCACAGCAGGTACGGATGATGTGATAGGCTGCAAGTTTGGGAAAGGGGTGTGTCTGTTGTGTGATTATAAGTGTATATGTCAGTCAGGGCATTTGTGCAGGAGGTAGTGAGTATGTGCTGTGTTGAGTGTGAGTGTGTGCCGTGTGGAGTGAAAAAATGTGTTGTGGTGTGTTGAGTGTGAGCATGAGGTCAGGTCTTGTTTGGTATTTTTCTGTCATTCTTGAGTGTACAGCTGGCCAATAAAAACCCTTGGAAGCCGCATGTGTCCATGTGTCTGATTTAGTTGTCTGTCTCTGTCACTGCGCTGTGGGCCCACTCATCCCACGGCTTCTTAAAGGGATGCTTTCAGAGGGCCTCTTAAAGGGATGATCTGAACAGCCCACTGAGGCCAGACTCACTCCCTGCTGGTGTATGAGGAAATGCTGGTGCAGGAGAAGCAGACAGTGGAGAAAATATTCCCCCATTTGTTCAGTAACTTCACGAATGGGACAGCACCTGATCTGTGCAAGAATGTGTGTCATGGCATAAGAAAAACATTTCAGGATGTCATGCAATCTAACCATTTTCAGACTGGAATCAGCATTTTCTCAGAAAAAGCAGAGCCCTGGCTACTGCCTGCAGGATGCTACTTCAACAGTTTCCTCCTGATTCCGTTTTTTACCCTAATTTTTTCCCATTTTTCACAACCCTGTTGCAGCACCCGCCCTGACAGCTTTGGAAGGAGAGGTCGAGCACATGACTCCTCCAATTCATGTGACAATACCCCTGCTTATTTTCACACAGCAGCCGCACCACTAACTGCACGCTGCTGATGATGTTGGAGGATGATGCAGTCAGTGTAGCATGACAGGGGGCACTATGGCGATGAGACCAGCGAATGAGCTTGGCTGGCTTGCCCTGTGTTGAATCCAAGGCGAGGCTAGCCAGTTGTTGCCAAATGAGGCCAAGGGCGAGGCTGTGGATTGAGCCCCCGACCTCAGGGCTCCCAGGCAATGTTTTACCCTGTGAGCCACCCCGAGGCTCCCCGATTCTGTTTTAACAGGCCAATCCTCTCTAGGACTCCTAATGAAGTGTGGGGAGGCCGATGGCTTTGAGTCTGCTAGTAGTGCCACACAGAGAGAGGGCAGTACAGACTCCAGTGCCACACACATGATCCAGCAGGTCCTGTCCAAGAGGAATGATGCTCTGACTCCAAAACTGTAGGCTACTACACTGCTATACTTTACACATCACCAGAGTTACACAGTTTTCATCTCTCCTTAATGTGAACACACAGACACAGCTCTGTATATGTAATGCAATTACAAACTGAAAATTATGGGTAAATGCAGTTAAGATTGCATTCAGTCTGGATCCCTGAGATGCATATGCAGACAAAACGGGAGTGATAAAACAACCAAACTACTATGATAGCTGTTAGGACTGACTGTGTTACCATCAGTTTCACACCCGAGCGCTTCGGTTTTTACAGTGGAACCCTGTTCTTGGACATAAATGCGGTAATATATATATATAGGGGAGACCGGGATGATTGTAACAATTTTTACTTTTGCATCCATTGCTCTACTCTTATTTATGCTCAGCATTTTACAATGTGAGACAAAGTACAAAGAGACAAAGTATGCCTCAAAATGAAATTATCCTCATACTTCCAATGCTAATAGAGATTGGGAAAATGAATCTTGTACCTGGAGTTAAATGTAACAAGTAGCTGAAAGTGCAGAAACTCAGAACAGACAATGTTATTGCTGCAAAAACATTATTCAGGAACATACACTATAATCCTAAAATGCAGGCAGGCTGTGTTGGTGTGCACTCACACATATGAATGTGCCTCCATTTTCACATTTTCACACACTTTGAACATTTTCACAATGTACTTTTTTTGTCCTCTTCTAAATCTATCAATGTTTGTTTTCAGCCTAAGAAAAGATCATTTGGAACAACAGCAATACCAAATTTCATCATTGCACTGCCTCACTTTTGCCTATCATGTGCCTGTCATTTGCTTCCCTCATGAGGAGACGATCCTTCATTAAAGATCAGTTACCTTCATTTGTAAGCATCTCCTCCTGCTTGTCAGTAAACACTGCGGTAGCGTGCTCTGAGCAGCTCACGGGCCCCTTTCTCCTGCAGCTGCTGTAATGTGTTATAGCATCTGCAGTGCTACATGACAAACACCATTATGTTTGCCATAGATTGCACAGATCCACCCTGTACAACCTCCTTTGAGGCTTCTAGAGAATATCTGTGCCTCTCCCGTCAGGTTTTCCCTTCCATTGTTTAGCATGCTGAAAAATATAAGAAACAGCCTTAATCGAAAAAATCGAATCGAAAATTGAGGGACAGTTGTGCAAACTTTTAAAAATCCTGTTACAACTGTCCCCGAACCTGTCATCAATGTTATAGCAAACTGCTGTAGCATGAAGACTTGAAATTCATGTTCATAAAATGCATTAAATATAAGCTGAAAGACTGGTGTTTAATAAAAATATAAGTTTTATAATTCCAGCTAAACCAGAAACATAAGTCAAAAATGAATGTTGTCAAAAAATGTAATTTCTTACCTCAAAATCAGCGTTTTGGCTATGAAGCTGACAGAGCTGCTCACTGGAGTTCAGGGTGAAAGTGAGCCTGTACACAAATCATTACATGATTACATGATATATATATATATATATATACATCTATTAATTTTAATAGATGCAGAATTTACTTGTAATTCTATCCAAATTTTCAGAACTTCAGCAATCTGTTGGAGATGAGCATGAACGCGAGCGAGTTCCCGCGCGGGGCTCCGAGCTCTGCGAGACCAGCGGGGTTCGTGCACTGTATAAAAATTGGAGTACAAAGGGCATAAAGAATTACCGCTTTTTTTTTATCAGGTGCCTCAGGTTCTGTTATCTACCTATATAAGGATTAAGATTTACATAAGATTTACATAAGATTTTTAATTTTTTGATGAATAGGCCCTACATTTTTCAAATTGTATAATGTTTCAACAACCTCCCGAGCTTGTGTGTACCTGAACGTACATTAATACTTAATTCCTGGATTGTCAACAAAAGGCCTCTAGCTGACCTCTGGCAATGTGTAAAGAAGATACAGACCGTGATTCAATCAACATCTGCCCTTCACTTTCTTTTACAATTGACTGAGTTTTATGAATTTCTCAACAAGAGCAATTTGGCAAAGTAATTTTCATGATCGCTGAACTTGACAAACTGTAAGTGAACACTTACATTTTATTGTAAGATAAAGCCTGGGACAATATTGATTGGGTTCCCGGACCCAATACTCCTTAATCGCTTGTCTGATGCCTAATAGTTTAGAGAACAACGCGGAAGTTAAGCACGCGAACGTGGGCCCCACATCTAAAGAAATACTTTCTTTCTCCCCCTGTCTGTGTGCCCTGCCCTGGCCCTGTTTTTCCGTGCGATCAGCGGACGGATTTCTCACTCCAGGTTCGGTTTTCAGCTGATATGGGCATGGTTTTAATGAGGTCGCGATAACGATGATTGTGACTATTGAATCATGACTGATTGTGATATACAGAAAGACAAAGGGGGGTTTTGATTTAGCCTGAAATTATAGTTAGTTTTTACACAGTAAAATCGGGGGGAAATCTAAGACAGAGGGAAAATAATGTCATTATCCAGGAGAAGGAAGGAAAACCATCCTATGAAAATAACCATGCGTTTTAAGCGAGTTCTGACGCATTTGACAAATAATAAAACCGGTCTTAGAAAGAGTGTGTAGGCTATTGTACTATAAATAGAGTTCGTGAACTCCATTTTATTAGTCACAAAATGATTTAACTTTTTTTACTCGCACGCGTTGAGGACATTTAGCCTTAAAAATAAGAGGTTCCAGCTGAATAGTTACTGTCCTTATTTTTTTACTCTATTCAGCCAGCGCAATTTTCTTGTTTTACTTTGACAGTGTTTTATTTATTCATTTATTTATTTATTTATTTATTAATTTATTTTTTTTAACAGAATTTACAAAAATACAACATAATAATAATGATGATGATAATAATAATAATAATAATAATAATAAGTCGTAGGGTTTAAGCCATTACAATAATAACATTTAGCAAAGCTAATAAGCAATCCTACTTCTCTCAAAATAACTTTAAAAGTAAACCTTTTTTTTACTAAAAAAGTTAATTACTTTTAAATTGTAATTGTTGTTATTGCCATCAGTAGCAGCAGCAGTGGTAGTGTATTATCTGTGTAATTATTATTATTATTATTATATATTTAGTCTAGTGAATTTTTGCTGTTTGTCCTGTGTGCTAAATAGCTCGTGTTTACAATGTTTTCATGAACTTCCTGCAGCCCTTACCTTGCTCTCTGACGCGCGCGGGGGAATCATCTCATTTTATTTGTAGGACGTTTGGATATTCTGTGGCTTCCTCCTTAATCTCACTGCCGCCGTGGATCCCGCACAGTTTTCAGTGTAAACAGAGGCTATGGGTGGAGAAGGAATTTTACACTTAATATTTTATGTGTGTAGTAGATACGTATGTTTTCGTTTCCCAAAAACAGACATATTTGCAAAACACCAGGAATAGCCTTTTTTTTAAAATTGTCTTTGTCCAAACTTCTCTCAGCTTCCCAGTCTCAGTAGTCAAGCGTTGAGGGTCGGTTTAAGACTCAAGTTCCCACACGCTGTCCTAATAGACTAATTATTCACTACTTAGTTTATGCTTTATATTTTTATTATTTATTTTTCTTCTTTACATTAGTTTGGTGTTACCTAGCGTTGGTTATTTACAGAGCGCCAGATCTCAGTTTACATAATGAGAAATATACGCAACGTCAACACGATTCCCCGTCGGCCGCCTGGACAGTGAAGTCCTCACAGAAATATTTATTGTAGACATTTTGAACCCGCATTCCTGGATCGCAATTCTCGGCGATGTGTAAGCGCTTTGATGAACCCTTAAGCAAACACCACAATACACAACGCTGCCAAACACCCATGTATTACATTAACAGGTTGAAACGTGTTAAATGTTCACAACATCTCCTCAGCACTTTGTTTTTTGTTTGACAAGGTAATTTCAACCGATCAGCGACAATGATTTTGAAAAAGAAGCGTAGGCATGGAGTTAAGCTTATCGTGAATTAGAAAAAAATATCTTAGAATCGAGATATTTATCTCAAAGGATGAGGGTGTACCGCGTTTTACAACGTTTTATATTGCTGAATCGTGCAATACTACAATAATAATAATAATAATAATAATAATAATAATAATAATAATAATAATGTTATTGTTGTTATTATTATTATTATTATTATTATTATTATTATTATTATTAGTAGTAGTAGTAAAAGTAGTATCAGTAGTACTAGTAGCCTGGTTGTTATCGTTCGTTGCAGTTGTCGATAATAAACATTTACACTCATTAATCTTTTCTTTAATTGAAATTAGCTTTCTAAAATATATAAAAGATGTCAGATGTTTTATTTACGATATGACACTGAAATATACTGTCATCAATAATTACATTTAGGTAACATTAATAAAAACCTTTTCTTTTTTTAAAAAGAAATCCGTAAAACAGTCTTTCCTTACCCATGTGTTTCACCCATATCCGCTAGTGGGCGCTGTTCTCCTTCGGCAAGAAAATCGTATCAGGTTTTCCAGCTTTAAGAAATGTACATTAATAAAATCTAGATGCATTTCTTTTTATTCTTCTGTTATCCATCAATTGGCTATGGTAAAAACCTAATAAATTGTACGAGAGATTCAATCCCAACCAAATATGTTCCTTCAAAGAATTCAAGATAGTTAGTCTATCAAGTCTATCTTGTTAGTATATACCAAGAATTTGATAGTTAACATAGCTAGCAGGCTATAATACGAATCGTGAGACAGCGTCGTTGTTTGTTTATGATCATATAAATACTGAATTCATGTAAATAATGGCAGGACATAAATTTTTTGTATCTGTGTTACTAGCTAATCCTGACGTAATTTAGCCTAATAGTAAACTCCTGCTAGGGTGACAGATTGTCGACGTCTCTAATTGTATTAATCGTCATGATGACTACCGAGTGCAAATAAAATAGTTTAAGAACTAATGCACTTAACTGGAAATTCTTACATTGTTTAAAGACACATTTTAGCCAAATAGGCAGTAAAAGAAACCTAGGGCATTACTCATTTCAGTGCTTAATGATTTTTTTTTCCAAGTAGCCTATTTGTAAAGCAATTCGGCTGCATTCGCGTGTCTTTCCACTTCATTCCCTCTCGGCCTTTGATTTGGGGTTAAACTTGTCACCAAAACGCTTAGCTTGATTGACTGAGATGTTTCTCTTGATTTACACAGCTCTGTCCAATGAGGATCCAGGTGGGCGGGTCTACTGGAGAGACTCAGCTCGCAGATATTCCTCCTCGCCGCTCCGTTCAGTTACTTGCATTTCGGGGTCGGCGCGGCGCTTTCTGCTCCGCAGTTCCCCGTAGAAGTTATTCAGGACCTGCAGGATTCGCGCACAGTAGCCCCTTGCACATAAAAAGGACACAGGAATAAGAACTTTTCCTTGAGTTACATGTATTTAATTTATTTTTGGTTTGTTTTCATTTATTATTAGGCTATTTTTATTATTATTATTCATATTATGTAGTATTCTTTTTAAAAACCCAATTAGCAGTTTCCAAGGGAACACACCGTCACTGTTTTATCTGCTGCTACTCTTGGAGAACGCGTGCAATTGGATTGATCCCTCCTTGCGTGGCGATTGCTGGAAAAACCCGCGGATTACCGTGGACACATGTATCCGTATCGGAGACAGAGGACAACGGCAGCGGTGTGGGACGCCGGGCTTTGAAGGATGTACGGCGTTCAGATCGGATGGCCGAGGAGAATTACCAGGGTCTCATCCGAATGATATACTAGCCTGTGACCCGGTTTTCCCCTCTCCTCATTCTGTGCATTCAGAAGGTTTGGAGCCGCGCTGGTACGGGGGCTACTCGGGCTCGGTAAACGCGCTCGATCATTGGCCGCAGCGGGACTGATTACGAACAGGTTTCCTCGTTGGGGAATTGATTGGAAAAATCTTTTTGTTCATTTTTTGCCTCTGATCGGGATTACAGAGTTTGGCTGTGTGTCGTACCGTCACATCTGCGTTCGTTGGCATTACATATTTATAATACATATTTATAATCCCCGACTGGGCTGCAGTAATGGGAGTCTCGATGTGGAGATACTGTTTGGGAGTTTTCTTTCTTGTGTGCAAGGTGAACCTGTCCCGTGCGCTCATTTTAGAGTCCATCTACTGGAACACAACAAACACCAAGTAAGTAAAACACGCAAAGTCACAATAACCAAAATACATGACACAGAGAATTTAAAAGAGATGTGCTACCGGAGCCTTACACAGTATTCAGTCGAGGAAATTCGTTAGAGAGAACCATCCGAAATCATTTAAAATAAATGTTTTAAGCTTTCGATTAAAATTCATACTTGGGTTGCTCTCCTGAGAGGCCGTTAAAGTGCGTAACTCGTTGGCAACTGCCGGCAGTTGTGAAACAAGACCTCTTAACGTGATGGATATTAAATAAGTATGGAAGAATACTTATTTCATCGGCATGTCATGTTTATTTTACGTTAATGCACGACACAGACGGATGTATCTCCAAGTAGCCGAAAGAGGCCGAGTCGGTAGTTTGTAGCCTTTATGTATAGTTTATAGCCGTTTCTTTTTTGTAAAACTGCTGACTTTTCTTTAAGACTTCACTTGTCCTTTACTCCGAAAATATTGTATTGTTTCTTTCAATGTTTTGAAAAAATATTGCATCCTGGACTATTTCTTGGGCGCGTTATATACCTCGAATCTAGACTATGTCTCGAGCACAAGGCCCAGTCACAGCTGAACTGAGAAAGTACACCATACCTCTCCGAGGAGCATTGATTCATGCAGGCGGATGTAATGTATGAACAACATGTATATCATAAATAATATCCATAATAATAGATATCCATAATAATCACGATAAAATAATGCAAATTTATATTTGCAGATGCGTTCCTTTAAAATCCCCAATAGTGTTTCTTTCCCATTTTAGGATTTATTTGTAGTTCATTTTCTCAAAATGACTTTATTAGCCTGTTTAGGTTTTCTTTAAACTGCAGTTAGCCATGTTTTCTTTGTATAATGTTATCTTCTTAAGTAAAATATCAATATATCAGTTATGCTGTACATGGAAGTACTATGCAGGCCAGCTGTTCATAATTTTCATAGTTCAAGAGTTCAAGTAAACGGGCATATGTAGGTTACAACTTTGCAGCTAGACTTAATGCATTGATTTGAACTATTCAGTAATACACGCCCTCATGGAAATCAGACACACACACACACACAGAGAGAGAGAGCGTCACAAACTGGTGTTTCCCCCAAGTCGACAAAATGACACAAAACATCCTGAAAATATTAAGATCATTGTCTAGGCATAAAATTGTTTTTTTGTTTGTTTTTTTTGACGGGTGGGTGGAGGGCATCTATGGGCCACCGGTGTCCTCACAACTAACAAAGAGCGCGCTTTATCTCAACGCTTCGGCTACTTCCGGTGGAAACTGTGTGAATTTCCAACTAAATAAGAAGTGACAGTTTGGGACGCAAATGCCGACGTCCAACAGGTGCTCCCGATGCCCTTCCAGTGTTGACAGTCACAGTCGGTTAAGTGAGACACCGTTTTCATCAGCGGTTCTCCCGGGAAGAGTGACATTTTATTCGCTGTAGTGTCTTAACAACATCGATTTGCAAGACAGCGCCCCAAAAAGCTCTAAGTCTCTCGAATGAATGTTTATTTGAATAGTGAATTTGAGGGGATGAGGATCCTGGCGCTTTATGTACACGCAGATCGCTGTTTCATTCCAATGTGTTCGTCATACTATTCTGCCCACATTATGGTAGGCCCTTTGTAGGTGTGCAGGCCGCGGTCATAACTCTGTGTAGTCAAAAGGGATCGTGCAATACCTCAGTCACGGCAGAAGGCCTGTCTGTCGGACTGCAGAGTACTGCGAGAATGAAATTCTGTGTGAGAATAGAGACGAATAGTGGGCCGGGCGGAGAGATTATTAGGTCAGTGGTCCGCAGGCGGGTAGTGAAGCGGAGAAGAGAAACGGAGCTGATAGTGTTTTACAGGCGAGAGGAGCCGATGCTGCAGGCTGTAAGGTTGCCTCGGACATTTTTTATTCGACGTCCGCATAGAATGTGCCACTATTTCCTCTTTTCATTGCAATGCATTTTACAGCGGTACGTGTTTATGTACAGTATACATGCACATAGATATCAGCCCACATTACGCAGTGGCTGTAAAATATGTAGGCCTAAATATTAATCTCACAAAATATATTTTAGGAAATCTTACCTCACAGATACATCAGCAGCTAGTGATTTTTGGCTTAATGTTTTTGAAAGACTATTTGAGAAGTCTGTGTTGATTTAAAAATATACAGTCATGTTAAACATAAGTAATGAAAGTTCAGAGGTGGACACATCAGGTAGCGCTGCTCTCTCTGGAGCAATACAGGCTCGTCTCTGTCTCATTGCCTGTGTTAGCACGGCAGAGGTCCATAACCTAACCCTAACCCTAACCCTCATCGCCTGCGTTAGCACGGCAGAGGTCCATAACCTAACCCCTAACCCTCATCGCCTGCGTTAGCACGGCAGAGGTCCATAACCTAACCCTAACCCTCATCGCCTGCGTTAGCACAGCAGAGGTCCATAACCTAACCCTCATCGCTTGCGTTAGCACGGCAGAGGTCCATAACCTAACCCTAACCCTCATCGCCTGCGTTAGCACGGCAGAGGTCCATAACCTAACCCTAACCCTCATCGCCTGCGTTAGCACGGCAGAGGTCCATAACCTAACCCTAACCCTCATCGCCTGCGTTAGCACGGCAGAGGTCCATAACCTAACCCTAACCCTCATCGCCTGCGTTAGCACGGCAGAGGTCCATAACCTAACCCTAACCCTCATCGCTTGCGTTAGCACGGCAGAGGTCCATAACCTAACCCTAACCCTCATCGCTTGCGTTAGCACGGCAGAGACCCATAATCTAACCCTAACCGTCATCGCTTGCGTTAGCACGGCAGAGCCCCATAACCTAACCCTAACCCTCATCGCCTGCGTTAACACGGCAGAGGTCCATAACCTAACCCTAACCCTCATCGCCTGCGTTAGCACGGCAGAGGTCCATAACCTAACCCTAACCCTCATCGCCTGCGTTAGCACGACAGAGCCCCATAACCTAACCCTAACCCTCATCGCCTGCGTTAGCATGACAGAGCCCCATAACCTAACCCTAACCCTCATCGCCTGCGTTAGCACGACAGAGCCCCATAACCTAACCCTAACCCTCATCGCCTGTGTTAGCACGACAGAGCCCCATAACCTAACCCCTAACCCTCATCGCCCTCATCGCCTGCGTTAGCACAGCAGAAGTCCATAACCTAACCCTCATCGCCTGCGTTAGCACAGCAGAGGTCCATAACCTAACCCTCATCGCCTGCGTTAGCACAGCAGAGGTCCATAACCTAACCCCTAACCCTCATCGCCTGCATTAGCACAGCAGAAGTCCATAACCTAACCCTAACCCTCATCGCCTGCGTTAGCACAGCAGAGGTCCATAACCTAACCCTCATCGCCTGCGGTAGCACGACAGAGCCCCATAACCTAACCCTAACCCTCATCGCCCGTGTTAGCACGACAGAGCCCCATAACCTAACCCTAACCCTCATCGCCCTCATCGCCTGCGTTAGCACAGCAGAGGTCCATAACCTAACCCTCAACGCCTGCGTTAGCACAGCAGAGGTCCATAACCTAACCTTAAGCCTAACCCTCATCGCCTGCATTAGCACGGCAGAGCCCATAATCTTCTTTTAAACTTGGAAATATATATTAACAATAACTAGTCTTCCTCAGATCCAGATAGAATCAATGTTTTATTCCACCCATGTAAAGACATATGCAGTATGCCTAAATAAATGGTACCCCACAGCATACAGGTTGTGATGAAAAGAGAGATTTATGCATTTTCATTGAACCCAACTCTTCCAGCATGGCCCCCTGCTTCTGTTTAGATTAACAATATATGGACATTTTGACTTCATAGTTGAATTTGTTTGTTCCATTGTCCTCTCTTTGTTTAAGGGAGGTGCTCAGTACTAAGTGTTTAGGGGGAGGTGCTCAGTGCTCAGTGTTTCGGGGGAGGTGCTCAGTACTTCGAGTTTAGGAGGAGGTGCTCAGTGCTGAGTTTAGGGGGAGATGCTCAGTGCTCGGTGTTTAGGGGGAGGTGCCCAGTGCTCGGTGTTTAGGGGGAGGTGCTCAGTGCTCGGTGTTTAGGGGGAGGTGCTCAGTGCTCGGTGTTTAGGAGGAGGTGCTCAGTACTCAGTGTTTAGGGGGAGGTGCTCAGTGCTCTGTGTTTAGGGGGAGGTGCTCAGTGCTCGGCATTTAGGGGGAGATGCCCAGTGCTCGGTGTTTAGGGGGAGGTGCCCAGTGTTCGGTGTTTAGGGGGAGGTGCTCAGTTCTGAGTTTAGGGGGAGGTGCTCAGTACTTGGTGTGTAGGGGGAGGTGCTCAGTGCTCGGTGTTTAGGGGGAGATGCCCAGTGCTCGTGTTTAGGGGGAGGTGCTCAGTACTTGGTGTTTAGGGGGAGGTGCCCAGTGTTCGGTGTTTAGGGGGAGGTGCTCAGTTCTGTGTTTAGGGGGAGGTGCTCAGTGCTCGGTGTTTAGGGGGAGGTTCTCAGTGCTCGGTGTTTAGGGGGAGGTGCTCAGTGCTCTGTGTTTAGGGGAGATGCCCAGTGCTCGGTGTTTAGGGGGAGGTGCCCAGTGCTCGGTGTTTAGGGGGAGGTGCTCAGTACTTGGTGTTTAGGGGAAGGTGCTCAGTGCTCGGTGTTTAGGGGGAGATGCCCAGTGCTCGTGTTTATGGGGAGGTGCTCAGTACTTGGTGTTTATGGGGAGGTGCCCAGTGTTCGGTGTTTAGGGGGAGGTGCTCAGTTCTGAGTTTAGGGGAGGTGCTCAGTGCTCTGTGTTTAGGGGAGGTGCTCAGTACTTGGTGTTTAGGGGGAGGTGCTCAGTGCTCGGTGTTTAGGGGGAGGTGCCCAGTGTTCGGTGTTTAGGGGGAGGTGCTCAGTTCTGAGTTTAGGGGGAGGTGCTCAGTACTTGGTGTTTAGGGGGAGGTGCTCAGTGCTTGGTGTTTAGGGGGAGATGCCCAGTGCTCGTTTTTAGGGGGAGGTGCTGAGTACTTGGTGTTTAGGGGAGGTGTTCAGTACTTGGTGTTTAGGGGGAGGTGTTTAGTACTTGGTGTTTATGAGGAGGTGCCCAGTGCTCGGCGTTAAGGGGGAGGTGCTCAGTGCTTGGTGTTTAGGGGGAGGTGCTCACTACTTGGTGTTTAGGGGGAGGTTTTCAGTACTTGGTGTTCAGGGGGAGGTGCCCAGTGCTCGGTGTGTACTCAGCAAACCCCATGGCTGCCCATCAGCACCTCAGAGCTCTGAGCTGGTACTAAACCTTTAATCAGTGAATGCACTAGAACTTTTCTGTGATTAATTATTGATCATTTCTGATCTGAACTATTTTAGGTTAAATGTGCATGTTGCAATGGAGTGCCTAATATCAGTCTGCCTGTCCTCTGCCCCCTTGCATTTCATAAAAACAATTTAGAAAATGCTTCACTTTCACTACAGATCAAAATATTGCACACACTCCTGTGGCCTTTTTGCTTTCGGGGTTCAGTTTGTGCTCTTGGCGTGCTCACTGCGTGCTCACTGTGTTCTCACTGCATGCTCTCTGTGTGCTCACTGCGTGCTCACTGCGTTGTCTCTGCGTTGTCTCTGCGTTGTCTCTGCGTGCTCACTGCGTTGTCTCTGTGTTCTCTGCGTGCTCACTGCGTGCTCACTGCGTTCTCACTGTGTTCTCACTGCGTGCTCTCTACGTGCTCAATGTGTGCTCTCAGCCTGCTCACTGCATGCTCACTGCGTTCTCTCTGCATGCTCACTGCATGCTCACCGCGTTCTCTCTGCATGCTCACTGTGAGAAACAGAAGGCCTTGCGTTACAAATGTTATGTGAGAATGTGCAGGTCTGTGCTGATGGGGGATATTGGGGATCCCTGGGGGGCATGCTGAAGTGCACCTTCAGCCTGAGTGATCAGGGACTCCTCACACCCCAGAGAGGAGATGCACAGGACAGTATGAGTCACTGAGCACATTGTTACAAAAGGGGTTAATTTCCTCCCCCTCCCTCTTTCTTTCTCTCTTACATCTTGCAGGAAAAGCGAAGGGTGAAAGTTAATACCTCCCATTTCACAGAGTAAAGAATGATCGTCTGAGAGAGGGTGTTTCCATGACAATATGCAGAAGTAGAGAATTGAAGTAGAGGGAGAATCCCGGGGACTCTGAGGGGAACAGGCCTGAAAAAGAGACGTGGGCGATGCGGTGTGGTCACTCCGGCCCCCTCTCGCCTGTCCCTTCCTCAAGCCCCTGACCTTTATGAAATCCCCACTCAGGAGGGTTTCACTGAAAGTCAAATAAAAATATCCCTTCCCACTCCCTCTGTCTGCCTCGCTCTGGCTCTTAAGCTATGGCCCCGCCTCCAGCTCAGGGGAGGGAGCAGCACTCACACTGCCAGGGGGAGAACGACACTCACACTGCCAGGGGGGAGAACGGCACTCACACTGCCAGGTGGGAGAACGGCACTCACACTGCCAGGAGGGAGAACGGCACTCACACTGCCAGGGGGAGAACGGCACTCACACTGCCAGGAGGGAGAACGGCACTCACACTGCCAGGGGGGAGAACGGCACTCACACTGCCAGGGGGGAGAACGGCACTCACACTGCCAGGAGGGAGAACGGCACTCACACTGCCAGGGGGGAGAACGGCACTCACACTTCCAGGGGGGAGAACGGCACTCACACTGCCAGGGGGGAGAACGGCACTCACACTGCCAGGAGGAGAACGGCACTCACACTGCCAGGAGGGAGAACGGCACTCACACTTCCAGGAGGGAGAACGGCACTCACACTGCCAGGGCAGGCGGACAGGAAGCTCAGGCACACACAGCGCTTTGTCCTGATGATTATTTTTAGCGCTGTCCTGTTTGCTAACCAGCCTGACTCACTCTCTCACTCTCCTGTTCACTAACCAGCCTGACTCACTCTCACTCTCCTGCTCGCTAACCAGCCTGACTCACTCTCTCACTCTCCCTCTCACTCACCCGCCTGACTCACTCTCTCACTCTCCTGCTCGCTAACCAGCCTGACTCACTCTCTCACTCTCCTGCTCACTCACCCGCCTGACTCACTCTCTCACTCTCCTGCTCGCTAACCAGCCTGACTCACTCTCTCACTCTCCTGTTCGCTAACCAGCCTGACTCACTCTCTCACTCTCCTGCTAGCTCACCTGCCTGACTCACTCTCTCACTCTCCTGCTCGCTAACCAGCCTGACTCACTCTCTCACTCTCCTGTTCGCTAACCAGCCTGACTCACTCTCACACTCTCCTGCTCGCTCACCCGCCTGACTCACTTTCTCACTCTCCTGCTCACTCACCCGCCTGACTCACTCTCTCACTCTCCTGCTCGCTCACCCGCCTGACTCACTCTCTCACTCTCCTGCTATCTCACCTGCCTGACTCACTCTCTCACTCTCCTGCTATCTCAACCGGCTAACTCACTCTCTCACTCTCCTGTTCGCTAACCAGCCTGACTCACTCTCTCACTCTTCTGCTAGCTCACCTGCCTGGCTCACTCTCCTGCTATCTCACCTGCCTGACTCACTCTCTCACTCTCCTGCTACCTCACCTGACTGACTCACTCTCCTGCTCGCTCACCCACCTGACTCACTCTCTCACTATCCTGCTCGCTCACCCGCCTGACTCACTCTCCTGCTCACTCACCCGCCTGACTCACTCTCTCACTCTCCTGCTATCTCACCCGCCTGACTCACTCTCTCACTCTCCTGCTACCTCACCCACCTGACTCCCTCTCCTGCTCACTCACCCGCCTGACTCACTCTCTCACTCTCCTGCTATCTCACCCGCCTGACTCACTCTCTCACTCTCCTTCTCGCTCACCTGTCTGACTCACTCTTTCACTCTCCTGCTCGCTCACCTGTCTGACTCACTCTTTCACTCTCCTGCTCGCTCACCTGTCTGACTCACTCTCTCACTTCCTCTGCCTCCTCCATCTGCTCTACTGACTGAAGGGACAGGGAGCAAGGAAGGTGAAAACACAGAGTGGGAGAGAGGGAAAGAGAGGGAGAAGAAGGAGGTAGGAGTGAGAGAGGGATTGAGTGGGTTGTGTAGCAGATGTGTATCCATGACCTCAGGACTTCGCTCTCAGAGCTAAAAACTGAAAAACAAGAAAAGAGAGCCGCCTCCTTGTTGATTGGGGAAGAAAAAAACAAAAGTGAAATGACGCTAGCAG
>JAFBMS010000389.1:15000-25000 GCA_019788955.1 Albula glossodonta | reverse complement strand
TTTTTTCACTTTCTCTCCCTTTCCCTCTTTCTGTTTGACTTGAGGGGCAGTGCTTGCTTGGCGTTGTATGCTTCTGCCAAATCAAACAGCCACAAACAGACAGCAACACACTTGGTAAATAATATTAGTGTTAATCATAAATACACACAGGGTAATAGTATGGTTCATTACCCTGCAGTGTTGACAAACCGGGCAGCAGAGAAACCCTTTCTGTGTGTGTATAACTGAGAGGGTCTCTCAGCGCTCAATCTCACACGCACAGCCATTTGCTCAGCTTGTGTTATTGCTCACTGTCCATTCTTACTGCTGGATGTGTATCCAAGCCGTCCAGGTGAAGCACCTTGCTCCGGTGAACAGCAGCAGCGCCCCCCCTGACTCTTATCTTGCAGAGATCACATGACCTCTCCTCTGTTTCAGAGATCACATGACCTCTCTTATGTCTGTGATCACATGACCTCTCCTCTGTTTCAGAGATCACATGACCTCTCCTGTCTCTTGAGTAATCACATACCATTTGGGTTAGCAGATGGGCTCGTGTATTGGTTAGCAGTTTGCTTGCATTACCCTGCATTGTCCAGTAAACGGGACATCTCTGACAGTCAAGAGATGTTTTGCTTATTTGTCTTCTCTTAGTACCATGGCAATTGAATTTATTCAGCCATCATGTTCATCTCAGCGTTTCACATAAAAATCTCTTATTTCATAATTCTGTCATCTCCCACTGCCCTCTTTCCTCTCCTGCTCATACAGTTATTATAATTATTATTGTTATTGTTATGTCAGTTTCAGTAAATGTTGTAATTGTTTTTGAATTTGTACAATATATTTGTATATGTGACCCCACCCCAGTCATTAACTCTCCGTTCTCTGGCCATCTGTTGAGAGAGGGACCTGGCAGTGCTCAGGGTCTGCTGTGTGGTAATTCTGCTAACAGAAACGAAGATAGCGTCGCTTAGTTCATTAAAAGAATACTATTCCGATTATATTATAACTATTGAATTATTGATTATAATTATAAATCTATAGCCTCCCTCCCCAGCCCCATGCCTATGACATCATAATTATGAGCCAGACAAGTCTGCTGACAAACCAGTGATCAGTTAACATTTGTGACCTGATCTGTACCCTGATCCCATGGTGCCCGGCTATGGCGGCCCAGGGAAAGGGAAATGCCAGTGGCTGAGCTTGGCTGCTCGTTAGAGGGATGCAGCTAACCTGATGGAGGATTCCACTCTTATTTGCCTCTGGGGGCAGCAGTGCTCAGCTCACCCTGCAGCCACCCACTAACTCACACGCTAAGAGACGGGCCACACGCTTATAGACGGGCCTCACGCTTAGAGACGGGCCACACGCTAAGAGACGGGCCTCACGCTAAGAGACGGGCCTCACGCTAAGAGACGGGCCTCACGCTTATAGACGGGCCTCACGCTTAGAGACGGGCCACACGCTAAGAGACGGGCCTCACGCTAAGAGACGGGCCTCACGCTAAGAGACGGGCCTCACGCTAAGAGACGGGCCACACGCTTATAGACGGGCCACACGCTAAGAGACGGGCCTCACGCTAAGAGACGGGCCACACGCTAAGAGACGGGCCACACGCTAAGAGACGGGCCTCACGCTTAGAGACGGGCCACACGCTTAGAGACGGGCCTCACGCTAAGAGACGGGCCACACGCTTATAGACGGGCCACACGCTAAGAGACGGGCCACACGCTTAGAGACGGGCCACACGCTTATAGACGGGCCTCACGCTAAGAGACGGGCCTCACGCTTATAGACGGGCCTCACGCTAAGAGACGGGCCGCACGCTAAGAGACGGGCCTCACGCTTATAGACGGGCCTCACGCTAAGAGACGGGCCACACGCTTATAGACAGGCCTCACGCTTATAGACGGGCCACACGCTTAGAGACGGGCCTCACGCTAAGAGACGGGCCTCACGCTAAGAGACGGGCCTCACGCTTATAGACGGGCCTCACGCTAAGAGACGGGCCTCACGCTAAGAGACGGGCCTCACGCTTATAGACGGGCCTCACGCTAAGAGACGGGCCACACGCTTAGAGACGGGCCTCACGCTAAGAGACGGGCCACACGCTAAGAGACGGGCCTCACGCTAAGAGACGGGCCACACGCTTAGAGACGGGCCTCACGCTAAGAGACGGGCCACACGCTAAGAGACGGGCCACACGCTTAGAGACGGGCCTCACGCTAAGAGACGGGCCACACGCTTAGAGACGGGCCTCACGCTAAGAGACGGGCCACACGCTTAGAGACGGGCCTCACGCTAAGAGACGGGCCTCACGCTTAGAGACGGGCCTCACGCTAAGAGACGGGCCACACGCTAAGAGACGGGCCACACGCTTAGAGACGGGCCTCACGCTAAGAGACGGGCCTCACGCTAAGAGACGGGCCTCACGCTAAGAGACGGGCCTCACGCTTAGAGACGACACGTGTGAGCTAACCCTACATGTATTGTTTGTCGTTCTTACAGAATTCTACATGCAGGGTATCAAATGGGTGTTTTCCCATTAAGCAAATTTTTTATTTGTAAGTGCACCCAACACGTCTCTCCTCCTCTTCTTCCTCTGTTTTTAAATGCTGTGTGTGTTTGTCCGCTTCAGCTACTTCTAATGGCACAATGGAGGGACTGGAGAACCAGGAAGGTGGAGTCTGCAAAACTAAGTCAATGAAGATTGTTATGAAAGTGGGACAGAGTGAGTAAATTTGTGCATGAATTTATGAAATGAATGCCTGTGTGTGTGTCTGGAGTTGATGGATACTAACACATAAAGATCCATGTCCCAAAGCTCTGTGTGAGTATGTGTGAGCTCTGTCCCTAATGCTGTGTGTGAGGTGTGTGAGCTGTGAGTGTGTGGGTACGGTGTGTGTAAGGTGTGGTGTGTGTGTTTGTAAGGTATGAGTGTGTGGTGTGTGTAAGGTGTGTGTGTGAAAGATGTGTGTAAGGTATGAGTGTGTGGTGTATGTGTAAGGTGTGTGTGTGTGTGTGTGTGTGTAAGGTATGAGTGTGTGGTATGTGTGTGTGTGTAAGGTGTGAGTGTGTGGTTTGTGTGTGTGTGTGTGAGTGTGTTTGTGTGTGTGTGTGTGTGTGTAAGGTGTGAATGTGTGGGGATGGTGTGTGTGTGTGTGTGTGTGTAAGGTGTGAGTATGTGGTGTGTGTATGTGTGTGTGTGTGTGTGTGTGTGTGTATGTGAGCTCTGTCCCTAACGTTCTGTGTCCCTGTGTGTCCCTAACTCTCTGTGTTTCTGTTTGTCTCTCAGGCCCTTCTGACTCCAGCTCACCCAAAGAGTACCCCACTTCGTACCCCCCAAAACACCCTGCCCCGGGGGACAAGGACTCGCGAAGGAATGAAAATGATGTGGTTGACAAACATGGTGAGTGTTCCTGTGTGTGTGTGTGTCACTCTGTGTGTGCAGTAAGTGTGTTCTCACTCTGTGTGTGTGTGTGTGTGTGTGTGTGTGTATTGACTCTGTGCGTGTGTGTGTGTGTGTTTGTGTGTGTGTATTGACTCTGTGTGTGTGTGTGTGTATTGACTCAGTGCGTGTGTGTGTGTGTTTGTGTGTGTGTATTGACTCTGTGTGTGTGCGTGTGTGTGTGTGTGTGTGTATGGACTCTATTTGTGTGTGTGTGTGTTTGTATTGACTCTGTGTGTGAGTGTGTGTGTGTGTGTGTGTGTATTGACTCTGTGTGTGAGTGTGTGTGTGTATTGACTCTGTGTGTGAGTGTGTGTGTTTGTGTGTGTGTATTGACTCTGTGCTTGTGTGTGTGTGTGTGAGTGTGTGTGTGTGTGTGTGTGTATTGACTGTGTGTGTGAGTGTGTGTGTGTGTGTATTGACTCTGTGTGTGAGTGTGTGTGTGTGTATTGACTCTGTGTGTGAGTGTGTGTGTGTATTGACTCTGTGTGTGTGTGTGTGTGTGTGTGTGTGTATTGACTCTGTGTGTGTGTGTATTGACTCTGTGTGAGTGTGTGTGTGTGTGTGTGTATTGACTCTGTGCGTGTGTGTGTGTGTGTGTGTGTGTGTGTATTGTCTCTGTGTGTGAGTGTGTGTGTGTGTATTGACTCAGTGCGTGTGTGTGTGTGTTTGTGTGTGTGTATTGTCTCTGTGTGTGTGTGTGTGTGTGTGTTTTGACTCTGTGTGTGTGTGTGTGTGTGTGTATGTGTGTGTGTATGGACTCTATTTGTGTGTGTGTGTGTTTGTATTGACTCTGTGTGTGAGTTTGTGTGTTTGTGTGTATTGACTCTGTGTGTGTGTGTATTGACTCTGTGTGTGAGTGTGTGTGTTTGTGTGTGTGTATTGACTCTGTGCTTGTGTGTGTGTGTGAGTGTGGTGTGTGTGTATTGACTCTGTGTGTGTGTGTGTGTGTGTGTGTGTGTATTGACTCTGTGTGTGAGTGTGTGTGTGTGTGTTTGTGTGTGTGTGTGTGTATTGACTCTGTGTGTTAGTGAGTGTGTGTGTGTGTGTATTGACTCTGTGTGTGAGTGTGTATGTGTGTGTATTGACTCTGTGTGTGTGTGTGTGTGTGTGTGTGCGTGCGTGCGTGCGTGTGTGTGTGTGTGTTTTTGTGTGTGTTTGCGTGTGTGCGTGTTTGTGTGTGTGTTTGGTGTGTGTGTGAGTGTGTGTGTGTGTGTATTGACTCTGTGTGTGAGTGTGTGTGTGTATTGACTCTGTGTGAGTGTGTGTGTATTGACTCTGTGTGTGAGTGTCTGTGTGAGTGTGTGTGTGTGTGTATTGACTCTGTGTGTGAGTGTGTGTGTGTATTGACTCTGTGTGTGAGTGTGTGTGTGTGTGTGTGTATTGACTCTGTGTGTGTGTGTGTGTGTGTGTATTGACTCTGTGTGTGTGTGTGTGTGTGTGTGTGTATTGACTGTGTGTGTGTGTGTGTGTGTGTGTGTGTGTGTTTTGACCCTGTGTGTGAGTGTGTGTGTGTTCTCTCTCTGTGTGTGTGTGTGTGTGTGTGTGTATTGACTCTGTGTGTGTGTGTGTGTGTATTGACTCAGTGCGTGTGTGTGTGTGTGTGTTTGTGTGTGTGTTTTTGTGTGTGTGTGTGTGTGTGTGTGTGTTTTGTCTGTGTGTGTGTGTGTGTGTGTGTGTATGGACTCTATTTGTGTGTGTGTGTGTGTTTGTATTGACTCTGTGTGTGAGTTTGTGTGTTTGTGTGTATTGACTCTGTGTGTGAGTGTGTGTGTGTATTGACTCTGTGTGTGAGTGTGTGTGTTTGTGTGTGTGTATTGACTCTGTGCTTGTGTGTGTGTGTGTGTGTGTGTGTGTGTGTGAGTGTGTGTGTGTATTGACTCTGTGTGTGAGTGTGTGTGTGTTTGTGTGTGTGTGTGTGTGTATTGACTCTGTGTGTGAGTGTGTGTGTGTGTGTGTATTGTCTCTGTGTGTGAGTGTGTGTGTGTGTGTATTGACTCTGTGTGTGAGTGTGTGTGTGTGTGCGCGTGCGCGCGTGCGTGCGTGTGTGTGTGTGTGTTTTTGTGTGTGTGTGCATGTGTGCGTGTTTGTGTGTGTGTTTGGTGTGTGTGTGAGTGTGTGTGTGTATTGACTCTGTGTGAGTGTGTGTGTATTGACTCTGTGTGTGAGTGTGTGTGTGTGTGTGTGTGTGTGTATTGACTCTGTGTGTGAGTGTGTGTGTGTATTGACTCTGTGTGTGAGTATGTGTGTGTGTATTGACTCTGTGTGTGTGTGTATTGACTCTGTGTGTGAGTGTGTGTGAGTGTGTATTGACTCTGTGTGTGAGTGTGTGTGTGTGTGTGTGTGTGTTTGTATTGACTGTGTGTGTGTGTGTGTGAGTGTGTATTGACTCTGTGTGTGAGTGTGTGTGTGTGTGTATTGACTCTATGTGTGAGTGTGTGTGTATTGACTCTGTGTGAGTGTGTGTGTGTGTATTGACTCTGTGTGTGAGTGTGTGTGTGTGTATTGACTTTGTGTGTGAGTGTGTGTGTGTGTGTATTGACTCTCTGTGTGTGTGTGTGTGTGTGTGTGTGTGTATTGACTTTGTGAGTGTGTGTGTATTGACTCTGTGTGTGAGTGTGTGTGTGTGTATTGACTCTGTGTGAGTGTGTGAGTGTGTGTGTGTGTGTGTTTTGACTGTGTGTGTGTGTGTGTGTGTGTGTGTGTGTGTATTGACTCTGTGTGTGTGTGTGTGTGTGTGTGTATTGACTCTGTGTGTGTGTGTGTGTGTGTGTGTGTGTATTGACTCTGTGTGTGTTTGTGTGTGTGTGTATTGACTTTGTGTGTGTGTGTGTGTGTGTATTGATTGTGTGTGGGTGGGTGTGTGTGTGTGTTTCTGTGTGTGTGTGTGTGTGTGTGTGTGTGTGTGTTTGTGCTGTGTGTGTGTGTGTGTGTGTGTGTGTGTGTGTGTGTATTGACTCTGTGTGTGTGTTTTAGAGGGAGATGTATCGCAGGGGGAAGTGGAGAGTGGTAGGAATGGAGGGAAGACGTCCAGCATGATCGGCTCGGAGGTGGCCCTCTTTGCCGGTATCGCCTCGGGCAGCGTGATCTTCATCATCATCATCGTCATGCTGGTGGTGCTGCTGCTGAAGTACCGGCGGCGACATCGCAAGCACTCCCCTCAGCACTCCACCACGCTGTCACTCAGCACACTGGCCACACCCAAACGCGGCAGCGCCGGCGGCAACAACAACGGCTCCGAGCCCAGTGACATCATCATCCCGCTCAGGACTGCAGACAGCGTCTTCTGCCCGCACTACGAGAAGGTGAGCGGGGACTACGGGCACCCCGTCTACATCGTGCAGGAGATGCCCCCCCAGAGCCCTGCAAACATCTACTACAAGGTGTGACCTGCAGAGAGCTCGCCAGGCCGGCTTTATCTCCACCCTGAGCATTAGGACTGATGTTTTTATTCCTGTTACAGTTCTTATTACGACCATGTTAGAATTCCAGAGGACTCCTTGCTAAGGTGCTGTGTGTGCGTGTGTGTGTGTGTTTGTGCGTGTGTGTGCGTGTGTGTGTGTGTGTGCGTGTGTGTGTACGTGTGTGTGTGCGCGCTTGTGTGCGCGCGTGTGTGCGGGCGTGTGTGTGCGCGTGTGTGTGCGCGTGTGCGCGCGCGTGTGTGTGTGCGCGTGTGTGTGCGCGTGTGTGTGCGCGTGTGTGTGCGTGTGTGTGTGTGTGTGTGTGTGTGTGTGTGTGTGCGTGTGTGTGTGTGTGTGTGTGTGTGTGTGTGTGAGAGGCGGGGAGTTCCTCTCTGGTGCACTTTTGATGGATTTCGGAGGATCAGGGTGGACTCTGTGCCACAGTTGTTGTGTGCTGAAGGGGGGTTGGACTCCATGGAAACAGAAGAGCATGTGTGACCCCCCCCCCCCCCCCCACATGAGCCCATCTGCTGGCCAACCATGAGCACCCCCCGCACAGGCTGCCTGGATGCTGGAGGAAGAGGGGCTGGAGGACAGAACCCTGCCACTTACTCATGTGTGCACTAATGGACACATTCATTCACTCAGTCACACACTCATGATCACTCACTCATTCACTCACTGGTTTGCTCATGCTTTATTTCACCTCAGTGCCCTCCATGCTGACTGGTAGCATATTTAGTCCGCCGTTTTCACTTGCTAGTTCAGAAAATTTTATATGGCACTCTTTTTCGATTTATGTTTTGACCACCTGCAGACTGTTTTAAAGTTGGAAGTTAAAGCCATCATATCAATCAGTTCATACATCACACCAGAGTAAAACAGAGGGAAGAGAGAATGAGAGAGAGGAGAGACAGAGGAGAGAAAGAGAGAGGGGGAGAGTAAGTGCATGAAGGGAGCTGAGCTTTCTTGTTTGCAGCAGCACATGAGGCATGTTGAGATGGGCGGATTGAGGGGTAACAGTCATGACAGAGTCACATCTCCCCCCCGCTATAGGGTCTCTAATGGATCTCTATGTCTTTTTTTACTTTCCACCACCCAATCCAAACAGCTGAAGTGCCGTAAACAATGAGAGCTTCTCCTGCTTTAGTTTGTGTGAGGTGTGGGATTGAATTCGAGACAGATGACGGGTGCTGGAGGCGGGACAACTGAACGGCAGGAGTGCAAAGCCCTGCCTGCCTCTTATTGAAGCCAGACTTTACAGGACAGAGAGCAGTGGTGTAGGCAAGTGAGAATCCATATCTGAATGAGCTCTTGACCCAGCCCCCCAAACCCAGCCGAGCCCCCAGCGTCCCAGCCCCCCAAACCCAGGGAAGCCCCCAGGGAAGCCCCAGCAGAAATTTGTCTGCTGTCCTCGATCAGCCAGAATGTCTCTCTTTGATTTGGAATGTGTTTGGAACATAAAAATGTCAGTGCTGTGACTCAGTGCTGTGGTTCAGTGCTGTGGTTCAGTGCTGTGGTTCAGTGTCGTGACTCAGTGCAGTGACTCAGTGCTGTGACTCAGTGCTGTGGTTCAGTGTCGTGACTCAGTGCTGTGACTCAGTGCTGTGGTTCAGTGCAGTGACTCAGTGCTATGGTTCAGTGCTGTGACTCAGTGCTATGGTTCAGTGCTGTGACTCAGTGCTGTGACTCAGTGCTGTGGTTCAGTGTCGTGACTCAGTGCAGTGACTCAGTGCTGTGACTCAGTGCTGTGGTTCAGTGTCGTGACTCAGTGCTGTGACTCAGTGCTGTGGTTCAGTGCTGTGACTCAGTGCTGTGGTTCAGTGCTGTGACTCAGTGCTATGGTTCAGTGCAGTGACTCAGTGCTGTGACTCAGTGCCATGGTTTAGTGCAGTGACTCAGTGCTGTGACTCAGTGCTGTGGTTTAGTGTCGTGACTCCAACTCATCTAAGTGTTTTGTTTTCTTTTATACCTTTAATTGAATTTAGAAGTACATTCTAAAGGGAGAGACATAATATGATTTGAAAAAACACAGAGAAACAGAGAAAAGTTTTATGTTATAGAGCAACTAGAGCAGTGGTCTTTTGGGGGGGATAGGAAATAAAAGTTTAATAATATATTATGTTGAACGCACATTATGCAAGCTAGTTTTTCATTTTTATTTTATTAATTAGGTTCTTTTCCCAGAAAGAGGTATTGAACTGCCTTTTAGAAAAAAAAACAATGCAGGGCTAAGAGGTGGAAACATGAGGTCCATTTTTGACTTCTGCTTTTGGGAAAATATTTTGGGTCCAAAAATAGCTCTAATGAGTGCTGAAGCCTTGTGTGTGTGTGTACAGTGTGTTTGTGCATACAGTGTGTGTCTGAGTGTGTGTGTGTACAGTGAGTCTGTGTGTGTGCATTCACTATGTGTCTGAGTGTGTGTGTGTGTGTGTGCAGAGTGTGTGAGCAGCACAGCTCAGTCTCCAAAACATGCCGCACGCTTCTTTACTGTAGCATGTCCCACAGGACCAATGGTATTTTCCCACACTCCTCTGTGGGGCTTTTGTCTAGCTTTCTATCCTGTGTGTGTGTGTGTGCGTGCACGAGTGTGTGTGCGCGAGTGCATGTTTGTGTGCGTGTGTGTGCGTGTGTGTGCGTGCGCGTGCGTCTGCATGTTCTGCTCTGGTAATATGGGTAGCACAGCGTTCCCTCTCTGACTGTCTGTCTCATTGTGACTCACACACCTTCACCAGACTAAGCCAGGCCCTGGCAGCACTGCGGCTCAGGGCTGATCAATCCGCAGATATGCAATTTTTATTTCTCTTATTTTTTAATGATAAAAATCTAACAAAAAACTGTACGTCCATAAAAAGTGTTCTTAGTCACTGGTAATAATAGCAAAGTGAGTTTTGTTAACTTTGTGCTGTTATTTTTTTTTTAAATTTAATTTTGGATTTGTATTATTTTCCAAAGTTACTTCCATCAGTGTCTCTTTATATCTGTTGTAATTTGAGTTAAACTGTGAAAGTGAACGCATCTGATGGGTCACTTAGGAGAACAAAATAGTGAAAAAGAAAAAAAAGTGTGCTGTTTTGTCCCTGTTTGAGTGGGGCAGGAAATGACAATCTTATTAGTTTCTTTAAATCTGAAGTCATCGCCATGCTAATGCACAGCAGAGCGCTAATGT
>JAFBMS010000389.1:0-10000 GCA_019788955.1 Albula glossodonta | reverse complement strand
GGGTCTGCGCATAACCCAGGACCCTACATTACAGAGACAGGCAGGGTCTGCGCATAACCCAGGACCCTACATTACAGAGACAGGCAGGGTCTGCGCATAACCCAGGACCCTACATTACAGAGACAGGCAGGGTCTGCGCATAACAGGACCCTACATTACAGAGACAGGCAGGGTCTGCGCATAACCCAGGACCCTACATTACAGAGACAGGCAGGGTCTGCGCATAACCCAGGACCCTACATTACAGAGACAGGCAGGGTCTGCGCATAACCCAGGACCCTACATTACAGAGACAGGCAGGGTCTGCGCATAACCCAGGACCCTACATTACAGAGACAGGCAGGGTCTGCGCATAATCATGGAGCTCTCTCCTGCTGTAGAATGGGATGGATGATAGCGTGGGACATTGTGGTCACACTGCCAGACTTTTAATCAGAGGGGTGTGGGATTAAATCCCAGGTGTGACACTGCTGTTTGGGAATATGGCGCTGAACCCAGACTGCCCCAGCAGATGCCCAGCTGCAGCTATAATAGGAAATGCAGTGTGGTTCTGGTACCGGCTCACTCAGACAGCCAGCAGCAGGGTTCTGATACCGGCTCACTCAGACAGCCAGCAGCAGGGTTCTGGTACCGGCTCACTCAGACAGCCAGCAGCAGGGTTCTGGTACCGGCTCACTCAGACAGCCAGCAGCAGGGTTCTGATACCGGCTCACTCAGACAGCCAGCAGCAGGGTTCTGGTACCGGCTCACTCAGACAGCCAGCAGCAGGGTTCTGGTACCGGCTCACTCAGACAGCCAGCAGCAGGGTTCTGATACCGGCTCACTCAGACAGCCAGCAGCAGGGTTCTGGTACCGGCTCACTCAGACAGCCAGCAGCAGGGTTCTGGTACCGGCTCACTCAGACAGCCAGCAGCAGGGTTCTGGTACCGGCTCACTCAGACAGCCAGCAGCAGGGTTCTGGTACCGGCTCACTCAGACAGCCAGCAGCAGGGTTCTGGTACCGGCTCACTCAGACAGCCAGCAGCAGGGTTCTGGTACCGGCTCACTCAGACAGCCAGCAGCAGGGTTCTGGTACCGGCTCACTCAGACAGCCAGCAGCAGGGTTCTGATACCGGCTCACTCAGACAGCCAGCAGCAGGGTTCTGGTACCGGCTCACTCAGACAGCCAGCAGCAGGGTTCTGGTACCGGCTCACTCAGACAGCCAGCAGCAGGGTTCTGATACCGGCTCACTCAGACAGCCAGCAGCAGGGTTCTGATACCGGCTCACTCAGACAGCCAGTAGCAGGGTTCTGATACCGGCTCACTCAGACAGCCAGCAGCAGGGTTCTGGTACATGCTCACTCAGAGAGTCAGCAGCAGGGTTCTGGTACCGGCTCACTCAGACAGCCAGCAGCAGGGTTCTGGTACCGGCTCACTCAGACAGCCAGCAGCAGGGTTCTGGTACCGGCTCACTCAGACAGCCAGCAGCAGGGTTCTGGTACATGCTCACTCAGAGAGCCAGCAGCAGGGTTCTGGTACCGGCTCACTCAGACAGCCAGCAGCAGGGTTCTGATACCGGCTCACTCAGACAGCCAGCAGCAGGGTTCTGGTACATGCTCACTCAGACAGCCAGCAGCAGGGTTCTGGTAACGGCTCACTCAGACAGCCAGCAGCAGGGTTCTGGTACCGGCTCACTCAGACAGCCAGCAGCAGGGTTCTGGTACCGGCTCACGCAGACAGCCAGCAGCAGGGTTCTGATACCGGCTCACTCAGACAGCCAGCAGCAGGGTTCTGGTACCGGCTCACTCAGACAGCCAGCAGCAGGGTTCTGGTACCGGCTCACTCAGACAGCCAGCAGCAGGGTTCTGATACCGGCTCACTCAGACAGCCAGCAGCAGGGTTCTGATACCGGCTCACTCAGACAGCCAGCAGCAGGGTTCTGGTACATGCTCACTCAGAGAGCCAGCAGCAGGGTTCTGGTACATGCTCACTCAGAGAGCCAGCAGCAGGGTTCTGGTACATGCTCACTCAGACAGCCAGCAGCAGGGTTCTGGTACCGGCTCACTCAGACAGACAGCAGCAGGGTTCTGATACCGGCTCACTCAGACAGCCAGCAGCAGGGTTCTGGTACCGGCTCACTCAGACAGCCAGCAGCAGGGTTCTGTGCTGCAGGGGGGCATATGTTACTACAGGCAAAGTTTTTCTGCAAATTTTAGCTACATGTGTGAGTGTTTCATAAAGAGTAGAGCGCAGTAACGGGGGTTTGTGAATTTGTGAGGAAGGTTTTTCATCTCTACTTAAATGGGCAATTTGCACAAATACAGGCTCTGTAAAATAAACTTGGGTTACCCCTGAAAACGGAAAGTTACCATTAAAGTGATATTTCTTTGTGGGGGTGGAGGGGGCAGGTGTGTCATTAGTTCTCTTGCAGACTCTGCTGAATCTGAGCCCCCCAGGGGGGTGAGTCTATTTTAGGATGCCCCGTGGAGTAGAGAGCCGGTGGAACAGTGGGAGAGGCTGAATCGATGCATTACTCTGCATTAAGATCAATGTGCATATTCTGTGATGTCATCTGCCGGGAGTGAGAGATTAATGGAGGGAGGGGGCGGGCCTTATCAATAACCCCACCCCCCACCCCACACACTCCCCTTGCCCCTCTCGCTTCCTCCCTGCCCTGCCCGCTCCCCGTATGTCTGTGTGTATCTGTGTATGTCTGTGTGTGTGTGTCTGTGTTTGTGTATGTGTGTGTGTGTGTGTGTGTATATGTGTGTGTGTGTGTATGTGTATATGTCTATGTGTGTGTGTGTGTGTCTGTGTGAGTGTAAGCTAACACATTTTGCTTGTTCCATCCTCTCGCTGTCTGTAGAAACAGCTACTCCTGAAAATAAAGCTGTTCAATGTGTGTGAATGGGTTTGTTTCAGTATGTGTGTGAATGGGTGAGTGTTTCAGTGTATGTGAATGTGAGTGTCTTGGTGTGTTTGTGAATGGGTGAATTGTTTAGTGTGTGTGTGAATGGGTGAGTGTTTTGGGTATGTGTGTGACTGGGTGAGTGTTTTGGTTTGTGTGTGAATGTGTGAGTGTTTTGGTGTGTGTGTGAATGGGTGAGTGTCTTGGTCTGTTTGTGAATGGGTGAGTTTTTTGGTGTGTGTGTGAATGGGCGAGTGTTTTGGTGTGTGTGTGAATGGGTGAGTGTTTTGGTGTGTGTGTGAATGGGCGAGTGTTTTGGTGTGTGTGTGAATGGGCGAGTGTTTTGGTTTGTGTGTGAATGGGCGAGTGTTTTGGTGTGTGTGTGAATGGGTGAGTGTCTTGGTCTGTTTGTGAACGGGTGAGTTTTTTGGTGTGTGTGTGAATGGGCGAGTGTTTTGGTGTGTGTGTGAATGGGCGAGTGTTTTGGTGTGTGTGTGAATGGGTGAGTTTTTTGGTGTGTGTGTGAATGGGTGAGTGTTTTGGTGTGTGTGTGAATGGGTGAGTGTTTTGGTGTGTGTGTGAATGGGCGAGGGTTTTGGTGTGTGTGTGAAAGGGTGAGTGTTTTGGTGTGTGTGTGAGTGGGTGGGTGTTTGGGTGTGTGTGTGATTGGGTGAGTGTTTTGGTGTGTTTGTGAGTGGGTGAGTTTTTTGGTGTGTGGTGTGTGGGTGAGTGTTTGAGTGTTTTTGTGTGTGTGTGAGTGGGCGAGTGTTTTGGTGTGTGTGTGAGTGGGCGAGTGTTTTGGTGTGTGTGTGAACGGGTGAGTTTTTTGGTGTGTGTGTGAATGGGCGAGTGTTTTGGTGTGTGTGTGAATGGGCGAGTGTTTTGGTGTGTGTGTGAATGGGCGAGTTTTTTGGTGTGTGTGTGAAAGGGCGAGTGTTTTGGTGTGTGTGTGAATGGGTGAGTTTTTTGGTGTGTGTGTGACTGGGTGAAGGTCACACACCCTTTCTCTATTTATATTCATTCACTCACACATTTACTACATCACTTGCATTCTCTCTGAGCACACCCAAAACTCATACATTGAGAGAGAGAGAGAGAGAGAGAGAGAGAGAGATACAGGAGAAGCACAATGGTTCATTGTTCTTTTGGCCCTGGGCAGAGACGCAAGTGATTTCACCTCAGCTCTTCCGCCCCCTGAACTGGTGGGTCACCTCTCGCTCAAACCACTTCCCTGCCAAGCTCACATCCATTGTGCTTCACGCTCTGATGAGTAGGCAATATTTCTGTTTGGCAGGTGAGCATAATCAATGCCTAAATGTGAGAGACCACTCTGCAGAGAGACCACTCCGTAAATCCAACCAGTTCACACCCAGACAAAATAGGTTAAAGAATTTAAGTTTCTCTCTCTATCTATCCCCCTCTCTTCAAGTCAGTAACACAACTGAGGAATAAGGAACTTAACATTTACCGGATAGGAAGCAATGTGTGAGAGAATGTTTGTGTGTGTGTGTGTGTGTTCCTGTTAAGGAACTGATTTGCACAGTCCGCCTGTCACACACACACACACACACAAACATAAAGTCTGCCTGTCACTCTCTCTATCTCTCCCTCTCTCTCTCTCTCTCTCTCTCTCTAACCTGCTGTAATCTACCCCAGTCCATTTTTCGCAGAGTCAAAACATAATTTGAGGAGTGTGTTTGCCTTGGAGCTACATCACCACTGAGCACCTTCTATGTTTCAGACACACTTCACCTCTTAAGCCTCTGAAGAAAAACAAAAGCTCACCTGTGCTTTGATCTTACCTGTAGCATGTATGTGCAGGCACTGTGATAGGGGTACTCTAGTGGGAATGTGAAATATCTTTCCTGGCGAAGGTTTGATTTATGTCAGGTATGGTTACAGGTAATGCCCTGTCTGACCTGCCCCTCTCTCTGCTTCTCCTGCAGGTAAAATTCTGACTGTCGTCTTGGTTTTTTTAGTAAGTAACTGAGAGGTTGCAGGTTTAAGTCTAAGCAGCTACAGTTCCCTGTGCTGCAATATTCCTGTGCTTACACACCTGTGCTGCAATATTCCTGTGCTTACACACCTGTGCTGCAATATTCCTGTGCTTACACACCTGTGCTGCAATATTCCTGTGCTTACACACCTGTGCTAAAATATTGCTGTGCTTACACACCTGTGCTAGAATATTCCTGTGCTTACACACCTGTGATGCAATATTCCTGTGCTTACACACCTGTGCTAGAATATTCCTGTGCTTACACCCTGTGCTGCAATATTCCTGTGTTACACACCTGTGCTAGAATATTCCTGTGCTTACACACCTGTGCTGCAATATTCCTGTGCTTACACACCTGTGCTAGAATATTCCTGTGCTTACACACCTGCTGGAATATTCCTGTGCTTACACACGTGCTCAAATGACTGATGTGATTGTAAAGAACACCAAGCTGTGGAAAGTGTGTATTCTCACTGACAGAGGTGAGAGAAAGCCTTTAGCTTTTTAAGATATGAGAATGAGTGGATGAATGAGTGTATTTAAAGCACATTGAGATATATTAGTATGAAGTTATGTATTTGAGAGACATTCAAACTTTAGACAAAAGACTCATCAATGTAACAAAGGAATTGTAAAAAAAAAAAGAAATAAGAAGAAAGAAAGAGAAAGAAAGAAAGGGTGTTGATCTGGGAAAACGGCTGATTGTAATAACAGTGGTGCATTTGTGATGGCCCTGTATCATATATGAGAGAGTCTGGGAAACAACTGAGACAAAAGTAAAAATAGTACGTTTAAAATGTGAGGAAAAACAGCGGGTGTTGTGCACTTATGAACATGTCAGCGTGGTGATCTCAGCTCTGCATGGCTGTTTTTAGCATTCAGAAGCGGAGTTTGTTAAGCTGCATTTCTGAGTGCCGTCGTTGCGCTAAATAAAAATAACACGAGTATCGTTGAGCGATTGATTATTCCCACTTAGGGGACGCCTGTGCCACGCTCTGCCTGCTCTGTCACACACAATAAAGCTGCGCTCCTTTCCCTCCACGCCACACGGGTCTCTGAAAACACTTTCTGCTGGAATCTTTGAGCAACCAGGCACCTGTGTCACTGAAAGTACTGCTCCTTTTTCTAGACTTTTCTGCTGTAATCTAAATTATAATTTTTCATATTTATAAAAATAAATCTGTCAGCAGAAGACAGTGAAAATCCTTGATATGTCAGACAGGAGGGGCTGGGATGGATTTCCTCTGACAGAGGAGAGACAGACATCTGCATGCTTTGTGTTGTCTGTATGTTTTTACACTGCCTTTGGTATAGCCCACGGATGAGAGTGTTTAGCGTGTGTCTGTATGCGTCCTGCTCCTGTTGACCTGTTTACATTCACCCACAGGGGATTTATTAATAATGCTCTTTTCAATTGAATTGAATTACTGAGTCCTGAATGGTAACTGAATTTTGAAACCTTGCTCTGTATCTGGGTCTGTGAATCTGTGGTGTGAGTTTGTGTGTGAGCAGTTGTGTAAATGAGTGAGGATTCAGCAGTTACTGGTGGTTAGTAACTAATAGCACTTTAAAGAGAGCACTTCCCCAATCAGGTGCTGCTGTCCTGACACTAGGTCACTGTCCCCTGTTCTGTTCCAGCCAATCACAGTGCAGAGTGCTGAGTTGAGCAGTGAAACAGCATGGAGAGTAAGACAACAGCAGTGATTCACGCAGTGAGGCAGAGCAGGAGGAAGGGGAAAATTAAGAGCTTGCAGTCAGTGCTTGCCGAAGCTGGAGCCTTCCTACCCTGCAGCACTGAGCTCATTTTCCATTAGCTGCATGGAGGTTTTTCTGTGGTTTGCCTGGGAGCCATGGAGCGGAGGGGACTGCAATCTGCCATGCCTGCAGGGGTACAGCCTCTCAGTGTATTACACTCTACACACACACACTCACACACACAATCACAAGCACACACACACAAACACACACAAACTCTACACACACACTCACACTCACATTCACACAACACACACACCACACCACAACACATCACACAACACACTAACACACTCACAGGCTCACACTCGGCACACACTCACACACTCACTCACACTCACACCACACACACATTACACACTCACACACACACACACACACACACACACACACACTCACACTCACATTCACACTCACACAACACACACAACACAAACCACACTCACACTCACATTCACACTCACACTCACACACACCAACACACACACACACACTCACCCTCTACACACACACTCACACACTCACACTACAGAACAGTCAACTTTGTCCAGAGGAAGTCACACTGATTTATTTTTCACTTTTTAATGTTGTGTTTACAGAACTGACTTTTTACTGAAGAAGTTTAGCTTGTGCATCTGCGCTGTAGAGTACAGCAGCTGTGCTTTGCCTTTGATTAGAGCCTGCAGCCTCTGTGTATGAGAGCCTAATTTGTTGGAGCAGGGAGCTACAGGCTGGGGGCTTTTGTGATACTGTTTCCTTCTTTTACAGGCCAGCTGGATCACATTTGTCACATTGAGGTTTTGTTCAATGGGAAGCAGGCTAAAACAGATTGCCAGTTTGAATCCGGGGTGTGTGGCAATGGCTATCGATACCCTTGCCCTGATTGGCCTGAGCTAAGATATTTTAGAAGGGACTGAAGAAATATCTGCAAGCACAAACAGCCAGCTCAGTAATTGAGCTGATGCAGAAGCTCCTGACCTGAACAGAGCCAAACATGTACGAACAGGCGTGTGATTGTGACTGAGGAACGAAACGCTTGGAACGCTGGCATGTGGTTGGTTGAAACACTTTGGGAATGCTGACGTGTGATTGGCTGAAACACTGTGGGAACGCTGGCGTGTGATTGGCTGAAATGCTGTGAGAAAGTGCCGTGCGATTGGCTGAAACGCTGTGAGAAACTGCGTGTAATTGGTTGAAACGCTGTGAGAACGCTGGCCTGTGAATCACCACCAGTCAAATTGCAGTGGTGGATCAGAGCCTGTGTGATGGTGGTGGCAGTGGATCTGCTGAACTGTCCTGACATCACCTGATTCATCTCTGCCCCCCATCCTCAGACACCCCGTCAGCTCCGTCATGCTCTGCAGGGTTTCAAATCTTTTAGGCTTTATCCAGGGCAATCAATAGAGGCTGGCGCTGTGTGTTGATGTGACAGCCTTTGTATGAAAAAGTAAAAAAAAAAACTCTTTGTGTCTGTGCTGTCTCTTTAACCCCACTCCCCTGTTCCTGTGCATTGCTCAGTGTGAGTAAGTGTGTGTGTGAGAGAGTGATGTGTGAGTGTGTGAAAGTGCGTGTGTGAGGGTGTGTGTGGAGAATGTGTGAGCATGTGTGGAGTGTGTGTGGAATGTGTGTGTGAGTGACAGTGGAGTGTGTGAGTATGTGAGTCTCATCCCTGCACTGCTGCTGGTACTATGGGCTCCAAACCTGTACCCAAGCCCAGCTCCAAACCTGTAACCCAAGCCCAGCTCCAAACCTGTAACCCAAAGCTCGTCTCCAAACCTGTAACCAAGCTCGGCTCCAAACCTGTAACCCAAGCTCGGCTCCAAACCTGTAACCCAAGCTTGGCTCCAAACCTGTAACCAGGCTCCAAACCTGTAACCCAAGCCCGGCTCCAAACCTGTAACCCAGCTTGTCTCCAAACCTGTAACCCAAGCTCGGCTCCAAACCTGTAACCCAGCTCGGCTCCATCCTGTAACCCAAGCCCAGCTCCAACCTGTAACACAAGCCGGGCTCCAAACCTGTAAACCAAAGCCGACTCCAAACCTGTAACCCAGCCTGGCTCCAAACCTGTAACCCAAGCTCGGCTCCAAACTGTAACCCAAGCCCGGCTCCAAACCTGTAACCAAGCTCGGCTCCCACTGTAACCCAAGTGATGTCTCCAAACCTGTAACCAGGCTCCAAACCTGTAACCCAAGCCCGGCTCCAAACCTGTAACCCAAGCTTGTCTCCAAACCTGTAACCCAAGCGCGGCTCCAAACCTGTAACCCAAGCTCGGCTCCCAACTGTAACCCAAGCCCAGCTCCAACCTGTAAACCGGCTCCAAACCTGTAACCCAAGCCCGGCTCCAAAACCTGTAACCCAAGCTTGTCTCCAAACCTGTAACCAAGCTCGGCTCCAAACCTGTAACCCAAGCTCGGCTCCCAACCTGTAACCCAAGCCCAGCTCCAAAAACCTGTAACACAAGCCCGGCTCCAAACCGTAACCCCAGCCAGACTCCAAACCTGTAACCCAAGCCGGCTCCAAACCTGTAACCCAAGCTCGGCTCCAAAACCTGTAACCCAAGCACGGCTCCAAACCTGTAACCCAAGCTCGGCTCCAAACCTGTAACCCAAACTGGTCTCCAACCTGTAACCCAAGCGGCTCAAAACCTGAACCCAAGCTCGGCTCCAAACCTGTAACCAAGCTTGTCTCCAAACCGTAACCCAGCCGGGCTCCAAACCTGTAACCAAGCCCAGCTCCAAACCTGTAACCCAAGCTTGGCTCCAAACTGTAACCCAAGCTTGTCTCAAACCTGTAACCAAGCCCAGCTCCAGAAATCCCATCTGTAACAGAGTCTGCACGTTAACTCTGAGCAAAGGTGCTTCACTTCGACTGTGTCGGTCAATAACAGCAGCATGAATTTCACATGTACAAGTGAAAACTTAACTCTGGATAAGAACATCTGCTAAAATAACAATAAAGTGATCCAAAATGGCCAGCCAAGGAAGAATGATAATGACAGTATGCAGAGTAAAGTGAGGTTTGCTGAATGAATGGCCCTTTTTTCCTCTGACAGGCTTTGCCAGTTTTGAATCGGGGGATCCGAATGCACACCTGTCAGGGTGGAGATTTGGACAGCGAGCAGCTGGAGCTGCAGCCACAACAACAAAGGATGTGACACACAGGAAGTCTCCATGGACCCTTTCTCTGCAGCTCTGCTGGGCTCATCAGAGCAGGGAGACCCAGCACAGTGAGATGCCTCTCTCAGGGAGGGAAATGTGCCAAGCTCCCTAACCGAACCCACACAGCCCCACATCCCCGACAGCACAATTATTGAGCTGCATTCACCCTTCCTGTGAAGAGGTTTAAACACAGTTACCCC